>JAGSMR010000001.1:0-457500 GCA_029286605.1 Sericinus montela
TTGGAAACTTATAATTATATTTAAAAATTGAAAAAATCGTGATAATAGTGCATTATTTATTTGATGGTATGTCTCTATACGCTCGTTGAAGACTACATTTTCCTGCGACTTTTGCTTTCAACTTCTTAATGCCCCGATAGCCTAGTTGGTAGGGATCCTGTCTTCAAAGCTATGGACTGCGGTTTCGAATCCCACTAGACACAAACATTCGTGTGATTTTTATAAGTGTTGTACTCGAGTCACGGATCTTTATATGTATATACTAGCTGACCCAGCAAACGTTGTTTTGCCATATAAAAATAGGGCTTGATCGTAGGGTGGTGAAAATTTTGGGTTTTATGTATTTTTATTGCTATCATAAAAAAATATTTAAAAATAAAAAATAGGGTTGGACTACCCTTAACATATAGGGGGGGTGAAAAATAGATGTTGTCCGATTCTCAGACCTACCCAATATGCACACAAAATTTCATGAGAATCGGTTGAGCCGTTTCGGAGGAGTAAGGTAACTAACATTGTGACACGGGAATTTTATATACAAGATGAATATTAATGTATGAAAACGAATATATGTAAATAAATTGTACAGTTGGCTCGGACAAAAACGGCGATACGGTTTACCACTTGTCACGTTCCCCTAAACTAGTTACGGTAAAAGGTACGTCGAAAGAATTGAATTGTCTCTCTTCTCTCCTCTTTTCGTCCCAGTATTGGGATTTTACAGGAAAATATTTTGTTTTAATCTTGCCCTTTTTGTGTCGTGTGTAAAAAATATAACAATAATGTATACAAAATGCTCGAAATGCATCCAACGTTAGTAATTTGCAAATGAATTCAATTCAATTCAAAATTTATTATTTATATTTCTAACTTAGCCATTATTACTAGATATTAAGCTGTCTAAATCATTATCTTTATCGGCAACCGTTAGTAAAATAGACATAAGATGAAACATATTAAATTTTTGTCCATGCATACATACATACATACATACATATCATCACGCCTCTTTCCCGTAGGGGTAGGCAGAGACCACTTCTTTCCACTTGCTACGATCCTTACATACTTGTTTCGCTTCGTGCACTTTCATTATTCCCTTCATACATTCTCTTCGATTCAGGGTACTTTTGACCTTTTTCAGGACGTCCCTGATTTGGTCTTGAAACGTCCGCCTAGGTCTTCCCCTTCCTACACTTCCATTCACACTCGCCTTATATGCTTTTCGTCAATCGTTCTTCATTCATTCTCTCGACATGGCCAAACCATCTCAGCATACCTTTCTCAATTTTAGTCACTACATCTTCTTTCAGACCACAACGTTTCCTTATTTCACCATTCCTTATCCTGTCGCTCAGTTTAACTCTAACATACTTCTTAATGCTCTCATCTCAACTGCATTTACTCTGCTTTCATGTTTCTTCTGCCATACCCAACTTTCACTTCCGTACATGAGTGTCGGAACCAAAACTCCCTATGCACAGCCAAACGAGCCTTGTTAGACACCATCCGACTGCTCATAAAGGAGTGCAAAGCTCCATTCACCATGTTTCCTGCATTCACTCTTCTTTCAATATCACTCTCACACTTTCCATCTCTTGTGAACTTTGAACCCAGATACACAAACTCATTCACCTGTTCAATTTGTTCATCTCCAATCACTATATTGCAGTCTGTCATGACCTCGTCTCTTTCAAACGCCATTACTTTCGTCTTCTTTACATTCATCTTCATCTCCTTTCTAACAAAATCTTCACTCATAGCAGTTACCATCTCCTGCATCTCCTTGGCTGAAGACGCAAGTAATACTTGATCATCAGCATAGAGAAAACATTTGACGAGTAACTCATTCATTCTCAACCCACTTTCATTCTCTTTTAAATCTGTCAAGCAATTGTCCATAAACAGATTAAACAGCCACGGTGACGCTACACATCCCTGTCTAACACCTTTTTCGATATTAAACCATTCAGTGTACGCCCCATTTATCCTTACACAAGCACAGGAATCCCTATAAAGAGATTGCAATGCTCGTATGAGGATACTGCTGACACCTTTCACGGACAATGCTGACCACAATTCATTCCTCACCACTCTATCATAGGCCTTTTCTAAATCCACGAACGTACAATAGACCTTCTGGTTTTAGCCAGACACTTTTCGGCTATGCACCGTAAGGAAAAGACCTGATCCGTACACCCCATTCCCTTTCTAAATCCCGCTTGTGCACCCCATACTTTTCGTCCGTTTCATTCACAACCCTTTCAATCAACACTTTCGCATACAATTTACCGACGACGCTGAGAAGGCTTATACCGCGGTAATTTACGCAGTCCTGCCGTGACCCCTTTCCCTTATATAATGGCACGATTACGGCTTTGCACCAGTCTCCCGGTACTTGCCATTTTGCCAGCACATATTGAAAGGCGGTACAGCTGACTAGCCACTAAGCCCTGTCAGTCCTCAGCATCTCGACGGTAATCCTATCATATCCGGCAGCCTTACCAAATCTCATACTTTTCAACGCTTTTACTATTTCATCCACGCTTATCTCACTGTCATCAACATTTATATTAACCATGGAAGGTGCCGGGTGTTGTACCTGCACTTCCTCTCTTTCAAATAAACATTCAAAATACTCTTTCCATCTCTTTAACACATATTCTTCTCCTTTTATAATGCTCCCATCTTGACTCCTGATTGTATTCAGCTCCGAGGTAGAGGTTTTCCTCTGGCTGTATTGACGGATTTCAGAAAAACTTGATGTTTGACTGGAAATCTTCAGTAACCTCTATCAAAATCATCCTTTTGTTCTTCTTTCTTTCTAGTCACAACATCTTTCGCAGCTGATTTGAATCTTTTATACTTCTTTCTCGCTTCCTTTATCTCGTCATTCGTCGCCTTTTGAAGTTTTGGTTAGCTTTTGTTGCTAACCAATCCAACTCCTTTCTTCTTTTCTTGCACAGCCTTTTTGTACATCTTTATCCATCCACACATTATACTTCTTTCTTCCTTTCCTCCGTTTAGCTACTCCGCATACCTCAACAGAAACATTCACGACTCCTTTCTTAAATGTCTCCCACAAATCTTCAATCACACATATCTCTTCTATGCCTTTAAAACTTTCTATCTGTTTCTCTACATACTCGTCTTTCTTATCTTTTTCTTATAGATTTTCCACTTTTATTCTGTCCAAAACACTCGTAGGCTCGGCTCCTCGGTGTCGCCACCGTTTAAAGATGCCATGTATTCGGGCTATGACCAGGAAGTGGTCTGTGTCAAGGCCTACACCGCGGTATGCTCGAGTGTCTAGCAGGTTCTTCATCAATCTTTGATCCACAATAACAAAATCAATTATACTTCTAGACTCACCCTCAATTCTTGTATACAAATGGATCTTTTTGTGATCAAACATTGTATTGGCCACGCACAGATTCCATTCAAGCATACTTCAAGTAGGCTTCTCCCATTTTCGTTCACTCTCTCGTCCCCAAATGTACCCAGTACTCCTTCATACCCATCACGCTTTACTCCAACCCACCCATTAAAGTCCCTAACATCACGATCCGTTCATTTTCTCCGCATTTATTCAAGACCTCTCTCATGCTATCCCAAAATTCCTCTCTCTCTCTTTTGGGCTTTTAATATTCCACCCCTCGCAGATCCGTCGGTGCATAAACCCCAAGGATAAACAAGCGGGTGAGTCCAACTTTTAACCTAACCCAGAGGAGTCTTGGGCTTACACATTCATGCTCTATCACATTCAACTTTTCGAGAGGAAAGAATCACACCAACTCCTGACAGCCTCGGCTGGTTTGGGGGACTCCCGACCAGTATGCCGTGTAGGGACCATGAACCGTGGTGTCACATCCTTTCCTCTTGGTTTCGTTCACGCACAGGATATCTATACATCGTTCGTCCATCATCTGACATACTTCATCTACCTTACCATCCATTCCTCCTCTTACATTCAACGTAGCGAAGCGGCTCCATGGGCCGCTTTTTTCGCCCCCGCGAGAAACGAGACGTGATGGGTGGCGAACCATATCGCCGCCATTTTGGTAAGTAAAATTCACCATTGCGTTCCCACAGTACTTGAGGAAGATTTGATCACCCCAGCAGGCCCCGCATGCCAGGGTAAGGCTAGCCTAATTCTGGGTCGCCCGGTCCCAGGGCAGTGTAACTGCCTTAACGACGACTAGGCTTGCCCCTAGCCATGCATCCATCCGCGCGGTAGACGTTGGATTGGCGGAGAGAATAGGAGTAAGGGAAGTATAGGTTGTGAGAAAGGAAGATTGGTAAGTTAAGGTGGGAATTAGGAAAGGTAGGATATTACCGCCCAGGAAGGCAAGGGATAGGACAGTAATAGCTAGGGAAGCCGGGGTCGCATACCCGTATACCATACCACAACTACCGGACAGGTAAGTTAGGATGAGTATCCCTGACTATTTTTTGTCCATAGGAAAAAATTACTCACTTACCTAAATCAAGGAGGAGGAGGTAGGAGAAACTACAAAAAAATGTAAAATTTTGTTTTTAGATGTTTGTATGTCTGTTACTCAATGTTAACAAAGAGCTGAATAAATTTTATCACGTAAATGGTTTATAACTAGGTTGAAAATGTGGGAAATATTTTTTTGCTTATGGAATTTCGATTGAGAGAGATATCCCATGCTTTTTACTCTGGAAAATGAATGGACCTCACGATTACTTGAATATAATATGCGGACGAAATTTTGTATTATTATTATTTTATTAGCTACGAATGTAATATACATACATTTATTATTGTAGGAGCAATAATGATTTTGAATAATGTCGGCACAATGTGGTTCGAAAGGACTACATTGTCTAGACCTCTGACTCCCGTTTCTGATTCTATAATATAACTGCTTTAGCTATTTACTTTACGATCAGAGCAATGTATGTGACGTTGTCGTTTTGTATTTATGTATGTAGATGTTTACTTATAATTTTCGTAGATTTTTCACAAAATAAGTGCGCAAAAAGTTAAGTCTTGCATGAATTTCAAAGTTTGCGGTCATCCTAAGTTTAGTTTCAAACGGTTTAAGTACATAATTTAAAGAGTATAGCGTTCTTGAGCTTAACTATAGCTAACAATTCCCGAGTGAGACAAAGTAAAAGGGCTCGTTATCTGTACTTGAACTTACTCAAAGTCGCTGGTATTACAAACATCAAAGAGTTGAGGGATATTACACTATCTTTCACGCGAGGTACTTGTTAATGAGGATTGTAATTAGCGATAACTTCATTAAATTTTCATTAATACTTCCTGATATTTATTATTGAAGTCCCTATAGTCAAGTAGAAGAACTTTGCCATTTAAGATAAGGGTTCCGGGTTCAAACCCCGCTAGGGGTGAATCTTTGTACTCGGTTCATAGATGTATATGTTTAGATGAATATTGATCTATTTTAAATGGCAGTAAGTAAACATATTGTACCGTTTATTACCGTACTTAATATTTGTTACTCTTTCACGCTCAAACTACTGAAAGGATTTTAATGAGACTTTACAGTATTATAGTTTAGTATTTATAAATATTTATTTTTGTAAATATATATGTATATAACAATATATTTACTGTTACATTGGTCACTATAAAGGGTGTATGCTTACTACCTCTCCATCGTCATCATCATTATCATAAAAGCCTATCAGAACTCCACTGCTTTACATAGGCCTCTGTTCTCTCTGGTTACCCCGTCAGGGATTATGCGTGAAGAAAAATAAATAAATGAATTATCAGACCGAAGATAGGCAGCAGCGTTTGAGGTGCAAGTGGTCGATCGCCAGTCCGCTTGCCTAGCGAGATGATTGTGGCTTATCCTTCCTATAGCCTATGTCCTGCAGTGGACTTTAGCAGGCCGATATGTGTGTGTGCATGTATTTACAGGTATGATCAGTGTCGGAGTAGGTTACAGCTTAAAGCATATAGTAAAGTAATTAAAGAAATATATTCATATATAAGTTTTTGACAAAACCCCTTGATACGAGCCATGGAGATCGAACTCGGATCTCTTGACTCGAATTTCAATCACCCAACCACTCGGCTATCGTGAAAGACGATAAATAAATGACACTTAAGTTTTTGAAACTTAACCACCTTTCTAAAACTTTTTTTTAATATAAACATATTTATTGATAAGAAACATAGTAATATACCGATACATGGCGGGATAACCTTCTCAAAAAATACGGTAGGGCAGCAGTGTCCATGGTGCGATGTGAGGAGTGGCGATCTTGGCAAACACTTGCGTTTGAGGGAGTCTGTATCCTGCAGTAAACTTTAGCAGGCCATTATGATGAAAATTATGATAATTATATAAAAAAATACATACATAGATAGAGACAACATCACATACATTGCTCTGATCACAAAGTACGCGGTTAAACATTTGTATTATGGAATCAGATACAACGAAGGTCCAACAAACACCCAGGTCCGAGAAAATGTAGAAAACGTATTTTCTGCGATGACCCGACAGGAACTCGACCTTGAATAGAACCCGGGTTCCTTTCGGTTCCGGGTTCCTTTTTCTTTCCTTAGAACTCGGGACACCATGAAAAGCGGTGTGCACGCCTCTCTTACAAGGGAGGCCGCCATAATATTTAATAATATTAATCAGAGTTAGTGTATATTTCTATATAATAATGTGTAAAATAATTAAATTAATCTATTAAATTATTAATTGTATTTGTATATGTTTATCGCAAATTACAGATACGTAGATTAGCTCCTTCAAAGTGAAAAAATTTATATTTAAAACTCTACTTCACAACAGTACTTAAAAAATACACTGGATGTAAACTTATTTCATTCGATCGGACTAGAATATTTTTTGGAAATTTGAAAACAGAAGCGGTAACGGTTTACCACTTGTGTGTACAATCCTTGGTGGAGTCAATACAAACTATTTCTCGGAGGTCGCGTAACATTGTGTTATTCAACTAAATCCTAGAAAGTATTGGGATAAATACTCCCTAGCGACCTGGAATTTGTTAAGTCGTTAGATATTCGTTTCAGTGGGAAAGGTTATCGAATCCGACTTAGGAAAAAATCCGGTTTATAATTACGTAAGACTAAAAGACTAATTCGATCCCCAGTAAGAAGTATCGCAGTTTTCCAAAACTTTGGTACTACAGGCTCATCGCCAGTCACCTTTAAACAAAAATAATATCCGGCTTAAAACTAAGCTGAAGTATTTGTGTAAAGGACTAAGTTGTCGCATTGGCTTCCCTTGTTTTGGGAAATGCGTGATGATGCGTAAGCATCCGGGTTCGATTCCCGGTCGGCTCAATGTAGAAAAATCTTTTTCTACATTTTCACGGGTCTTAGTGTTTGTCGTACCTTCGTTGTTTCCGATTTCATAACACAAGTGCTTAAGGTACTTACCTCGGGATCAGTGCAATGTATGTTGTACCGGTGATGTTATCCATATTTATTTATTTATTTAAAAAAAATGTGATAAATGTCTTATAATAAGTGTCAATTAAATAAAATAAAACGTTAAAATCGAAAGCTCGTAACTCGTCACTCAAAAATTGCAGTTAATTTCCCTCCATATGTTTGTTTCACCTCCATATGGTTGTTACACATTATTACACAGCAATTTTAGAGTATATAATTTCTACTTAACTTTATGTTATTAAATTAAAGAACAAAATTATTTTAAAATTTCAACTGACACGAGCGGGATTCGAACCCGCGACCACTGCGGTATAAATCACATGCTTTAAAATCAATGAAAAATTGCGTATCAGTAAAAAAAACTCAAGTAAACAGCGAAGTTAGTAAATAATAATAAATGAATAAATATATTCATGCGCCATTCCCTCATCCATAGCTGACAGGGTAGCCAGAGTAAATAAAATAAATAAATCCACACATAGATAGAGACAACATATGTTCCTCTGATGCCAAAGTAAGCAGTTTAAGCACTTGAGTTAAGGAATCGGAAACAACAAGGCAACAGCCAGACCTCAGAAAATTACTTTTGTTTTACTTTTGAAAAAATATTGGTGACCTACCTCCTGCGAATCAATTCTTTTTTAATTTTTGTAATGTCACCGGAACTTAGGAACACCAATACAGGTAGTGAGACTGTAGCCATCTGGGCGGAATTTCATAACAACGCCTTAATACAAACTTCGGCTTTACAATATTACTTGGATAATGTACAATAACAAAAAAATATCTACACGCTATTTTCAATATTGGGGCAGATAGACGTCCAGACAATTAAGTCCTTTCGTCCCACCTTCCACCGAAGACATTTTTGGGACAACGTGACCAATGCTGAGCCTGTCGCCATCTTTATGTAAACGATAAAATCGTACATAAATTTTGATGAGTATCATGATCATGGAGAGTACCATGACCGTGATCAGTATGAACTGGAGATCGACTCGGGTCTCTTGACTCGAAAATCGATCACGCAACCTCTCAGCTATAGTGACTATTGTTTTGCTAAATATAGGCCTCCCCAAAAGATTGCCACCATTTTCACCAGAGCTTTTCCTGTTCTTCATCGTCCTTCTCGATATTTGTCATCCCTATCTATTTATTCTATATTTAATATTTATTTATTTTCTTCTTTGTTATTAAATTATAGAGAAAAAAGTTAAAATTTCATCGGACACGGGCGGAATTCGAACCCGCGATCTTCGCCGTTTCGTGGCGACGCTCTTACCTTCGATTCACCGTGTCTCACACGCTTCAGTTGAAATTTAAACTCTGTATTAGCTTATGTTACTTATGCCTTGTTTATTGGCATAGGCGCCATCTGTTATCCCTTTTGCAAGTGACAATTTGATAATCCTGACTTTTCAGTTAGGAATTATCAATACGATATCGCCTACTTTAATTTTTAATATGCAATTTTATTGATTTTTAAAGCACATTTATGCTGAACTTTTATGTTAATTAATTAAAGAGAACAAAGTTGAAACTTTAACTTTTTTAAGTATGCCAATAAACAAGGCATAAGTAATATAAGAGAATACAGAGTTAAAATTTCAACTGATGCGTGTAAGACACGGTGGCTGGGAGGTAAGAGCGTCGCCACAGATCGCGGGTTCGAATCCCGTCCGTGTCAGTTCAAATGTTAACTTTTTTCTCTTTAATATCAGAAAAATTCAGTATAAATATGCTTTAAAAATCATTAAAATTGCATATTTTCTTCTTTTTTCAATCCCTAGTTCTTCTGGTGTTACAATTGATAGGAAACCTTGCTAGGAAGGGATTGCCACGATATTCACGCTAGGTAAGCGGATTGACGAGCGCTGTACCAGACACCTTACATCTTAGACCCTATGGGCCATCACCGGTGCACTGAATTCTAGTATACTAATTTTCGGGGTGGATATGCCATCTGTCAGCAGTTGTAGCTATTTACAAAGCTTTTTCCTTTGTCACCTCCTACGACACCCATGGGGAAAACGATTTGACAACATCATGTCTAAACTCTGAACTCAAATTAAGAAGCCAAAACACTTGTGTCATGGAATCAGAAACAACGAAGGCACCACATACACCCAGACCTGAGACACTATAGGAAAGTGGTTTTCTACTTTGATCTGTCCGGGTATTGAACACAAGAACTCAGAGCTAGGGACATCTTCAAAATTGGTGTGCCACTTCTAGAAGCCGTTACGCTATCAATAAAGAAATAAATTTTCACTATCGAAGGCTTTTATTAGCTAAGTGCAGGCTTCATATACTGTCTTAATGAATCAGTGTCAATAACTTACCATCATATGTATAACTTTTTCCTACCTACCTTTCAATTAAAAAGAAAGAAGAAAAATCTCAGTTTCAGAGAATCGTAAAAGTAATAACAACACGATTTTTACGACGAAAATCTCAACGTAATTTTGGCGTAAACAAAAAACTTTTCATGTCGAAGTTTGAGGAAAATCATAAAGCATTTTGGAAACATTCAATGTTTCTGTTTGTTTAGGGTTAGGGGCAAGTAACATACAGTATGTTACGCGACGAAATAACAGCGCGTAAAACAAAGAGATACGTATAAAAAGAGTTAGAAATTGTTCAGAACTATTCATTCAGTTCATTTTCAAATAATATTCTGATAATATTATCCGTGTGGTAACGGCGTAAGAATATTGCCACTCCCTTTCTTCCGTGGATATTGTAACAGGCGACTAAGGGATACAGCCTTGAATATCGTTGTAGCAACCGATGGATTGCGCGACAACCATCTCTAAAAATATCAGACCAAAATTATCAGACCGAGTATGTGCAGTAGCGTCCGAGGTGCGAGTGGTCTGGTACTGCGATCGCCAATCCGCTTGCCAAGCCTGGCGATTATAGCAAATCCTCCCTGTGGGAGAGGCCAATGTCCTGCAGTGGTCTTGACCTGCCCGATATGTATGTATGTATATAATAATATAATCGAAAAGTTTAATAGCTCGAATACAATATGAGTATAATAAAATATCTCCAAGGTAAGGGTAAATATTTGTGTGACAAATGATTATATAAATATTTATCGACGTATATCGTACCGTTCCTTTGCACACAAAGACCGCGACAGGCCCACCCAGTTCAGGTGAAATGCGTAAAGGTGAAAAAATTCTAATACCAATTACTGAATGGTTATATTATTTTCCGCTGTACATTCAAAACATACCGATTGCTTTTATGAAAGCAAAATCAAATTGAAATAAAGTGATTTATCAGCTTGAAAAAATTTAAATATCAAAATGTCCACGTAGCGCAATCGGTCGGATGAAAATAAAGCGAAGTAGAATGTTGCGATTCACGTCACGTGTAGCAGAAGCAGAAGATATTTATTTTTAAAAAGTCACGATAGCCGAATGGTTGGGTGATTGGAATTTCGAGTCAAGAGACCCTAGTTCGATCCCCAGGTGGTAGGCTCGTACCAATGGCTTTTTCAAAAATTTATGTATGAATTACATCGTTGGCTTTGACATAAAGACGGCGACGAGCTCACCACCTGTCACGTTGTCCCGCAAATATATTCGGCGGAAGGTGGGTCAAAGGGAGTTAATTGTCTAGACTAGACCTCTGTCTACTGCTGTATTGAGATTTGCGTGAAGATATGTATTATTTTAAATATATTGAAGTTTGAGTAATCTGCATAGGGAAAAATATCATAAAACGTATTTATTCTCTGAAATACAGAGAACGTTTATAAATTCACGTCTATAACCGCGCCATTTAAAATCCCCCCCAGGGATTTTTAAGCGCCTACCTATAGCCATTTATCACTAGCACTTGAAAAGGCGGTTGCACTGGCTACACGTGACGTGACCTGACTTATTGTTAAAATCTATACATTTACATAAAATTGAAGTGTCTGTTTGTTATACCAAATTAAAGCTTTTCACGAAATGTATATAAAAGTAAATATATCCGGTAGTTACATAATAAAGCTATTTTTAAGCTTCAGGACGTAGTTAGTTTTAAATAAATTAACAATATAACCTGCCCTGAGACATGACTACTATCCGTCGCCGGTCTGCTGAATTTGATCTGGTACTTTTCAAGATGATTAACCTATAATCTGCCGGCAGCCAATTGCATTTTAAGGCTTTTTCCCTTTACAATGCAATACAAGACTGTTGATTAAAATTTAAAAAATGTTAAAAAGTCCTAATAGCGGAGGTGTGACAACGTCTGAATTCGAGTCAAGAGTTCGATCTCCAGGTGATAGGCTCTGTTATGAACAATAGAAATATGAAGTTAATGCTACATAAGCTTTTCAAATTATATATAAAACTGATGTCAGTGTAATATGAAGTTAATGCTACATAAGCTTTTCAAATTATATATAAAACTGATGTCAGTGTAATATGAAGTTAATGCTACATAAGCTTTTCAAATTATATATAAAACTGATGTCAGTGTAATATGAGATTAATGCTACATAGCTTTTCAAATTATATATAAAACTGATGTCAGTGTAATATGAAGTTAATGCTACATAAGCTTTTCAAATTATATAAAACTGATGTCAGTGTAATATGAGTTAATGCTACATAAGCTTTTCAAATTATATATAAAACTGATGTCAGTGTAATATGAGTTAATGCTACATAAGCTTTTCAAATTATATATAAAACTGATGTCAGTGTAATATGAAGTTAATGCTACATAAGCTTTTCAAATTATATATATAAAACTGATGTCAGTGTAATATGAAGTTAATACTACATAAGCTTTTCAAATTATATATATAAAACTGATGTCAGTGTAATATGAAGTTAATGCTACATAAGCTTTTCAAATTATATAAAACTGATGTCAGTGTAATATGAGTTAATGCTACATAAGCTTTTCAAATTATATATAAAACTGATGTCAGTGTAATATGAAGTTAATGCTACATAAGCTTTTCAAATTATATATATAAAACTGATGTCAGTGTAATATGAAGTTAATGCTACATAAGCTTTTCAAATTATATATAAAACTGATGTCAGTGTAATATGAAGTTAATACTACATAAGCTTTTCAAATTATATATAAAACTGATGTCAGTGTAATATGAAGTTAATGCTACATAAGCTTTTCAAATTATATAAAACTGATGTCAGTGTAATATGAGATTAATGCTACATAAGCTTTTCAAATTATATATAAAACTGATGTCAGTGTAATATGAAGTTAATGCTACATAGCTTTTCAAATTATATATATAAAACTGATGTCAGTGTAATATGAGATTAATGCTACATAGCTTTTCAAATTATATATAAAACTGATGTCAGTGTAATATGAAGTTAATGCTACATAAGCTTTTCAAATTATATATAAAACTGATGTCAGTGTAATATGATTAATGCTACATAAGCTTTTCAAATTATATATATAAAACTGATGTCAGTGTAATATGAAGTTAATGCTACATAGCTTTTCAAATTATATATATAAAACTGATGTCAGTGTAATATGAGATTAATGCTACATAAGCTTTTCAAATTATATATAAAACTGATGTCAGTGTAATATAAAGTTAATGCTACATAAGCTTTTCAAATTATATATAAAACTGATGTCAGTGTAATATGAAGTTAATACTACATAAGCTTTTCAAATTATATATAAAACTGATGTCAGTGTAATATGAGTTAATGCTACATAAACTTTTCAAATTATATATAAAACTGATGTCAGTGTAATATGAGTTAATGCTACATAAGCTTTTCAAATTATATATATAAAACTGATGTCAGTGTAATATGAAGTTAATGCTACATAAGCTTTTCAAATTATATATAAAACTGATGTCAGTGTAATATGAAGTTAATGCTACATAAGCTTTTCAAATTATATATAAAACTGATGTCAGTGTAATATGAGTTAATGCTACATAAGCTTTTCAAATTATATAAAACTGATGTCAGTGTAATATATGAAGTTAATGCTACATAAGCTTTTCAAATTATATATAAAACTGATGTCAGTGTAATATGAGATTAATGCTACATAAGCTTTTCAAATTATATATAAAACTGATGTCAGTGTAATATGAAGTTAATGCTACATAAGCTTTTCAAATTATATATAAAACTGATGTCAGTGTAATATGAAGTTAATGCTACATAAGCTTTTCCAAATTATATATAAAACTGATGTCAGTGTAATATGAAGTTAATGCTACATAAGCTTTTCAAATTATATATAAAACTGATGTCAGTGTAATATGAAGTTAATGCTATAAGCTTTTCAAATTATATATATAAAACTGATGTCAGTGTAATATAAAGTTAATGCTACATAGCTTTTCAAATTATATAAAACTGATGTCAGTGTAATATGAAGTTAATGCTACATAAGCTTTTCAAATTATATATAAAACTGATGTCAGTGTAATATGAAGTTAATGCTACATAGCTTTTCAAATTATATAAAACTGATGTCAGTGTAATATGAAGTTAATGCTACATAGCTTTTCAAATTATATAAAACTGATGTCAGTGTAATATGAAGTTAATGCTACATAAGCTTTTCAAATTATATAAAACTGATGTCAGTGTAATATGAAGTTAATGCTACATAAGCTTTTCAAATTATATATAAAACTGATGTCAGTGTAATATGAAGTTAATGCTACATAAGCTTTTCAAATTATATATAAAACTGATGTCAGTGTAATATGAAGTTAATGCTACATAAAACTGATTTCTTTTAATGCTACATAAGCTTTTTCAAATTATATATAAAACTGATGTCAGTGTAATATGAAGTTAATGCTACATAAGCTTTTCAAATTATATATAAAACTGATGTCAGTGTAATATGAAGTTAATGCTACATAAGCTTTTCAAATTATATATAAAACTGATGTCAGTGTAATATGAAGTTAATGCTACATAAGCTTTTCAAATTATATATAAAACTGATGTCAGTGTAATATGAAGTTAATGCTACATAAAACTGATTTCTTTTAATGCTACATAAAACTGATTTCTTTTAATGCTACATAAGCTTTTCAAATTATATATAAAACTGATGTCAGTGTAATATGAAGTTAATGCTACATAAAACTGATTTCTTTTAATGCTACATAAAACTGATTTCTTTTAATGCTACATAAGCTTTTCAAATTATATATAAAACTGATGTCAGTGTAATATGAAGTTAATGCTACATAAAACTGATTTCTTTTAATGCTACATAAGCTTTTCAAATTATATATAAAACTGATGTCAGTGTAATATGAAGTTAATGCTACATAAAACTGATTTCTTTTAATGCTACATAAGCTTTTCAAATTATATATATAAAACTGATGTCAGTGTAATATGAAGTTAATGCTACATAAAACTGATTTCTTTTAATGCTACATAGCTTTTCAAATTATATATATAAAACTGATTTCTTTTAATGCTACATAAGCTTTTCAAATTATATATAAAACTGATGTCAGTGTAATATGAAGTTAATGCTACATAAGCTTTTCAAATTATATATAAAACTGATGTCAGTGTAATATGAAGTTAATGCTACATAAAACTGATTTCTTTTAATGCTACATAAGCTTTTCAAATTATATAAAACTGATGTCAGTGTAATATGAAGTTAATGCTACATAAGCTTTTCAAATTATATATAAAACTGATGTCAGTGTAATATGAAGTTAATGCTACATAAGCTTTTCAAATTATATATAAAACTGATTTCTTTTAATGCTACATAAGCTTTTCAAATTATATATAAAACTGATTTCTTTTAATGCTACATAAGCTTTTCAAATTATATATAAAACTGATGTCAGTGTAATATGAAGTTAATGCTACATAAAACTGATTTCTTTTAATGCTACATAAGCTTTTTCAAATTATATATAAAACTGATTTCTTTTAATGCTACATAAGCTTTTCAAATTATATATAAAACTGATGTCAGTGTAATATGAAGTTAATGCTACATAAGCTTTTCAAATTATATATAAAACTGATGTCAGTGTAATATGAAGTTAATGCTACATAAGCTTTTCAAATTATATATAAAACTGATGTCAGTGTAATATGAAGTTAATGCTACATAAGCTTTTCAAATTATATATAAAACTGATTTCTTTTAATGCTACATAAAACTGATTTCTTTTAATGCTACATAAAACTGATTTCTTTTAATGCTACATAAGCTTTTCAAATTATATATAAAACTGATGTCAGTGTAATATGAAGTTAATGCTACATAAGCTTTTCAAATTATATATAAAACTGATTTCTTTTAATGCTACATAAGCTTTTCAAATTATATATAAAACTGATGTCAGTGTAATATGAAGTTAATGCTACATAAGCTTTTCAAATTATATATAAAACTGATGTCAGTGTAATATGAAGTTAATGCTACATAAAACTGATTTCTTTTAATGCTACATAAGCTTTTCAAATTATATATAAAACTGATTTCTTTTAATGCTACATAAAACTGATTTCTTTTAATGCTACATAAGCTTTTCAAATTATATATAAAACTGATTTCTTTTAATGCTACATAAAACTGATTTCTTTTAATGCTACATAAGCTTTTCAAATTATATATAAAACTGATGTCAGTGTAATATGAAGTTAATGCTACATAAGCTTTTCAAATTATATATAAAACTGATGTCAGTGTAATATGAAGTTAATGCTACATAAGCTTTTCAAATTATATATAAAACTGATGTCAGTGTAATATGAAGTTAATGCTACATAAGCTTTTCAAATTATATATAAAACTGATGTCAGTGTAATATGAAGTTAATGCTACATAAGCTTTTCAAATTATATATAAAACTGATGTCAGTGTAATATGAAGTTAATGCTACATAAGCTTTTCAAATTATATATAAAACTGATGTCAGTGTAATATGAAGTTAATGCTACATAAGCTTTTCAAATTATATATAAAACTGATGTCAGTGTAATATGAAGTTAATGCTACATAAGCTTTTCAAATTATATATAAAACTGATGTCAGTGTAATATGAAGTTAATGCTACATAAGCTTTTCAAATTATATATAAAACTGATGTCAGTGTAATATGAAGTTAATGCTACATAAGCTTTTCAAATTATATATAAAACTGATGTCAGTGTAATATGAAGTTAATGCTACATAAGCTTTTCAAATTATATATAAAACTGATGTCAGTGTAATATGAAGTTAATGCTACATAAGCTTTTCAAATTATATATAAAACTGATGTCAGTGTAATATGAAGTTAATGCTACATAAGCTTTTCAAATTATATATAAAACTGATGTCAGTGTAATATGAAGTTAATGCTACATAAGCTTTTCAAATTATATATAAAACTGATGTCAGTGTAATATGAAGTTAATGCTACATAAGCTTTTCAAATTATATATAAAACTGATGTCAGTGTAATATGAAGTTAATGCTACATAAGCTTTTCAAATTATATATAAAACTGATGTCAGTGTAATATGAAGTTAATGCTACATAAGCTTTTCAAATTATATATAAAACTGATGTCAGTGTAATATGAAGTTAATGCTACATAAGCTTTTCAAATTATATATAAAACTGATGTCAGTGTAATATGAAGTTAATGCTACATAAGCTTTTCAAATTATATATAAAACTGATGTCAGTGTAATATGAAGTTAATGCTACATAAGCTTTTCAAATTATATATAAAACTGATGTCAGTGTAATATGAAGTTAATGCTACATAAGCTTTTCAAATTATATATAAAACTGATGTCAGTGTAATATGAAGTTAATGCTACATAAGCTTTTCAAATTATATATAAAACTGATGTCAGTGTAATATGAAGTTAATGCTACATAAGCTTTTCAAATTATATATAAAACTGATGTCAGTGTAATATGAAGTTAATGCTACATAAGCTTTTCAAATTATATATAAAACTGATGTCAGTGTAATATGAAGTTAATGCTACATAAGCTTTTCAAATTATATATAAAACTGATGTCAGTGTAATATGAAGTTAATGCTACATAA
This sequence comes from Sericinus montela, assembly GCA_029286605.1. Taxonomy (NCBI): domain Eukaryota; kingdom Metazoa; phylum Arthropoda; class Insecta; order Lepidoptera; family Papilionidae; genus Sericinus; species Sericinus montela. Next base: position 17,496 of record JAGSMR010000001.1, read on the forward strand.
GCTTTTCAAATTATATATAAAACTGATGTCAGTGTAATATGAAGTTAATGCTACATAAGCTTTTCAAATTATATATAAAACTGATGTCAGTGTAATATGAAGTTAATGCTACATAAGCTTTTCAAATTATATATAAAACTGATGTCAGTGTAATATGAAGTTAATGCTACATAAGCTTTTCAAATTATATATAAAACTGATGTCAGTGTAATATGAAGTTAATGCTACATAAGCTTTTCAAATTATATATAAAACTGATGTCAGTGTAATATGAAGTTAATGCTACATAAGCTTTTCAAATTATATATAAAACTGATGTCAGTGTAATATGAAGTTAATGCTACATAAGCTTTTCAAATTATATATAAAACTGATGTCAGTGTAATATGAAGTTAATGCTACATAAGCTTTTCAAATTATATATAAAACTGATGTCAGTGTAATATGAAGTTAATGCTACATAAGCTTTTCAAATTATATATAAAACTGATGTCAGTGTAATATGAAGTTAATGCTACATAAGCTTTTCAAATTATATATAAAACTGATGTCAGTGTAATATGAAGTTAATGCTACATAAGCTTTTCAAATTATATATAAAACTGATGTCAGTGTAATATGAAGTTAATGCTACATAAGCTTTTCAAATTATATATAAAACTGATGTCAGTGTAATATGAAGTTAATGCTACATAAGCTTTTCAAATTATATATAAAACTGATGTCAGTGTAATATGAAGTTAATGCTACATAAGCTTTTCAAATTATATATAAAACTGATGTCAGTGTAATATGAAGTTAATGCTACATAAGCTTTTCAAATTATATATAAAACTGATGTCAGTGTAATATGAAGTTAATGCTACATAAGCTTTTCAAATTATATATAAAACTGATGTCAGTGTAATATGAAGTTAATGCTACATAAGCTTTTCAAATTATATATAAAACTGATGTCAGTGTAATATGAAGTTAATGCTACATAAGCTTTTCAAATTATATATAAAACTGATGTCAGTGTAATATGAAGTTAATGCTACATAAGCTTTTCAAATTATATATAAAACTGATGTCAGTGTAATATGAAGTTAATGCTACATAAGCTTTTCAAATTATATATAAAACTGATGTCAGTGTAATATGAAGTTAATGCTACATAAGCTTTTCAAATTATATATAAAACTGATGTCAGTGTAATATGAAGTTAATGCTACATAAGCTTTTCAAATTATATATAAAACTGATGTCAGTGTAATATGAAGTTAATGCTACATAAGCTTTTCAAATTATATATAAAACTGATTTCTTTTAATGCTACATAAGCTTTTCAAATTATATATAAAACTGATGTCAGTGTAATATGAAGTTAATGCTACATAAGCTTTTCAAATTATATATAAAACTGATGTCAGTGTAATATGAAGTTAATGCTACATAAGCTTTTCAAATTATATATAAAACTGATGTCAGTGTAATATGAAGTTAATGCTACATAAGCTTTTCAAATTATATATAAAACTGATGTCAGTGTAATATGAAGTTAATGCTACATAAGCTTTTCAAATTATATATAAAACTGATGTCAGTGTAATATGAAGTTAATGCTACATAAGCTTTTCAAATTATATATAAAACTGATGTCAGTGTAATATGAAGTTAATGCTACATAAGCTTTTCAAATTATATATAAAACTGATGTCAGTGTAATATGAAGTTAATGCTACATAAGCTTTTCAAATTATATATAAAACTGATGTCAGTGTAATATGAAGTTAATGCTACATAAGCTTTTCAAATTATATATAAAACTGATGTCAGTGTAATATGAAGTTAATGCTACATAAGCTTTTCAAATTATATATAAAACTGATGTCAGTGTAATATGAAGTTAATGCTACATAAGCTTTTCAAATTATATATAAAACTGATGTCAGTGTAATATGAAGTTAATGCTACATAAGCTTTTCAAATTATATATAAAACTGATGTCAGTGTAATATGAAGTTAATGCTACATAAGCTTTTCAAATTATATATAAAACTGATGTCAGTGTAATATGAAGTTAATGCTACATAAGCTTTTCAAATTATATATAAAACTGATGTCAGTGTAATATGAAGTTAATGCTACATAAGCTTTTCAAATTATATATAAAACTGATTTCAGTGTAATATGAAGTTAATGCTACATAAGCTTTTCAAATTATATATAAAACTGATGTCAGTGTAATATGAAGTTAATGCTACATAAGCTTTTCAAATTATATATAAAACTGATGTCAGTGTAATATGAAGTTAATGCTACATAAGCTTTTCAAATTATATATAAAACTGATGTCAGTGTAATATGAAGTTAATGCTACATAAGCTTTTCAAATTATATATAAAACTGATGTCAGTGTAATATGAAGTTAATGCTACATAAGCTTTTCAAATTATATATAAAACTGATGTCAGTGTAATATGAAGTTAATGCTACATAAGCTTTTCAAATTATATATAAAACTGATGTCAGTGTAATATGAAGTTAATGCTACATAAGCTTTTCAAATTATATATAAAACTGATGTCAGTGTAATATGAAGTTAATGCTACATAAGCTTTTCAAATTATATATAAAACTGATGTCAGTGTAATATGAAGTTAATGCTACATAAGCTTTTCAAATTATATATAAAACTGATGTCAGTGTAATATGAAGTTAATGCTACATAAGCTTTTCAAATTATATATAAAACTGATGTCAGTGTAATATGAAGTTAATGCTACATAAGCTTTTCAAATTATATATAAAACTGATGTCAGTGTAATATGAAGTTAATGCTACATAAGCTTTTCAAATTATATATAAAACTGATGTCAGTGTAATATGAAGTTAATGCTACATAAGCTTTTCAAATTATATATAAAACTGATGTCAGTGTAATATGAAGTTAATGCTACATAAGCTTTTCAAATTATATATAAAACTGATGTCAGTGTAATATGAAGTTAATGCTACATAAGCTTTTCAAATTATATATAAAACTGATGTCAGTGTAATATGAAGTTAATGCTACATAAGCTTTTCAAATTATATATAAAACTGATGTCAGTGTAATATGAAGTTAATGCTACATAAGCTTTTCAAATTATATATAAAACTGATGTCAGTGTAATATGAAGTTAATGCTACATAAGCTTTTCAAATTATATATAAAACTGATGTCAGTGTAATATGAAGTTAATGCTACATAAGCTTTTCAAATTATATATAAAACTGATGTCAGTGTAATATGAAGTTAATGCTACATAAGCTTTTCAAATTATATATAAAACTGATGTCAGTGTAATATGAAGTTAATGCTACATAAGCTTTTCAAATTATATATAAAACTGATGTCAGTGTAATATGAAGTTAATGCTACATAAGCTTTTCAAATTATATATAAAACTGATGTCAGTGTAATATGAAGTTAATGCTACATAAGCTTTTCAAATTATATATAAAACTGATGTCAGTGTAATATGAAGTTAATGCTACATAAGCTTTTCAAATTATATATAAAACTGATGTCAGTGTAATATGAAGTTAATGCTACATAAGCTTTTCAAATTATATATAAAACTGATGTCAGTGTAATATGAAGTTAATGCTACATAAGCTTTTCAAATTATATATAAAACTGATGTCAGTGTAATATGAAGTTAATGCTACATAAGCTTTTCAAATTATATATAAAACTGATGTCAGTGTAATATGAAGTTAATGCTACATAAGCTTTTCAAATTATATATAAAACTGATGTCAGTGTAATATGAAGTTAATGCTACATAAGCTTTTCAAATTATATATAAAACTGATGTCAGTGTAATATGAAGTTAATGCTACATAAGCTTTTCAAATTATATATAAAACTGATGTCAGTGTAATATGAAGTTAATGCTACATAAGCTTTTCAAATTATATATAAAACTGATGTCAGTGTAATATGAAGTTAATGCTACATAAGCTTTTCAAATTATATATAAAACTGATGTCAGTGTAATATGAAGTTAATGCTACATAAGCTTTTCAAATTATATATAAAACTGATGTCAGTGTAATATGAAGTTAATGCTACATAAGCTTTTCAAATTATATATAAAACTGATGTCAGTGTAATATGAAGTTAATGCTACATAAGCTTTTCAAATTATATATAAAACTGATGTCAGTGTAATATGAAGTTAATGCTACATAAGCTTTTCAAATTATATATAAAACTGATGTCAGTGTAATATGAAGTTAATGCTACATAAGCTTTTCAAATTATATATAAAACTGATGTCAGTGTAATATGAAGTTAATGCTACATAAGCTTTTCAAATTATATATAAAACTGATGTCAGTGTAATATGAAGTTAATGCTACATAAGCTTTTCAAATTATATATAAAACTGATGTCAGTGTAATATGAAGTTAATGCTACATAAGCTTTTCAAATGTATTCCATACAAATACTGCCTGAACTTCTTTATACCTTCAATAATATTGGTTGCCTCCAGTTCATAGCTTGAATACCTTAATTGAGCATCATTTGTCTTTCGGCTCATGTAATGAACCGGGTGGAGACCTGTATCTGGATGGTACTGCATGAGTATGGCCGAATATGCCACACTAGAAGCGTCTGTGTGCAACTCCGTCATCAACTTGGGATTAAAATCTTTAACACAGGACTGGATGCTAATCTCTCTTTTAAAATATTAAATGCTTGTCTTTGTTCACCTTCAAAAATAAATTATTTTTCCTTTCTCAATAAATCTGTGAGTGGCTTAGAAATTAGGGCATAATTTTCAATGTACTTTCTGAAATAGGAGGTTAAACCAATGAAACTGTGTAGTTGTTTGACATCTCAGGGTTCTTTGTACTTACGGACAGCTTCTGTCTTTTCTGGACTTGGTTTTATTTCCCCATTCCTTATCACGTGGCTTTAGTATTCAATTTCCGGTTTGATCAGGTCGGCCTTCTTCCAATTTATCTTTAGCCCATATCCTGAAACCACTTTCAACACAAGCTGAAGTCGTTCCACTGCTTGTTCTTTACATTCTGCTGTAATTAAGATATTGTCAATGAAAATCATCACAATGCCTTGCGAAATCAAATCCCTGAAGATAATGCTTATGAATTGCATAAAATACTTTGGGCAGATGGACAAACCAAAAGGAGCTCGAAGGAACTCAAATTGGCCATGGTGTGTCACAAATGATGTATACAGGATAGATTCCTTAGCCACCTTGAGATGAAAGAAACCATTCTTTAAAATTCAAAACACTAAATATTTTGGCTTCACACAGCTTTTCTATCATATTGTCGATCACTGGTAATGGAAATTCATCTTTAAGAATTTTTTTATTTAGCAGTCTATAATCCACACAAACCCTAACTGAACCATCTTTTTTTCTCACTAATACCAAAGGACTTGAATATTCTGAAAAACTTACTTGTACTACACCATCATCCATCCATTCCTTTACCTGCTCTTCAACTATTCTCTGCTCTGCCAAGGACAAACATCGTGGTCTCTGGGCGACAGGCACGTCATCTTTAAGAACAATCTTCAGCTCAAAAGGTGCATCTTTCAATTGGATTGGATTATAACCTTCAATACACTGCAAAACTTTTTCCCTTATGGAATAATCAGAAATATCAACTTCCAAAGTGGGATCTGAAAAACAACACAACTTAGGCATCCATTCATCACTTTCAGACAAAAACTTCACTTTGTACCCATTCATTATCATGGTTATTTTTCGTAGTAATTCTAGGCCTAAAATCATATCAAAAGACATAACATCTTTGTTCACTATATGAAATAACACGTTTTGATAGTTTTCCCGTCGATTGTAATGTCCAAGAACATCTTTCCTAATGAATTCACCATCGTACGTCCGAGTCCCGTCAAACATAAGTTATCTTCGTATTTCCTGTTCCAACGGTATTGAAACGCTCGTCCGTCAATAAATTGAAGTCGCTGCCGGATTCAATTAAAGCGTTCACTGTTAATTCCTTAATCTTGACACTAATCATCGGCTTCGTTGAGAGATTTCTTGTTTTGTTTACGTTATTTTCCACCTGCATAACCACGTTTCCACCTTTTGACGTCTGGCTGTCACAACTGCTGTCACTTGTCGCACCCACCCTGAAGTTAGCTGAGCGCAGTTTTGCCGACTGAGATCCACTACTGCCAACCGCACGATCTTGCGCTGCGTTCGGCGCGGACTGTTTTACCGACTTGTGAGGAGCGCTAGCGCTGCGTTCCATGCTCGCGCCGCCGCCGGCCGCAGCCCAAGTGCATCGTGATCCAATATGACCGTACTGATTACAGCGAAATCACTTGAGACCGTGTCGAGATATGACTGTTTTCGCCGCAGTTGTAACAACGTCGAATGGATTTTTCTGTTTTCTTTCTTACAGCTGTTTCGGTTCCCGCTTCTTTCTTCGCATCGTTTACCATCTTGAATTCTAAATTACTAATTTCTCTTTGAGCATAGTGTACGTCGTTACGCAATATAAAATAATTTCGCCTGAGCGCCGTCGATTACATCCACTATGTACTGGATAGCAACATAATCGAAATCTCGCTTTTTCCCCAATTCTCTCATCGCAAGCATATACTGATAGTAGCTTTCGTCCTTACGCTTCATTCTATTTGCCATCAGCTCATGCATTTCTTTACTGTTGATTACATCGGCAAACTCCTTTTGTATAGCCGTCTTGAGCTCGTCGTACGTCTTGAATACCTTTTCTGACTTCAACCATAATGCCACCGTGCCGCACAAAGACCTGCGCACGATTATAAGTTTCTGTTGCGCGGTCCAACTAAATAATAAATCTCAGTTCGTTGAATTATTATAAATGCTTCATAGAATTTTCTATGAAGCATTTATAATAATTCTATTCCAAACTGAAAATTATTGTAAAATAATATTAAATATAAATCCCACTGAATTCTATTTTTCGAAAGTAATAGTTTTAATGCAGAAGTTTTTTTTTTCGTTTCTTTACTTCTAATGAATATAGATTTCAGAATTCCAATTAACTTCGAGGTTATAGTATAAGAGTTATTGAAACAGAAAATGTCGACTACAGGATAAAGGCTTTTCTCATGTGGCATTTCTCAGGTGGCAGGCGCGTACCAATGTGTTTTCAAAACCTATGTACGATTCATCGTTGGCTTTGACATAAAGTTATCTTCGTATTTTTCTGTTCCAACGGTAATGAAACGCTCGTCCGTCATTAAATTGAAGTCGCTGCCGGATTCAATTAAAGCGTTCACTGTTAATTCCTTAATCTTGACACTAATCATCGGCTTCGTTGAGAGATTTCTTGTTTTGTTTACGTTATTTTCCACCTGCATAGCCTCATTTCCACCTTTTGACGTCTGGCTGTCACAACTGCTGTCACTTGTCGCACCCACCCTGAAGTTAGCTGAGCGCAGTTTTGCCGACTGAGATCCACTACTGCCAACCGCACGATCTTGCGCTGCGTTCGGCGCGGACTGTTTACCGACTTGTGAGGAGCGCTAGCGCTGCGTTCCGTGCTCGCGCCGCCGCCGGCCGCAGCCCAAGTGCATCGTGATCCAATATGGCCGTACTGATTACAGCGAAAACACTTGAGACCGTGTCGAGATATGACTGTTTTCGCCGCAGTTGTAACAACGTCGAATGGATTTTTCTGTTTTCTTTCTTACAGCTGTTTCGGTTCCCGCTTCTTTCTTCGCATCGTTTACCATCTTGAATTCTAAATTACTAATTTCTCTTTGAGCATAGTGTACGTCGTTACGCCATATAAAATAATTTCGCCTGAGCGCCGTCGATTACATCCACTATGTACTGGATAGCAACATAATCGAAATCTCGCTTTTTCCCAATTCTCTCATCGCAAGCATATACTGATAGTAGCTTTCGTCCTTACGCTTCATTCTATTTGCCATCAACTCATGCATTTCTTTACTGTTGATTACATCGGGAAACTCCTTTTGTATAGCCGTCTTGAGCTCGTCGTACGTCTTGAATACCTTTTCTGACTTCAACCATAATGCCGCCGTGCCGCACAAAGACCTGCGCACGATTATAAGTTTCTGTTGCGCGGTCCAACTAAATAATAAATCTCAGTTCGTTGAATTATTATAAATGCTTCATAGAATTTTTCTATGAAGCATTTATAATAATTCTATTCCAAACTGAAAATTATTGTAAAATAACATTAAATATAAATCCCACTGAATTCTATTTTTCGAAAGTAATAGTTTTAATGCAGAAGTTTTTTTTTCGTTTCTTTACTTCTAATGAATATAGATTTCGAGAATTCCAATTAACTTCGAGGTTATAGTATAAGAGTTATTGAAACAGAAAATGTCGACTACAGGATAAAGGCTTTTCTCATGTGGCATTTCTCAGGTGGCAGGCGCCACCTGAGTCGAAACTATTGTAATGACTCGAACTCTGTCTAACCCAGCATTCCTAATACTTCGTAAAGATAATATAATTATAAGCCTCATGTATCGAGAGCTACTGGTCGAAAGAAGTGATTGTAGAAAATCAATCATATGAAATAAATAAATAATTACCTTCACGCTATTCCCAATACAGAGGTAGACAGAGGTCTAGTCTAGACAATTGTCCCTTTGACCCACCTTCCACCGAAGATATTTTCGGGCCAACGTGACAGGTGGTGAGCCCGTCGCCGTCTTTATGTCAAAGCCAACGATGTGAATCGTACATAGGGTTTTGAAAAAACACATTGGTACAAGCCTGCCACCTGGGGACCGAACTCGGGTCTCTTGACTCGAAATTCCAACCACTCGGCTATCATGGCGGTCACGTGGTGTCAGTAAATATTTTAATTAGATTTCTTTTAAAAAGAAATTCTAGACATAATAAGACATTAAGAACTCTCAGGGCTTTCATAGCTACAATGGAATCAAAGTTAAATAGTACAGATAATGAAATTTGTACTGACTTTAAAGACATTACACTTGTAGATTTATTCTACTTTGGTACAAAAAGGATTATTACAAGTTCAAATAAGTTATATATTAATGTCATGATAGCCTAGTGGTTCGATGATCGGAATTCGAATCTAGAGACAAGAGTTCGCGCTATATATTTTCCTCGCCATTCGGTCGTCACTCATTCGCTCAATGTGCTCAAAACATTTAAGCACGCCTTTATTCATTACAGTGAAAAGATGATCTTTCAAACCGGACATATTGCGATTCTCTTCGCTTCGTTTTCAGTCGGCCTTGGAAGCGCCGCATATTCGACGAATAGATCTCATCTCTTGAAGAGGAAGCTTATTGTAAATGTTTAGAAATTCTGCCAACAGCCAAAGATTCTATAGTGGGGTCTGCGATGGGTCGCTTGTTCACTACATAGCCTTACATTCGTTCGTAAACCGTTAACAGTTACAAGCATTGGTGCTTACTTCAAGTTATTAAAAGAAATTTTAGAAAATGATCCAAATGTGCTCCAGTGAAATAACGATCGTAAAGGCTACATAGCCTGAATCTCTAGCTACCCTGGCATTAGAAAATGACTGTAGATAGAAGGAATTAAAATGCTTTATGAAAAATGTAATCTAGACAAATTTTCAAATATATACCTTAATGTACACTTAATTAGTAATACTTTTGTAAATGATAAGTACAAATTAAGGGCTCTCCACCTAAGTACAGCCTCACCGTTGTAATTGGTGCTTTGAGGCGGCTATGCCCAATCTGCAGCAGCACTAAGTGCTTTACTATGTAACAGATGGGGCTGTTATCATTTACAGAAGCTCGTGTTTTCCATTATTTACCAATAATTAGTAAATTAATTGAACATTAAATGGGTATCGTAAGATGCCACTAAGGAAAAGCCTATAAAATGGCAATGGTTGCCAACAGACACTGGCAGCATTAATCAAAAATATCTTTAAGCTATTTCCAATACAGGGGTAGATAGAGGCCTCAATAACTAACTCATTTTGACCCACCTTTCAACGAAGATATTTTTTTGGGAAAACGTGACAGGTGGAGAGCCTGTCGCCGTCTTTTTAGGTCTAAGCCAACGATATGAACGTTACGTAAGTTATTGTAAAACCCTTTGGTACGAACCTGCTACCTAGACAATCCTATACCGAACTTGGGTCTCTTGAATTATATTCCAATCACCCAATCCTAATCCTATGTGTCCTATATGACACCGAGAAACCATTTCGAAATATACCAGACTAAATTTCGGAGGAGGTTCATGTTGCACTATACTTTTAAAAGCCGTTATGATGATGACGACGATGGCGAATGTAAGGGTGAAAAGATCTTTTTTTATAGAAAAGGGAGGCAAACGAGCAGGTGGCTCACGCGATGGTAAGTGATTACCGCCGCCCATGAACACCCGCAATACCAGAGGCTTAGCAGATGCGTTGCCTCCCTTAGAGTGCCCCCTCCCCCAGAATTGGGGGAGGGAGGTGTGGGCCACCGGTTACCTGCACTCACCAGACGAAACGCAGAAGTTTGTTAGACTTCTACTTCACGCCGGTATTCTGTGAGGTCGTGGTACTTCCCGGTCGAGCCGGCCCATTCATGCAACAACAAAAGCTGATGCATGGCTGTACCACTGTAAGATCTAACACTCTACCACTAAGAGATCTATTTTAAATGAACTATTCGTAATGAATTAACTGAGCGTGTCGGTCCACAGCTTTGAAATACTATAAGTAGTGCTTTTCACAATAATGTGCATGTCTGCAATAACTATATTTTTCCTTAGACAGTACGAATATAATATTACATTATAAAGACGTAGGGACGAATAATTGCTAAAATGAAAAACTGCGCGATATGCAAAGAAAACGACATTATTTACTTACATCGCGTCTGTTTAGTCACCGCACCAATTGAATTTACGAATTACCTTTATCTGAAATTTCATATCTAAATGTCATAATTCACCGGGGAGCGTGTACACAAAGATATAATAAATCCAATTGAGATCTGATCATTACTCGACGCCTGATTTCCTATGAGTATAAAACATACAAGAAGCAGGTATTTGACTGTAGAGGAAATTCAATTTACAACCTATAAGAAAACATTAAACATTATGAATTTGTTTTGTTAAGGAAAAGAATGTGTAAAATTATTAATTATTTTTTATGGAAACTTCCTAGTTGTTAAGAATAAAAATCTTAGGTCAAATTACTCATTTGGGACCACTCTATTTTAGTATCTGCAAACTTTTATATTTTATTCTTTTCTTTTATATGAAGGTGAATTCAGTGTTCAAGATGGTAACTGATTAATTCAGCTATTACTAGTACTAGTTATACTTTTTAGATTATCTACAGACAGATTCTAAAAACATTTACTGTATGGTCAATTATGTGGCCATTTAAATTAATTGTGTGAATATTTACAAATACATTTTATCACGTGTTCAATCTATGAATTTTTTTCTCCCTCTGGGCAAGGGCAAGGTAAAAGGTGGAGCTTTGCAAAGGGAAGAAAGGTATATTGCGCGTTGGTATTATTCACCTCTGCCGATTAAGGGATTGTTTTCTGAATTCATGTAAGTATTTGTTTATTGTATTTATTTAACTTTATTATACCTTTTAAGATATATAAGAATAAAAAGCGGACATTATCATTAAACCAATTTCTGTCTGTTAGCTATGAGGAGTGGAAATATGTCGAAAGAAAGAAGTAAAACCGGAATGGTAAAGAGAAATTGAGAAAGTAAGAGTCTCAGAAAAACAAATGAAGTCTCCGATATGAAGTGAAATGCGATCGAGTCAAATAAGGTTGACATTCTTTGTAAATAAAGACGTTATTAATTGAGCTACAAAACTATTAATGATGCTTATCGTAGTTTTATTTATTTTCTTGGAGCTTTAACAACAAACTTTACAAAATATATAAAAGTATCTTCAAGCAATTCCTATACAGGGAAGACAGAGGTCTAGTATAGAAATTTAAGTCCCTTGGACCCACCTTCCCCGAAGATATTTTCGGGACAACGTGACAGGTGGTTAGCCCGTCGCCGTCTTTATGTCCAAGCCAACGATGAAATTTGTACATAAGTTTATGAAAAACTCATTGGTACTGCCACCTGGGGATCGAACTCAGGTTTCTCGACTCGAAATTCCGAGCACCCAACAACTCGGCTATCGTGACTTATTTACCCAACAACAAACTTTAACATGATTAATGATGAAATAAACGATTCGATAAAACTTAAATAATTCTTAGTTAATAAATAACGCGTAAATAACGCATTCAGATGAAAAAATTAAATATTCATTTATAGCCTTTTAACCTAGAGACCAAGCTTTGCAGAATGTTATGATATACATTCATATTTATTTAATTATTTAGGTTCACCACCAAGGATTACATCGAAGCAATAAACACAAAACTTAAGTATTAAATATTTTAGGTAAATGTATCCTTAATTAAAAGTAAACAAAACGTTCATAATTGTACGGACTTCGGAAGAACATCATTTTTTTCGTATGTATGGTGTAATATGCACTTTACACCAAAAATTTTATCAAATGAAAAAGTAATTATGTAAAGTTAAAAAAATTGATTTATAAGATAATGCTTATGTGCTATTATACTGGGTGGGCCATGAATTAGTTAACATTTGAAAAAATCGTATAAAAAAACCATTTAACATATTTTAGAAATCGTTTATTTACGAGAAAGCTAATTAGTTGTAATTTATTTTTAAAAATTATTTCGTCTAAATGACCACCGTTTCGGTTTTTGCACTCATCTAAGCGAGTCCTGAAGTTTTCGAATACTCTTCTGCAAAGAGACCGCGAGATCGCCGACATCTCTTCGATGCTTTTTCTTTAAGTTGACGCAGTGTATTCGGTTTATCAATGTAGACACGACTCTTTAAATAACCCCATAAAAAGAAGTCTGCTGGGGATAGATCTGGACTTCTGGGTGGCCATGGGATGTCACCCCGTCTGGATATCAGCTTTTCCGGAAACATGTCTTTGACCACCGGCAAGGACTCGTTCGATGTGTGACACGTGGCTCCATCTTGTTGAAACCATGTGTTACGATTATAGCCAGCAAATTCCAGTAGCATCGGTGCTAAGAACTCCCGTAACATTTTCACATACTCGGCAGAATTAACAGTAACTGAACGGCCTCGAGAATCTTCAAAAGTAAGGTCCGATGATTCCTTTTGCTGAAATTGCAGCCCATACAGCTACCTTAGGAGAGTGAAGCTTTAGGATTTTCGCTGCTCCAATACCTGCAATTCTGTTTGATTACATGTCCATTTAGGTGGAAATGGGCTTCGTCAGAAAATAAGATGTTGTGAAAATTACTGAAACATTGTTTCGGCATATGACTTACGCAAATTTAAATCATTAGGGTTTAGTTCTTGCACTAGCTGGATCTTATATGGATTTAATTTCAAATCTAATTTCAAAATACGGCGTAATGATGTGCGGGATAATCCTAATTCAGCCGAACGTTTGCGTGTCTATAAATCTGGATCACGTCGAACAGAAGTGGAAACTTGCTGCACGTTCTCTTCGCTCCGAGAAGTCCGTGGGCCGCCGGTTTGTTTCACATTTAGTGTAGATCCGTCTCTTCGAACTTCTTCACCCATTTCTTTATTAAAGGAGCACTTGGACACTGACTTAAGTCGTAAAACCATATTCAACGCGAAATAAGCGTCTCACAGTAATGAGCGAAAAGTCGTTTAAATAAAACTGTTTCACGCAGTAAGCGCGTTGCGGCCCGTGATTTTTTTTTTTTTGATAACCGTGGAGGAAATGTTTTATGCACGAACGTTCCGAGCACCCAACAACTCGGCTATCGTGACTTATTTACCCAACAACAAACTTTAACATGATTAATGATGAAATAAACGATTCGATAAAACTTAAATAATTCTTAGTTAATAAATAACGCGTAAATAACGCATTCAGATGAAAAATTAAATATTCATTTATAGCCTTTTAACCTAGAGACCAAGCTTTGCAGAATGTTATGATATACATTCATATTTATTTAATTATTTAGGTTCACCACCAAGGATTACATCGAAGCAATAAACACAAAACTTATGTATTAAATATTTTAGGTAAATGTATCCTTAATTAAAAGTAAACAAAACGTTCATAATTGTACGGACTTCGGAAGAACATCAAATTTTTCGTATGTATGGTGTAATATGCACTTTACACCAAAAATTTTATCAAATGAAAAAGTAATTATGTAAAGTTAAAAAAATTGATTTATAAGATAATGCTTATGTGCTATTATACTGGGTGGGCCATGAATTAGTTAACATTTGAAAAAATCGTATAAAAAAACCATTTAACATATTTTAGAAATCGTTTATTTACGAGAAAGCTAATTAGTTGTAATTTATTTTTAAAAATTATTTCGTCTAAATGACCACCGTTTCGGTTTTTGCACTCATCTAAGCGAGTCCTGAAGTTTTCGAATACTCTTCTGCAAAGAGACCGCGAGATCGCCGACATCTCTTCGATGCTTTTTCTTTAAGTTGACGCAGTGTATTCGGTTTATCAATGTAGACACGACTCTTTAAATAACCCCATAAAAAGAAGTCTGCTGGGGATAGATCTGGACTTCTGGGTGGCCATGGGATGTCACCCCGTCTGGATATCAGCTTTTCCGGAAACATGTCTTTGACCACCGGCAAGGACTCGTTCGATGTGTGACACGTGGCTCCATCTTGTTGAAACCATGTGTTACGATTATAGCCAGCAAATTCCAGTAGCATCGGTGCTAAGAACTCCCGTAACATTTTCACATACTCGGCAGAATTAACAGTAACTGAACGGCCTCGAGAATCTTCAAAAAAGTAAGGTCCGATGATTCCTTTGCTGAAATTGCAGCCCATACAGCTACCTTAGGAGAGTGAAGCTTTAGGATTTTCGCTGCTCCAATACCTGCAATTCTGTTTGATTACATGTCCATTTAGGTGGAAATAGGCTTCGTCAGAAAATAAGATGTTGTGAAAATTACTGAAACATTGTTTCGGCATATGACTTACGCAAATTTAAATCATTAGGGTTTAGTTCTTGCACTAGCTGGATCTTATATGGATTTAATTTCAAATCTAATTTCAAAATACGGCGTAACGATGTGCGGGATAATCCTAATTCAGCCGAACGTTTGCGTGTCTATAAATCTGGATCACGTCGAACAGAAGTGGAAACTTTCTGCACGTTCTCTTCGCTCCGAGAAGTCCGTGGTCCGCCGGTTTGTTTCACGTTTAGTGTAGATCCCGTCTCTTCGAACTTCTTCACCCATTTCTTTATTAAAGGAGCACTTGGACACTGACTTAAGTCGTGTAAACCATATTCAACGCGAAATAAGCGTCTCACAGTAATGAGCGGAAAGTCGTTTAAATAAAACTGTTTCACGCAGTAAGCGCGTTGCGGCCCGTGATTTTTTTTTTGATAACCGTGGAGGAAATGTTTTATGCACGAACGTTCCTTGGCCGGGAGGCCACCGAAACGAACAGTGTCGGGCTCGAATCTCAGAAGGAGAAACATACCGACTAAAACCATCCACGGGATGCTTTTGGCCCGGAGGCCTTTACAGCTTCATCTAAGGAGACTTGCGAGGAGAGGCTCGCAAGTTAGAAGTTGAAGACAATAATGGCTGCTGCTGCGAAGCGCGGCGTCCCCTAGAACGAAAGAGAAGACTTCCGACATGGGGGAGGGGCCATGCGATCCGAGGGCCCCAGTAGGTTTGGCGGAAAATCTCCTCTCGGATCGCCTTGTGTTAACTAGAATAGCTTTTGTGCCTTGTGTTTTCTAGAATAGCTTGTGCCTTGTGTTTTCTAGAATAGCTTCCTGGTTAAATTATAATTTGTTAACTCTTAACATGACAAAAACTAACTACATTTGTTTTACTAAATATAAAACTTCACAGCCTAAATTGGATTTTCAAATAAAAATTCATACATGTAGCAATTTTTCAAATAACGACTGCTTATGTAAAGCAATAACAAAAGTTGAAACCATAAAGTATTTAGGCGTCATGCTTGATCAGAGACTGTCTTGGCTTTTACAATTGGACCAAACAATTAACAGATTAAGGAAACTTATATGGTTATTTAAAACACTGAGACATATTGCAACGAAGGAACTCCTTAAGCAAATTTACGTATCTCTAGCCCAAGGTGCCTTAACTTACCAGTCTGGGGTGGAGCAGCAAAAACTAAATTATTTGAACTAGAGAAAGCACAAAGATCCCTTCTGAAAGTAATGTATTTTAAATCATATAAGTTTCCCTCTGAACGCCTTTACTCTTTATGTGGTCTTTTAAGTATAAGAAAATTATATATACTTCATACAGTGCTAAAAATACATAAACATCTTAAGTATGACCCTAGCGTAATAAATAAGCGAAGAAAAGGCTCTGTAGTACCGGCAGTACAAATAAGGTCTACTTATGCAAGTAGACAGTATATGAAACAGTCTGGCTACCTATATAATAAAATAAATTCACAAATTAATATTCACTCTCTCAATTACTTCAAATGTAAACAAACATTGCTTACCTGGCTAAAAGACAAAAGTTACAATGAGACTGAGTCTGTTGTATAAGACTTTTTGAGAGTTTTAGTGAAATAAGTTCAACAGTTGAATGGAAAAATAGTAAAAATGTAATTATATTTTAATTATTAACTTTATAAATGGCTAGAAGCGTATAACATACATACACACACTTACACACACACACACACACATGCACACACGCACACACACACACACACACACACACACACACACACACACACACACACACACACACACACATGACACAAGAATTCATACGTAAGAATGAGTACACAGAAAATAAATAAGACTTAAGACTAATTTTAATTATAATATAAATTTAATTATATAAGATAAATTTAACTATAAGTTGTACTTACACCTTGAAATAAATTTTGTTTAATCATATAATAATGTTTATTTTATGGAAGAGCGGAGTCTCCTACTACAGGTAATGTTATGCCTAAAGGAGTCTCAAACACTAACCTATGTTTGTATGGTTAAGATAAAGAAATAAAGACATTTTCATTTTTAATTTTTTTTTCATTTTCTATCAAACTTCTGCGTTTCGTCTGGTGAGTGCAGGTAACCGGAGCCCCCCCCAAATCTGGGGGGGGGCGTGACGTGACGTTTGGGTCATCCATATCAGGGGGGTGTAAAAGGCCCCCCCTTATGGGTTGCGAGTTTCGAGGCGGGGGGGGCACTCGCGGGTGTTCATGGGCGGCGGTAATCACTTACCATCACGAGAGCCACCTGCTCGTTTGCCTCCCTATTCTATAAAAAAAAACCTGGGGATCGAACTCGGATCTCTTGACTCGAAATTCCGACCACCCAAACACTCGGCTATCGTGACTTAAATGAATTATATAAATAACTTTACAGTTAAAAGCTCGTAAAGTCGATATTATGACGCTGTAAAAGCAGCTGCATGAATAATCTATACAAATCTATACATAATAAAATTTGATTGTGTCTGATTGTAATATTGTCATAACCGTTTTTTACTACATGTATGTGAATGTATGCGGCAATTAATTACATTTTACATGTTTTGTCTGCCTGTCTGTCTGTTTGTTCCGGCTAATCTCTGAAATGACTGGATTAATTTTGACGATACTCATTGACAGCTAGCTAATGTTTCAAGGAGTAACATAGGCGACTTTTATTTTAGAAACATAATTATGGTTCCGCGTTGAGTGGTAAACTGCGGGCAAAGCCGCGGGGGGCAACTAGACTGTAAATATAAATATACTATGAGTGAAAGGAAGTTAATAAGACTGATTAAGAATACGCGCCATGATGTTTTAAATTTATGATAAATAAAAATACATAAATATCTTCACACAATTCCCATTACAGGGGTAGACAGAGGTCTAGTCTAGACAATTAGGTCTATCCTGGTTTTATCTTCAACTTGGTATAACGTGGTTTAGACATTAATCCTTCATTAGACCTTTCGTCCCACTTTTCTTCGAAGCTCACATGGGCAACGTGATAGGTGGCGAGCCTATCGCCGTCATTCGAACCCCTACCATTGAAAGTAAGGTACCACCAACTAGCCTATAGGATCGTAATATAAAAAAAAGAATATTTATTGATTTTTAAAACATGTATGTCTTGCTGGACTTTGTGTTAATTAATGAGAAATTGGTAAAAAGCTCACATGGGACAACGTGACTACAACCCCTACCACTGAAAGCAAGGTCATCACCAAATAGCCTACATGATCGTGGGGTAATATACAAATTATATGATGAATATTTATTGATTTTTAAAACATTTAAGTCTTGCTGGTCTTGGTGTTAATTAATGAGAAATTGTTACAAAAATGTCTTCACACCATTCCCAATACTGGGGTAGATATACGTCCAGGAAAATAAGTCCTTTCGACCAACCTTCCACAACTTGATAGGTAAATCGTACGTGAAGATCAAACTCAGGTCTCTTGACGACTAATATTTAAAAAAATAATCTTACTTCTAATAAATATCCTTCATATTTATTAGAATTTAGATGCGTAGTTACAAGTTGGAATAATTTCTAGCAGATGACGCCATCGCCCTTCAGAGTCGAACGAAAAAGAGATTTAATCTTAACTGATGCGTCTAGGACACGGTGGTTCGGAGGTGTGTCAATAAGCTAGAGGTCCAGGGTTTGAATCCCGCCCGTGCGCAATTTAATGCAATTATCACACAAGATATTCACGAATAGCTACTATGGGTGATGAAAAATAATTACGGATTGCTTTGAAGTCTGTCTAATATAGAATAATGTCGAATTAATTAATTTCTATGATACCAATAAATAAATACATATGGACCACATCACATACATACATTACTCCAATCCCAAAGTAAGTAGCTAAAGCACTAGCTAACAAGCAAAAGCTAAAGTACATTCTAAAGCTAAAGCACGCGTGTTATGGAATCAGAAACAACTAACATACAACAAACATGCAGACCCGAGAAAACTTAGTAAAAGTGTTTTCTACATGGACCAATCGGGAATCGAACCCGGAATCAACAGAGGTCAATCCACAAACACCCAGAACCGATACAAAGTATAGCTATTGCTACATTGTCCCGTACCGTATTGTAACGTATTTACTAATTTGACCCGTCCGGGGAATCGAAACCGCGACCTCAGTTGACGACTCCAGATAAACCTGTGTGTATGCTACTCGTCCACACAGGTCGTCATTGTATATTTTTAAAATAAAGACATGCAAACATTATTAGAACATTATACATAATTAGAACACGCAACCACTCTGTGACCCAATTGTGTGACGTCATAGCCAGCGAGCTGGCGAGCATGACAGTGTATGATTTGCAGGAGTTTCACAGCGAGGTGGATTGCAGTTTACATCGGTACGAACTGATTTATAAATAAATATCTACACGCCATTCCCAATACTGGGGTAGATATACGTCCAGGAAAATAAGTCCTTTCGACCAACCTTCCACAACTTGATAGTTAAATCGTACGTGAAGATCAAACTCAGGTCTCTTGACGACTAATATTTAAAAAAAAAATCTTACTTCTAATAAATATCCTTCATATTTATTAGAATTTAGATGCGTAGTTACAAGTTGGAATAATTTCTAGCAGATGACGCCATCGCCCTTCAGAGTCGAACGAAAAAGAGATTTAATCTTAACTGATGCGTCTAGGACACGGTGGTTCGGAGGTGTGTCAATAAGCTAGAGGTCCAGGGTTTGAATCCCGCCCGTGCGCAATTTAATGCAATTATCACACAAGATATTCACGAATAGCTACTATGGGTGATGAAAAATAATTACGGATTGCTTTGAAGTCTGTCTAATATAGAATAATGTCGAATTAATTAATTTCTATGATACCAATAAATAAATACATATGGACCACATCACATACATACATTACTCCAATCCCAAAGTAAGTAGCTAAAGCACTAGCTAACAAGCAAAAGCTAAAGTACATTCTAAAGCTAAAGCACGCGTGTTATGGAATCAGAAACAACTAACATACAACAAACATGCAGACCCGAGAAAACTTAGTAAAAGTGTTTTCTACATGGACCAATCGGGAATCGAACCCGGAATCAACAGAGGTCAATCCACAAACACCCAGAACCGATACAAAGTATAGCTATTGCTACATTGTCCCGTACCGTATTGTAACGTATTTACTAATTTGACCCGTCCGGGGAATCGAAACCGCGACCTCAGTTGACGACTCCAGATAAACCTGTGTGTATGCTACTCGTCCACACAGGTCGTCATTGTATATTTTTAAAATAAAGACATGCAAACATTATTAGAACATTATACATAATTAGAACACGCAACCACTCTGTGACCCAATTGTGTGACGTCATAGCCAGCGAGCTGGCGAGCATGACAGTGTATGATTTGCAGGAGTTTCACAGCGAGGTGGATTGCAGTTTACATCGGTACGAACTGATTTATAATAAATATCTACACGCCATTCCCAATACAGGGGTAGACAGTGATCTGGACAATTGAGACCTTTCGACTCACCTCCCACCGGAGTAATTTTTTGGGATAACGAGACAGGTAGTGAGCTCGTCGCCGTCTATGTCCAAACCAACGATGTAAATTGTACATAAGTTTTTGAAAAAAGAGGTATTCTAAACGAAAAAAATCGAAGAGGCAGACATTCAGGGCTCTACATTCTCATGGGACGGAGTTGCAGAAATAGCTATAAAGCTCTTCTAAGTAATTTATTCACGGTTCTCATTACGCCCATTAGTTTATAATAAATATATACATAGATAGATAAAACATCACATACATTGCTTTTATCCCGAAGCAAGCAGCTAAAGCACTTGTGCTATGGAATTAGAAACAACGAATGTACCTCAAACATCTGAGTGTTTGTGGTACCTTCGCAACAACAACAAGCACTTGTGCCTTTGAATAACAAGCAACGAAGGTAAACAAACACCCAGTTTCGATAATATCTAGAAAAAGTGTTTTCCACATTGACCCGTCCGCGAATCGAACCCGGGACCACAGAGTCGGCGGACATGAAAACCGGTGGGTACGCGACTTTATTGCTATTGTGTTCATAATGACTCTCTAAATAGGAATAAAACAATTGGCAGACACTGTTATGTCCCTTTCTAGCTCTTCCAAGCTCAACATTTCTAGCCTTTCATTTTTGTAATTCATGTAATACTCATGTAAAAATATTTCTCATACGTTTTAAAAATCGTTCCCACAGATTACTTATATATACATATGCATTGTTAATTATGTTCAATAATATTAAAAAACGTGACAGGTGGTGAGCCCGTCGCCGTCTTTATGTCCAAGCCAACGATATAATTTGTACATAGGTTTTTAGAAAAACCCATTGGTACGGCCACTTGAGGATCCAACTCGGGTCTCTTGACTTGAAATTCCGACCACCCAACCACTCGGCTATCGTGACTTATTTCAATATTATTAAGTAGAGAATAATGGAATTTTGTACTTGAATAATGGCGCGGCTGTCGAGTTTAAAAATATTCAAATGGCCTGCCTTTGGAATATCTCAGAATGTCTGCCTTATAGGTTTCTAAACATAAGTCCAAGAGGCAGAATTGTGCGCATAATGTAGCATACGTTTTCTAACAATTTATAAACGCTGTAAATAGACACGGTAAACTTACCGTGTATATACCAATGGGAGAAGCCTATGTCCTGCAGTGGACTTTAAAAGGCCGTTATGTGTGTGTGTGTGTATGTGTCAATAGACAACGCAAGCAACTTGCTGGCAGACTATATATCTGTGGTCCTTCTCATTGGTTTTAATCGTACAAGTCAGGTCTGCTAAGTTCATATACAACACCACTTCATATACAGTTTTTTAAATTATAAAAAAATATCTACACGCAATTCTCAATACAGGGGTAGACAGAGGTATAGTTAAGACAATTAAGTCCCCTTGACCAACCTTCCACCGAAGATGTTTTCCGGGACAACGTGACTGGTGGTGAGCCCGTCGCCGTCTTTATGTCAAGCCAACGATATAATTTGTACATAGGTTTTAGAAAAACCCATTGGTACGGCCACTTGAGGATCCAACTCGGGTCTCTTGACTTGAAATTCCGACCACCCAACCACTCGGCTATCGTGACTTATTTCAATAATATTAAAAACGTGACAGGTGGTGAGCCCGTCGCCGTCTTTATGTCAAGCCAACGATATAATTTGTACATAGGTTTTAGAAAAACCCATTGGTACGGCCACTTGAGGATCCAACTCGGGTCTCTTGACTTGAAATTCCGACCACCCAACCACTCGGCTATCGTGACTTATTTCATTTTGTAATTCATGTAATACTCATGTAAAAATATTTCTCATACGTTTTAAAAATCGTTCCCACAGATTACTTATATATACATATGCATTGTTAATTATGTTCAATAATATTAAAAACGTGACAGGTGGTGAGCCCGTCGCCGTCTTTATGTCAAGCCAACGATATAATTTGTACATAGGTTTTAGAAAAACCCATTGGTACGGCCACTTGAGGATCCAACTCGGGTCTCTTGACTTGAAATTCCGACCACCCAACCACTCGGCTATCGTGACTTATTTCAATAATATTAAGTAGAGAATAATTGAATTTTGTACTTGAATAATGGCGCGGCTGTCGAGTTTAAAAATATTCAAATGGCCTGCCTTTGGAATATCTCAGAATGTCTGCCTTATAGGTTTCTAAACATAAGTCCAAGAGGCAGAATTGTGCGCATAATGTAGCATACATTTTCTAACAATTTATAAACGCTGTAAATAGACACGGTAAACTTACCGTGTATATACCAATGGGAGAAGCCTATGTCCTGCAGTGGACTTTAAAAGGCCGTTATGTGTGTGTGTGTGTATGTGTCAATAGACAACGCAAGCAACTTGCTGGCAGACTATATATCTGTGGTCCTTCTCATTGGTTTTAATCGTACAAGTCAGGTCTGCTAAGTTCATATACAACACCACTTCATATACAGTTTTTTAAATTATAAAAAAATATCTACACGCAATTCTCAATACAGGGGTAGACAGAGGTATAGTTAAGACAATTAAGTCCCCTTGACCAACCTTCCACCGAAGATGTTTTCCGGGACAACGTGACTGGTGGTGAGCCCGTCGCCGTCTTTATGTCCAAGCCAACGATATAATTGTTTGTTTGAAAGTTTCGCGCTAACGATTACACAACAACTTTGAGCTTCCTCATGAGGCATGCTTGCAGGGTTTCACTCAGTTAATTTAAAAAAATATCTTTACGCCATTCCCAGTGTAGGTGTAGACAGACTCCTTTCACCGAAGACTATCGCCGTCTATACAAAAAGCCAACAACAAAAATCGTAGATAAGTTATTGGTACGAACTCCTGGGGATCGAAGTCCGATCATCCAAACGCTCACGCGGTCTGACAGTCCATCAGACATATATTCATATTACACGTGAAACACGTATAATATGAAAATATGTCACATGTTCACAAGGAAGTATGCATAAAATACAGTATTGTTATTTATATTTATATTGCCGAAGTGGTATCGGCTTACTACCTGGACTTAATCTTTGACGCTGTCTCCTAAGGCATCGTCAAAGGTTAAGTCTAAGATGCATTATTATAAAATAATGAATTAGATTAGACGGGCTGATCTCCGCAAATCCACGACCTAGCGCGTATTTTGCGTATGAAAAAAATGAATTATATAACAAACATATGTCCTCTCAACCAACAGCCAATCAGTTTAAACTGCTAAGGCTTTAAAGCTAAAGTTTTGGCGAACTGATTATTTTCATGCTGTAAAAATGCGTAAAAGGACGTATTTACCCAAAAAGATATTTGAAAATGATCATAATGACGAAGCACTATGAAATTTCATACATATTTTTATTAAGAAATAACTATACACGTAAATCGACGTTTTTTGACTCTCTAAGGGTGCGTTCGAGTTCGATCCCCAGGTGGCAGCCTCGTACCAATGGGTTTTTCATAACCTTATGTTAGAATTATATCGTTGGCTTGGACATAAAGACTGCGACGGGCTCAACACCTGTCACGTTGTGCCGAAAATATCTTCGGTGGGAGGTGGGTTGAAGGGATTTAATTGTCTAGAATAGACTTCTGTCTACCCCTGTATTGGGAATTGCGTGAAGATATTTATTTTATTTTATCTAAGGGTGCGTGCAAATCTGGTACCTCGCCCGCGCAAACGAAGCATGAGCCACGCGCAAGAACTGCGCGCCGCGCGTACTTCTTCCGCTCAGTTAGTTTCTTATTGTCGAAGCCTGAATACGTATTATCATAGAGCGGACAGAAGATAATTATTTGTAAATTGAGTACTAAAATATAGTAGGAAAGCTAACAGGACATCAATTTTATTCCGATTCCATGTCGCTGTTAGGTTTTTAACGGATGTTTTAATTTCCATTTTTCTTTTTATAATACATAACGTAATAAGTAGTGGGCTATACTAATTTGAATAGACAGTATGTCAAGTTATATGTGAGTTATTAGTGCCACATAGTTAAGAGTATCGATAGCTGTGAAAAGGAGCTTCTTTTTTTATGTAAATGTTTTAGTTGTTTTGATGTATAATTCGCAAATATTTTATTTTTTCTAGTTAAAATATTGTTAATAATAAATATTCACAGCTATTGTACCTACATAATCATATAAATGTACTAAACAATAATACATTAACTTTATACATATACATTTTATTGGGTTGGTAATAGGCTATAAGATTTTCTTTAATAGTACTTATTACCGATCTAATTGTACTTTTGCAGTTTTTAAGGACAACGAACCTTAATAGTTTAGGTAAAGTTAATGTAAGAAATGTTTTTTTAATTTTCTTTTTTTATTACTTTTCATGTAAATCTGATGTAATTAACATTATATTATCTCTATATATAAAATATTAAATTATATATTGTATACCTAAAATACAATGTATTGAAGCAGCAATTCATTATTCACTAAAACAACAGTTTTATATTTAAATAAATCACTAATTTACTTTCGCTTATGGATTGAATCAATAATAGATCAAGTATCTATGAAACCTCAAGGAGGTTTGGGAATCCAAATACAACTCTTTGTGGCAAGAGAGATCATAAGTGAATACTTATGATCTCTCTTGCCATAAAGAGTTGTATTTGTATCATGAAAATTGAGTGGTTCAAACCGCCTTCACTAAGAACGAAGAACGTCAATTAATAGACTGGATTCACTTTGGGAAGATGAGGCTTCCTGTAACAGACAAGACCTTTGGAGACCGTGTCAAAATTAGTGGCAACATTAAATCGCTCACACCCATTTAAAGATGGAGTATCCGGAAGACACTATTTTCAAAATTTCATGAAAAATTAAATTTTCCCAACCATTTCAAAAATAGTTGCTCAGAATTTAGCAACAAATAGAAATGAAGTGAAAGAAGAGGCTATACGATCAAGGTTTGGTCGTGTGCGTCAATATTTTTAAACAAAATTGTTTTATTTGAGTTGCTAGGTGATCCAGCAAGAATTTTAAACTGCGGCGACACTGGATTCTTGATGTTTCCTAAGGCAAAACAAGGCTCGTACAACAGGGCAGTAATAACATTATTTAACTTGAATTGTTTTGTTAATTTGGCGGTCGGTAATAGGTGCTACGGAAACGGTAATAGGAATAGACCTTGTGCTTTGGATCGGTAATAGGGATAACGAGAAGACTCTACGATGAGCGACCGCAGAGTCAC
Source organism: Sericinus montela (assembly GCA_029286605.1). NCBI lineage: Eukaryota > Metazoa > Arthropoda > Insecta > Lepidoptera > Papilionidae > Sericinus > Sericinus montela. Next base: position 43,305 of record JAGSMR010000001.1, read on the forward strand.
GGTCGCTCATCGTAGAGTCTACTCGCTTGAGAATGCCTTGTTTTGAGGCGAAACACGTGTCGCGTTTTCGGTGGTGGTATATGTTACTTGGTTTGAGTGTAGTGGTGGTGGTGCATACAGTGGAATTAGTGCATGCATCTGTGGGAGGGAGGGTGGTGCTCTTCTTCTCTACGGACCAGGTAACATATACCTTTTCATATTTAACATATAATTTTTCAATAACAACTTTACAATGAATTTCCGCAAAGTAACGCCTGAGTCAATTAACTATAGCCCTCATCGTCAATTTTTTATAATGTTTATTTCATTTTTGGTAATTATTTGTACATCTGACTAAAATCATCGATAACTTCAGTACTTGATAAAAATTTAAAATGACGCGAGATATTAAACAGAGTGCTTATTTTTTGCACATAAATTTGAACATGGCTTAAACTGGCGGTAATGGGTGTGTTTACGTTATACCCTTTTAAAGGGGCACGTGCCGTGAGGTTATGGCGTCAGAGTCTACCACCCTCTTTATTCCCGTAGGTGTCCCAAAAAGGGGAAAGCTTTAGTAACATCATTGGCTACCGAAACATGCAAGCATCTCGACAAACACCAGGCTCATAGTTTTTAAATTTAACAGACCGGTGACATGCGGTAGAGTCTAAGGTACTAGATGCCTGGTACTGCCATCGCCAATCCGCTTGCCGAGCGTAGCAATTCTGGCAAATCCTTGTTTACTACTTAAGATTTGGGTTTTATTTAGAAACTAAGAATAAATCACACTTTATGTTATAAATGTGACTGTGTATATTCGTTATTTAAACACGAAGGGTCTGATTAACAGCGGTATTTTGTACATCATTCGCCTTAGTCGTCGCGGGGGTGGATATACGCCGTGCTTCTTCATGCGCATATAAAACAGGTAATCATTAGGTAAGAAAAACATTTCCTATCACTCAATACAATCTTAAAGTTGAACGGTCAATTATAGTTTACTAAGTTTTAATAGATAATTGTATAAATTAATAGTGAAACATTTAATTTAAATTAATATTCGGCCTATTTATAAAAATGGTACTTTTAATAATATTTCTAATGTAATAATATTATTTTAACATTGGTTTTAAAAGGGACGTTGCTTTGATAGATGTTCAGTGTTCAAATTAAACGGTCAATTATAGTTTACTAAGTTTTAATAGATAATTGTATAAATTAATAGTGAAACATTTAATTTAAATTAATATTCGGCCTATTTATAAAAATGGTACTTTTAATAATATTTCTAATGTAATAATATTATTTTAACATTGGCTTAAAAGGGATTTTGTATTGACAAACTAGCCAGGGGGCATTCGGTGCTGCAACCATGTTTGATGTTAGACGCAACATACAATTAAAAAACTACATTTGTTTTCATATTTTAATTAATGTTGTTAGTATGGATGCATAAACATTTATTGAAGTCTAAGTTTGATTTGTCTGACCCTTGACAACAGTATGTGTGTATTTATTCATTGGAATAAGAATTTAAATTCGTCTATCGACACAGAGTCTATCTCTAGCGGAGATAAAACAGGCGAAATAAATTTTTATAATGTTGGAAATACAATGTTAACTCTTTTCCTAGACATTAGTCGGGCACGATCACCTCAGTCCTAGGTGTCATATTAACGTATTTATTTATTTATTTGCTTGTATATGTACATACATTGGAGAAAAGAAAATAAAGATCCCATTTGAAGTTCTTAAAAATATTTACACACCTTGAAAGAGTATATAGCAATTTGATTTTTGTTGATATATTTCTATAAAGTATATTATATTAAGTATGTTATAAATTAACTAATGAATTCTTTAAATTAATTAATGAATTCTTTACTTATTTAATTTTGTATTATTATTAATTCATATAATTTTCATAGTCAATGATTATACAACTGTCTTATTACTATCTCCCGCAAGATGCTGCGACGACCTGCAGAACATTGCGGGAAGTCGATGGGTGCAAATGACACAGGACCTTTCTATGTGGCGATCCTTAGGAGAGGCGTATGTTCAGCAGTAGACTTCTGTTAGACTGTTATAATGACGATGAATACATGTCACATGAGATATTGCAATTACACTTTGTTAGTTGAAAGGTCATTTATTGAATGACAACATTTATCGATTGGTCTACCATCTCTAGATGTATGTTTCTGTTTAAATATATTGAGATTTTGATGTTTCATACTTTTTAGTATTTTAGTATTGAATATGACCTGTCATACACGCAAATTACACTAATTTTACTAACTTTATCTCATGCACACCAGTGTAGATATCGCGTTCTCATACTTATTATGCGTTTTCGTGTATCTTTCAACATTAACATTATTTAAACAGAGATAAGTAGCCACTTATAATATGTACAGTGAGGGCAGAGTTAGGAGTTTCTAGGATTTAAACTTATAACAACTTCAAGTAGTTTTAAGATTAAAGATTGGCTATCGTGACTTTCTTGGATTGGCTTGTGAAGGCATCTCTAAATACTCTATGTACGTCGGTGCACTTGGACAGCTGTCGCAGTTCCGGGGGCTGGTGCGCGGCGGGCTGCTGCGCCAGCGCGGGGAGCCGCGCGCGGCGGGAGGGGCAGCGCCCACTCCCGGGACAGGCACAGCTGCAGCGTGGAGGAGCAGGTCACAAACTGACCCCGTAGCTTAGTTGCTAGCGACCCGCCTTCGAAGCTAGGGGTTGATGATTTACATGTGCATACGAATCCTCTCTGTCCGTGAGTGTCTCGAGAGGCGACAGAGGAGAGCCCTACCTACCCTACCTATCTCGAAAATACCAGATTAAAATAAGCAAACTGGTGACAAAGCGATCGCCAATCCGCCTGAATGATCGCGAGAAGCCTGTAGAATCAATCCTGAAATGGACTTTCATAGGCTGCTTTTATGTATATACTCAAACTAACCGCGTTCGTAGCACTATAACAAAATGAATTATTTATTTATTTATTTATTTATTTATTTATTTATTTATTTATTTATTTATTTATTTATTTATTTATTTATTTATTTATTTATTTATTTATTTATTTATTTATTTATTTATTTATTTATTTATTTATTTATTTATTTATTTATTTATTTATTTATTTATTTATTTATTTATTTATTTATTTATTTATTTATTTATTTATTTATTTATTTATTTATTTATTTATTTATTTATTTATTTATTTATTTATTTATTTATTTATTTATTTATTTATTTATTTATTTATTTATTTATTTATTTATTTATTTATTTATTTATTTATTTATTTATTTATTTATTTATTTATTTATTTATTTATTTATTTATTTATTTATTTATTTATTTATTTATTTATTTATTTATTTATTTATTTATTTATTTATTTATTTATTTATTTATTTATTTATTTATTTATTTATTTATTTATTTATTTATTTATTTATTTATTTATTTATTTATTTATTTATTTATTTATTTATTTATTTATTTATTTATTTATTTATTTATTTATTTATTTATTTATTTATTTATTTATTTATTTATTTATTTATTTATTTATTTATTTATTTATTTATTTATTTATTTATTTATTTATTTATTTATTTATTTATTTATTTATTTATTTATTTATTTATTTATTTATTTATTTATTTATTTATTTATTTATTTATTTATTTATTTATTTATTTATTTATTTATTTATTTATTTATTTATTTATTTATTTATTTATTTATTTATTTATTTATTTATTTATTTATTTATTTATTTATTTATTTATTTATTTATTTATTTATTTATTTATTTATTTATTTATTTATTTATTTATTTATTTATTTATTTATTTATTTATTTATTTATTTATTTATTTATTTATTTATTTATTTATTTATTTATTTATTTATTTATTTATTTATTTATTTATTTATTTATTTATTTATTTATTTATTTATTTATTTATTTATTTATTTATTTATTTATTTATTTATTTATTTATTTATTTATTTATTTATTTATTTATTTATTTATTTATTTATTTATTTATTTATTTATTTATTTATTTATTTATTTATTTATTTATTTATTTATTTATTTATTTATTTATTTATTTATTTATTTATTTATTTATTTATTTATTTATTTATTTATTTATTTATTTATTTATTTATTTATTTATTTATTTATTTATTTATTTATTTATTTATTTATTTATTTATTTATTTATTTATTTATTTATTTATTTATTTATTTATTTATTTATTTATTTATTTATTTATTTATTTATTTATTTATTTATTTATTTATTTATTTATTTATTTATTTATTTATTTATTTATTTATTTATTTATTTATTTATTTATTTATTTATTTATTTATTTATTTATTTATTTATTTATTTATTTATTTATTTATTTATTTATTTATTTATTTATTTATTTATTTATTTATTTATTTATTTATTTATTTATTTATTTATTTATTTATTTATTTATTTATTTATTTATTTATTTATTTATTTATTTATTTATTTATTTATTTATTTATTTATTTATTTATTTATTTATTTATTTATTTATTTATTTATTTATTTATTTATTTATTTATTTATTTATTTATTTATTTATTTATTTATTTATTTATTTATTTATTTATTTATTTATTTATTTATTTATTTATTTATTTATTTATTTATTTATTTATTTATTTATTTATTTATTTATTTATTTATTTATTTATTTATTTATTTATTTATTTATTTATTTATTTATTTATTTATTTATTTATTTATTTATTTATTTATTTATTTATTTATTTATTTATTTATTTATTTATTTATTTATTTATTTATTTATTTATTTATTTATTTATTTATTTATTTATTTATTTATTTATTTATTTATTTATTTATTTATTTATTTATTTATTTATTTATTTATTTATTTATTTATTTATTTATTTATTTATTTATTTATTTATTTATTTATTTATTTATTTATTTATTTATTTATTTATTTATTTATTTATTTATTTATTTATTTATTTATTTATTTATTTATTTATTTATTTATTTATTTATTTATTTATTTATTTCGGTGAAGGCCTCGTTCTTTGATATCAGTATCACTTGCAGGATTAGCTCATTTTGTTTGGGCTAGCTCTAACACCGGTTATGATAATATACTCGTAAAGATGTGAATGATAAATGACAGGATATATCAGACCACTTTATTACGTAACTGATATCTAGTTCCTAACCATGACATAATTAATATTCTAATTGATATATAAACAAAGTACAAAAACAAAAAACTTTAAAACGTTAAGATATTTGCACGTTCCTCGCCAGGTATCCGAGCTGCTGCGCCACTGCACGGACCCCACGTCCTCGGCGTCACCAGGTCCAATTGGGAGCCCTGGATCTAGTCTCGAACGATGCGATGCGATATTGAAATTGAGCTGAAACTCTAATTAAAACTATGTCCTTTCCGAACTAAGAAATTTAGTAATAATTTGTTGTATTGTGTTATATTTTTATAATTTTTATTTAATTTGTATTATTATTAATTAATACATTTTCTTAGTCAATGATTATACAACTGTCTGTATTAGACTGTCTCCCCGCAAGATGCTGAAACGACCTGCAGAACATTGCGGGAAGTCGATGGGTGCAAATGACACAGGACCTTTCTATGTGGCGATCCTTAGAGAGGCGTATGTTCAGCAGTAGACTTCTGTTAGACTGTTATGATGACGATGATCATGATAAAGTACATGTCACATGAGATATTGCAATTACACTTTTGTTAGTTGAAAGGTCATTTATTGAATGACAACATTTATCGATTGGTCTACCATCTCTAGATGTATGTTTCTGTTTAAATATATTGAGATTTTGATGTTTCATACTTTTTAGTATTTTAGTATTGAATATGACCTGTCATACACGCAAATTACACTAATTTTTACTAACTTTATCTCATGCACACCAGTGTAGATATCGCGTTCTCATACTTATTATGCGTTTTCGTGTATCTTTCAACATTAACATTATTTAAACAGAGATAAGTAGCCACTTATAATATGTACAGTGAGGGCAGAGTTAGGAGTTTCTAGGATTTAAACACACCAAAGGGTCTGATTAACAGCGGTATTTTGTACATCATTCGCCTTAGTCGTCGCGGGGGTGGATATACGCCGTGCTTCTTCATGCGCATATAAAACAGGTAATCATTAGGTAAGAAAAACATTTTCCTATCACTCAATACAATCTTAAAGTGACATATGTTAAAGAGCACTGGAACTAATTCAGTCTAAAAAGCATAAAATTTAATTATTTTTTACCAACTTTATGTATGTCACCTTAATATATCTTTCATAAGGAAAAATATCTATAATAAAAACGTATGCGGTGCGAATGTGCGTTAATATGTGGGACAAAATGGAATAAGTATACTACTCGTTTACAAAAGAACCTCATGCCCCATGGGCGATAGAATTTCTAGCAGTTTTCTTTCTTTGTCGATGCGACAGGTTTTCTTCTTATAGTTTGCTTTCTTGTAATAAACAATATAACACGGCGGCACTCGGAAATTAGCGTTCTTATAATAATTATTATTTTTTACCAACTTTATGTATGTCACCTTAATATATCTTTCATAAGGAAAAATATCTATAATAAAAACGTATGCGGTGCGAATGTGCGTTAATATGTGGGACAAAATGGAATAAGTATACTACTCGTTTACAAAGAACCTCATGCCCCATGGGCGATAGAATTTCTAGCAGTTTTCTTTCTTTGTCGATGCGACAGGTTTTCTTCTTATAGTTTGCTTTCTTGTAATAAACAATATAACACGGCGGCACTCGGAAATTAGCGTTCTTATAATAATTATTATTTTATTTAGCGAGAGCGGCGTGCCATAGAGGTAGAGGAATGAATATGGCGAGAATATAAGGAAATATTAAATAAATAAGTAAATAAATATCTTCAAGCTATTCCCAATACAGGAGTAGACAGACGTCTTATCTAGACAATTAAGTCCCTTCGACCCACCTTCCACCGAAGATATTTTCGGGACAACGTGACAGGTGGTGAGCCCGTCGCTGTCTTTATGTCCAAGCCAACGATATAATTGGTACGAGCCTGCCACCTGGGGATCGAACTCGGGTCTCTCGACTCGAAATTCCGACCACCCAACCACTCGGCTATCGTGACTTTGTAGTCACGATAGCCGAGTTGTTTATTTGTATAAACAATAATAAAGAAATATTGCTCTATATGTTTTGGGTTATGACATTAATTAATTAAAAAGTAAACATAAAAAATAAACACATAGTGTGTCTGCGTCAACACTATGTCTCTCCCTCCGATACTGCAGCCGTTAGTTTAGTGTGAGGGCTTCTCGGCGGCATTTCAAAGATGAAACAACGCCCGATGCCAGTACAAACGTGGCGAAACTTTCAGAATGAAACTAAGAAATCAACAGTTGTATGTGAGCTTGTAATTTTCAAAGTTAAAAGTGCATGTTAAAAATACACGTAACTCAGCATTTTCAAAATGTTTTGCTCTAAGAATTGGTGACTTTGAAAGGAGCATGAAGCGATACAATTTACGTTACTACGACAGAAAAACATATGTAGCGCGATGTCGGGGCGGCTCGCTGGCCATCTATAAACAGACTTTGAGGGGACAAAATGTATTGCAGTTCTTAAGTAAGGCTATAGAAGTCTAGAAAGCCACGTGTAACATTGAAAACCGCATCTAAATCCGTTCTATAGATTTTAATTCACAAACAAATAATGTTCCATTTTTAGAAACCGATGCAGGAATCATTGAGATTCGTGCGTCAGTTTCTAAGTTGAAAAACAAGACATTAGAGAATGGAAACAGGATCAAAATCCGTTCAGTAGCTTTAGCGTTAACCTTGAACAAACATTTAAGAACTGTAAATATCATCTTTTTCGGCTCAAACAGTAACCTATACCACTGGGATATCGTTGTAGAAGCGATCGTTGCGTTACTCTATGGAGAAAGCATTACTAAAAAAATCACTTTATTCTCTAACACATTTATTAGAATCGGAATCATTCGGAATCGCTGTCGTCGGTGGCGGGCGCGTCGTCCACGTCCACCGTGAACTTGTACTCCTGGTCCGCGCCCAGGTAGGAGTCCGACATGAAGTAGAGCGTGTAGGTGTGCCGGCCGCCCGCGCCGCACACGAAGTCCAGCCGCACCCGCGCGGCGCGCGCCAGCGACACGCGCTCGATGGACAGCAGGCTGTTGCTCTTCGGCTCGCCCACCACCACCCACCAGCCCTCCTCGCGCTTCTGCGGCACACGCGCACGCGACATGGCGGGACATGGAGCCACTCGGGCCAGCGGGACATAAGTGTGTGTGTGTGTGTGAAATGTTCAGCATGAACGAATTTTTTATTTTATTAAGTTGCAAATGTTACTTTCGTGTTATACATTACACTTATATAACGTACACACATAACAGCTTGCAGTAGTCCACTGCTGGACATAGGCCTCTCGCGTGCCGTAATCGCCACGCTTGGCAGGCAGATTGGCGATCGCACTACCAGACACCTCGCAACCTAACCAAACATAACCTAACCTAACATTTGTACTTAGGACGGGTATTATTCCTTGGGGCATCTATGATGATATTATTCCTTGGGGCATCTATGATGATATTATTCCTTGGGGCATCTATGATGATATTATTCCTTGGGGCATCTATGATGATATTATTCCTTGGGGCATCTATGATGATATTATTCCTTGGGGCATCTATGATGATATTATTCCTTGGGGCATCTATGATGATATTATTCCTTGGGGCATCTATGATGATATTATTCCTTGGGGCATCTATGATGATATTATTCCTTGGGGCATCTATGATGATATTATTCCTTGGGGCATCTATGATGATATTATTCCTTGGGGCATCTATGATGATATTATTCCTTGGGGCATCTATGATGATATTATTCCTTGGGGCATCTATGATGATATTATTCCTTGGGGCATCTATGATGATATTATTCCTTGGGGCATCTATGATGATATTATTCCTTGGGGCATCTATGATGATATTATTCCTTGGGGCATCTATGATGATATTATTCCTTGGGGCATCTATGATGATATTATTCCTTGGGGCATCTATGATGATATTATTCCTTGGGGCATCTATGATGATATTATTCCTTGGGGCATCTATGATGATATTATTCCTTGGGGCATCTATGATGATATTATTCCTTGGGGCATCTATGATGATATTATTCCTTGGGGCATCTATGATGATATTATTCCTTGGGGCATCTATGATGATATTATTCCTTGGGGCATCTATGATGATATTATTCCATAACACAAGTGAGTTTGCTACTTACGCATGAGACATCGGAGCAATGTATGTGATTTTCAACCTATCAATGTATGTTTCTACGTATGTATTGTTGGGTTAATTAATGTTTAGAGAGCCTTAAGATATAATTACAAATTCATACTTAATTATTCAATCCAAATGTAACTAAGGCCATTTATGGCCATGAGTCCAATGGTATTTTAACATAAGAGATATTGTTTTAAATAATTTCTCAGTGTTCATAGCTATTGCGTTAGTTAATGTTTACATAGTTTTAAGGCATAAGTATAAATCCATTGTTTTTAATATTTAATTTTAATATACTGAGGCTATTTATAAAAATGGTACTTTTAATAATATTTCTAATGTAAAAATATTATTTTAACATTGGCTTAAAAGGGATGTTGTATTGACAAACTAGCCAGGGGCATTCGATGCTGCAACCATGTTTGATGTTAGACGCAACATACAATTAAAAACTACATTTGTTTTCATATTTTAATTAATGTTGTTAGTGTGGATCAATAAACATTTATTGAAGTCTAAGTTTGATTTTGATTTGTCTGACCCTTGACAACAGTATGTGTGTATTTATTCATTGGAATAAGAATTTAAATTAATATTCCGCCTATTTATAAAAATGGTACTTTTAATAATATTTCTAATGTAAAAATATTATTTTAACATTGGCTTAAAAGGGATGTTGTATTGACAAACTAGCCAGGGGCATTCGATGCTGCAACCATGTTTGATGTTAGACGCAACATACAATTAAAAAACTACATTTGTTTTCATATTTTAATTAATGTTGTTAGTGTGGATCAATAAACATTTATTGAAGTCTAAGTTTGATTTTGATTTGTCTGACCCTTGACAACAGTATGTGTGTATTTATTCATTGGAATAAGAATTTAAATTCGTCTATCGACACAGAGTCTATCTCTAGCGGAGATAAAACAGGCGAAAGAAATTTTTATAATGTTGGAAATACAATATTAACTCTTTTCCTAGACATTAGTCGGGCACGATCACCTCAGTCCTAGGTGTCATATTACCGTATTTATTTATTTATTTATTTGCTTGTATATGTACATACATTGGAGAAAAGAATATAAAGTTCCCATTTGAAGTTCTTAAAAATATTTACACACCTTGAAAGAGTATATAGCAATTTGATTTTTGTTGATATATATTTCTATAAAGTATATTATATTAAGTATATTATAAATTAACTAATGAATTCTTTAAATAAATTTATGAATTCTTTAAATTAATTAATGAATTCTTTAAATTAATTAATGAATTCTTTAAATTAATTAATGAATTCTTTAAATTAATTAATGAATTCTTTAAATTAATTAATGAATTCTTTAAATTAATTAATGAATTCTTTAAATTAATTAATGAATTCTTTAAATTAATTAATGAATTCTTTAAATTAATTAATGAATTCTTTAAATTAATTAATGAATTCTTTAAATTAATTAATGAATTCTTTAAATTAATTAATGAATTCTTTAAATTAATTAATGAATTCTTTAAATTAATTAATGAATTCTTTAAATTAATTAATGAATTCTTTAAATTAATTAATGAATTCTTTAAATTAATTAATGAATTCTTTAAATTAATTAATGAATTCTTTAAATTAATTAATGAATTCTTTAAATTAATTAATGAATTCTTTAAATTAATTAATGAATTCTTTAAATTAATTAATGAATTCTTAACTTATTTAATTTTGTATTATTATTAATTCATATATTTTTCTTAGTCAATGATTATACAACTGTCTGTATTAGACTGTCTCCCGCAAAATGCTGCGACGACCTGCAGAACATTGCGGGAAGTCGATGGGTGCAAATGACACAGGACCTTTCTATGTGGCGATCCTTAGGAGAGGCGTATGTTCAGCAGTAGACTTCTGTTAGACTGTTATGATGACGATGATCATGATAAGAAGTACATGTCACATGAGATATTGCAATTACACTTTGTTAGTTGAAAGGTCATTTATTGAACGACAACATTTATCGATTGGTCTACCATCTCTAGATGTATGTTTCTGTTTAAATATATTGAGATTTTGATGTTTTATACTTTTTAGTATTTTAGTATTGAATATGACCTGTCATACACGCAAATTACACTAATTTTTACTAACTTTATCTCATGCACACCAGTGTAGATATCGCGTTCTCATACTTATTATGCGTTTTCGTGTATCTTTCAACATTAACATTATTTAAACAGAGATAAGTAGCCACTTATAATATGTACAGTGAAATTCCGACCACCCAACCACTCGGCTATCGTGACTTTCTTGGATTGGCTTGTGAAGGCATCTCTAAATACTCTATGTACGTCGGTGCACTTGGACAGCTGTCGCAGTTCCGGGGCTGGTGCGCGGCGGGCTGCTGCCGCCCGGCGCGGGCGCGCGGCGGGAGGGGCAGCGCCCACTCCCGGGACAGGCGCAGCTGCAGCGTGGAGGAGCAGGTCACAAACTGACCCGTAGCTTAGTTGCTAGCGACCCCGCCTTCGAAGCTAGGGGTTGATGATTTACATGTGCATACGAATCCTCTCTGTCCGTGAGTGTCTCGAGAGGCGACAGAGGGATGGCCCTACCTACCCTACCTATCTCGAAAATACCAGATTAAAATAAGCAAACTGGTGACAAAGCGATCGCCAATCCGCCTGAATGATCGCGAGAAGCCTGTAGAATCAATCCTGAAATGGACTTTCATAGGCTGTTTTATGTATATACTCAAACTAACCGCGTTCGTAGCACTATAACAAAATGAATAGTATCACTGAAATCGGTACAGCCCGTTCTGTGATATCAGTATCACTTGCAGGATTAGCTCATTTTGTTTGGGCTAGCTCCTAACACCGGTTAAGATAATATACTCGTAAAGATGTAACAGGATATATCAGAGCACTTTATAACGTAACTGGTATCTAGTTCCTAACCATGACATAATTAATATTCTAATTTTTTCATAAATATTTATTTACAGAAAAAATATGTTAATATTTACAATACTTATTAACTAAAACTATTATAATCGTAGAGTCCTACTCCTCGTGGCATGGTACCAAGAACGCTGGCTGCATTTCCACGTTGAATGGCTAGACTTAACCGTTGAGCGAGAAAAGAACCAGCCCTCTTGTCACCAGCGGCAACGATAAGTCGCGGATACAATTCCTTTAGAAACTGCATCGCGCAGGGGACCCACGGACCGATTGTCTCTACGGCAAATGGAACAAATATATAGTCTCCTTTCAAAGACTCATATTTACGCCATTTACCCGATTCAGCTGCCCTGATGCCGCCCGGCCCTTATCGAAGTACCCTTGATATGAGGCCGCTAATGTATCGACGCAAGTTGCGTCCCACACAAAACTTTGCCTCTCTCCCAAGGGACTAATGTCAAGCCGTCGGGTCTCTTACCATCTCTAGATGTATGTTTCTGCTTAAATATATTGAGATTTTGATGTTTTATACTTTTTAGTATTTTATTATTGAATATGACCAGTCACACGCAAATTACACTCATTTTTACTATCTTTATCTCATGCACACCAGTGTACATATAGATATCGCGTTCTCATACTTATTATGCGTTTTCGTGTATCTTTTAACATTAACATTGTTAAAACAGAGATAAGTAGCTACTTATAATATGTACAGTGAGGGCAGAGTTAGAAGTTTGTAGGATTTAAACTTATAACAATTTCAAGTGGTTTTAAGATTAAAGATTGTCTATCGTTACTTTCTTGGATTGGCTTGTGAAGGCACCTCTAAATACTCTATGTACGTCGGTGCACTTGGACAGTTCCGGGGGCTGGTGCGCGGCGGGCTGCTGCCGCCCCGGCGCGGGGCGCGCGGCGGGAGGGGGCAGCGCCCACTCCCGGGACGGCGCAGCTGCAGCGTGGAGGAGCAGGTCACAAACTGACCCCGTAGCTTAGTTGCTAGCGACCCCGCCTTCGAAGCTAGGGGTTGATGATTTAGATGTGCATACGAATCCTCTCTGTCCGTGAGTGTCTCGAGAGGCGACAGAGGGATGGCCCTACCTACCCTACCTATCTCGAAAATACCAGATTAATATAAGCAAACTGGTGACAAAGCGATCGCCAATCCGCCTGAATGATCGCGGGAAGCCTGTAGAATCAATCCTGAAATGGACTTTCATAGGCTGTTTTTATGTATATACTCAAACTAACCGCGTTCGTAGCACTATAACAAAATGAATAGTATCACTGAAATCGGTACAGCCTGTTCTGTGATATCAGTATCACTTGCAGGATTAGCTCATTTTGTTTGGGCTAGCTCCTAACACCGGTTAAGATAATATACTCGTGAAGATGTAACGGGATATATCAGAGCACTTTATAACGTAACTGATATCTAGTTCCTAACCATGACATAATTAATATTCTAATTTTTTCATAAATATTTATTTACAGAAAAAAATATGTTAATATTTACAATACTTATTCACTAAAAACTATTATAATCGTAGAGCCCTTCTCCTCGTGGCATGGTACCAAGAACGCTGGCTGCATTTCCACGTTGAATGGCTAGGCTTAACCGTTGAGCGAGAAAAGAACCAGCCCTCTTGTCACCAGCGGCAACGATAAGTCGCGGATACAATTCCTTTAGAAACTGCATCGCGCGGGGACCCCACGGACCGATTGTCTCTACGGCAAATGGAACAAATATATAGTCTCCTTTCAAAGACTCATATTTACGCCATTTACCCGATTCAGCTGCCCCTGATGCCGCCCGGCCCTTATCGAAGTACCCTTGATATGAGGCCGCTAATGTATCGACGCAAGTTGCGTCCCACACAAAACTTTGCCTCTCTCCCAAGGGACTAATGTCAAGCCGTCGGGTCTCTTACCATCCTCTAAATATTCACAAGGCTCTAAAACCGATGGAATATTTATGGAAACAAGAGCCCTTCGGATGACCTCATTCAAGGAACCGTGACGAGATAGTCTGCCGGCACTTTTGGCATGAAAGTCCGTGGAGGCCCAACTCGTCAACGTCGCTGCCATAAGGACATCGATGTGGTTGACAAATCGATGCTCCCAGCTATGCGTAAACTTTGGCAATGGAGTAATTTTCAAAGGTTACTTGATGGTAAAGCATGTAGCCAGTAACTGGATTCCTTTGTCGAAACACCAAGAAAGCAGACGCGGTCTCTGTCACGGTGAAAATTGTTGAAAAACATTTCCGCACATTCTCAACCCACCGTTTTAGTGAGTTAGGTTCCAATGGAATATCCTAGCCGGGATAGAGACGTATCAATGCTTCTCTTGCCTCGGTAGCAAAGTTCAAGTCCAAATCATTCTTAAGAATTTTACGTGACAAATCATGAACACTGTGTACGGAGGCAAGGAAAGCCGGCAGCGCAATATTTGAAACCTCTCTTATACCGATACCTCCAGATCTAACAGGCAAAGTAGCTTGAGTCCAGCTAGATGAGAAAAAGATAAATTTAGAATTTTTTCCAAAGCTATTTTGAGATTAAGGTCAATTTGTTTTAAAAAATCAGAACATTTCCATGCTGGACTCGAGCGGAGTAAATAAGTAAATTTAGGAACAAGAACGCAATATTTTAAAATAGTAAGCGCTATATGAGAATTTAGAATATACAGTTTATTAACATGTTCTAAAAATTGATCAAATTTTACTTTCAAAAGAGGTTTCATACTCTCTATAAATAACGGCGCTCCAAGGAGGTAAAGAGAATCCGCCTCAGTTACTTTAATGCCAGGAGATATATTGTTAAAATTTTGAAACAAACTGTGTCTATGAGAAGACAAACGGTCAGGAATGAAAAGTTCACATTTAGTATTATTTAATTCAAGGCCAATGTTTTTAAAATTTTGAATAATTTTTTGAAGGTCATTTTGCACGTCATCTGGCTTTCCTCCTAGGGTTCCGTCATCTAGGTACCAAACATTGAGTTTGATTTCAACTTTGAAATAATCGGTTGAATTCCCAAACTAAACAATGCTGGGCCCAGTGGATCACCCTGCTGAACTCCGACGGCTGAGTCAATTAAGTGATTTTCGTAAAATAAATTAGAGTTTTGACTGTAACATTACCAAACGTAATGATAAATTTCCGGGGTATGTTTCGCAACCTCAGAGAACATCTGTTTGACAATGTGTTAAAAAGTACGCACTGAATGTACAGCTGCCTCACAACTTCCTCTGCTACCGAAGCCTAACTGAATAGGCTGAAATTTTGACTTTAGATCGGAGGTTATGTGCCTACATGCTAATTTAGAAGTTAAACGTCTAAAAGTGGAACCAACAGCTATAGGGCGGATACCATTATCTTTTTTTTTAAAGGCACATAACCTTGCTCCATATATGATTTTAACAAAATTGGGATTTACATTGCCAGAAAGCATAAAATTACTTAATTTTGTTATGTCGCTAAACAATTCGTGGCGTCACCGGCGGACGCGCTTACAAGATCTTTCAGATGTTGACACGTAATTCCGTCAATGCCGCCGGCAGAGCCATTTGAGAAAGACATAATTGCCTCTAAAGTATCTTTTTCTGAAACTTGTAATGGCTGATAAGAAGGATCAGGAGGCGACGGTAGAAGCAAGGAGGAATTGGCCTTAGGATGCTTCTGATGAAAGCTTTCAAGGGTGTCCGCGTTGTAAGGCGCCAGGATATAGTCTGAAAATAAAATACGCGATGCGTTTTTTAAATCACCATCCATAACTTTAGACTCGACAACTTTCTTTAAATCAAAATTGTGTGGTCTTGGAGCTATGGATGTATCAATCGGTGAATCAAAATTTTGAAAAGAATTGTTTTTAAGCTGGGACGTAATTGACTTACGTCCCGTTTTGTCAAAATGAAAATGAAAATATGCAAAGTAAAATAATTTTTGCCAACTAGTTACAGTGTTAAAAGTAAAACAATTTTGAATGGTATTTGATAAAGCTTTAGCTAGCTGCATCATCGCACCTCTAGGAGTCCTCCTAAGTATTGGTACATTACGGTGGTAATAATGAATTTAGTCCGAAAAATTTTGAAAATTGGGTTGATTTATATCTCTGATTGATATATAAACAAATTGATATATAAACAAAGTAATGATTTGTTGTATTGTGTTATATTTTCATAATAAATGGAATGTGACATGTTTTAACTGTTTTATTTCTTTAACAATCTACGCAAAAACGACGATAAGCTCGCCGCTACCTGTCACGTTGTCCCAAAATCTTCGGTGAAAGGTGGGTCGGAAGGATTTAATCGTCTAGACTTATGTCTACCTCTGTATTGGAGGAATATATGTGAATATGTTTCTAAAATAAAAAATTGCCTACTAGCCCACGTTACGCCACAAAAAATCAGCTTTCTGCCAGTGTATATCCCGTTGAAATCGGTCTAGCCGTCTCAGAGACTAGCCGGAACAAACGGACAGACATCTGAAACGTCTGGACCGATTTTGACGGGACTTTCACTGGCAGTAGCTGATGTTGTAAGGTGTAACTAAGGCTAGCAATATTTTAGAAACAATAATAAGGGTTTCGCGTTAACTACAAAACCGCAAGAAGAGCCGCAGGGGGCAGCATTTAGTCGAAGGCTGTTACACATCTAAGCTTACTTACTTAGATGCTGCACCGACAAAAGCTTATGTTACTTTCGACTTATACATTACACTTATATAACGTACACACATAACAGCTTGCAGTAGTCCACTGCTGGACATAGGCCTCTCGCGTGCCGTAATCGCCACGCTCGGCAGGCAGATTGGCGATCGCACTACCAGACACCTCGCAACCTAACCTAACATTTGTACTTAGGACGGGTATTATTCCTTGGGGCATCTATGATGATATTATTCCTTGGGGCATATAGACTAAGGGGAAAATCTTAAAGAGTAAATCTACTTTTTCTACATGTCTCGGGACTGGGTATTTGTGGCCCATTCGTTGTTTCTTATTCCATAACACAAGTGAGTTTGCTACTTACGCATGAGACATCGGAGCAATGTATGTGATTTTCAACATATCAATGTATGTTTCTACGTATGTATTCTTGGGTTAATTAATGTTTAGAGAGCCTTAAGATATAATTACAAATTCAAAGTTAATTATTCAATCCAAATGTGACTAAGGCCATTTATGGCAATGTGTCCAATGGTATTTTAACATAAGCCTAAAAAGAGATATTTATTTGACTAATTTTTCAGTGTTCATAGCTATTGCGTTAATTAATGTTTAGAGAGCCTTAAGATATAATTACAAATTCAAAGTTAATTATTCAATCCAAATGTGACTAAGGCCATTTATGGCAATGTGTCCAATGGTATTTTAACATAAGCCTAAAAAGAGATATTTATTTGACTAATTTTTCAGTGTTCATAGCTATTGCGTTAATTAATGTTTAGAGAGCCTTAAGATATAATTACAAATTCAAAGTTAATTATTCAATCCAAATGTGACTAAGGCCATTTATGGCAATGTGTCCAATGGTATTTTAACATAAGCCTAAAAAGAGATATTTATTTATTTGCTTGTATATATACATACATTGGAGAAAAGAATATAAAATTTCCATTTGAAGTTCTTAAAAATATTTACACACCTTGAAAGTGTATATAGCAATTTGATTTTTGTTGATATGTATACATATTTCTATAAAGTATATTACATTCATGAATTCTTTACTTATTTAATTTTGTATTATTATTAATTAATATATTTTTCTTAGTCAATGATTATACAACTGTCTGTATTAGACTGTCTCCCGCAAGATGCTGCGACGACCTGCAGAACATTGCGGGAAGTCGATGGGTGCAAATGACACAGGACCTTTCTATGTGGCGATCCTTAGGAGAGGCGTATGTTCAGCAGTAGACTTCTGTTAGACTGTTATGATGACGATGATTACGATAAGAAGTACATGTCACATGAGATATTGCAATTACACTTTGTTAGTTGAAAGGCAACAAAAAGTTTATTGAATGACAACATTTATCGATTGGTCTACCATCTCTAGATGTATGTTTCTGTTTAAATATATTGAGATTTTGATGTTTCATACTTTTTAGTATTTTAGTATTGAATATGACCTGTCATACACGCAAATTACACTAATTTTTACTAACTTTATCTCATGCACACCAGTGTAGATATCGCGTTCTCATACTTATTATGCGTTTTCGTGTATCTTTCAACATTAACATTATTTAAACAGAGATAAGTAGCCACTTATAACATGTACAGTGAGGGCAGAGTTACGAGTTTCTAGGATTTAAACTTATAACAACTTCAAGTAGTTTTAAGATTAAAGATTGGCTATCGTGACTTTCTTGGATTGGCTTGTGAAGGCATCTCTAAATACTCTATGTACGTCGGTGCACTTGGACAGCTGTCGCAGTTCCGGGGCTGGTGCGCGGCGGGCTGCTGCCGCCCGGCGCGGGGCGCGCGGCGGAAGGGGCAGCGCCCACTCACGGGACAGGCGCAGCTGCAGCGTGGAGGAGCAGGTCACAAACTGACCCCGTAGCTTAGTTGCTAGCGACCCCGCCTTCGAAGCTAGGGGTTGATGATTTTACATGTGCATACGAATCCTCTCTGTCCGTGAGTGTCTCGAGAGGCGACAGAGGGATGGCCCTACCTACCCTACCTATCTCGAAAAATACCAGATTAATATAAGCAAACTGGTGACAAAGCGATCGCCAATCCGCCTGAATGATCGCGGGAAGCCTGTAGAATCAATCCTGAAATGGACTTTCATAGGCTGTTTTTATGTATATACTCAAACTAACCGCGTTCGTAGCACTATAACAAAATGAATAGTATCACTGAAATCGGTACAGCCTGTTCTGTGATATCAGTATCACTTGCAGGATTAGCTCATTTTGTTTGGGTTAGCTTCTAACACCGGTTAAGATAATATACTCGTAAAGATGTAACAGGATATATCAGAGCACTTTATAACGTAACTGATATCTAGTTCCTAACCATGACATAATTAATATTCTAATTGATATATAAACAAAGTACAAAAACAAAAAAAATCTTTAAAATGTTAAGATATTTGCACGTTCCTCGCCAGGTATCCGAGCTGCTGCGCCACTGCACGGACCCAACCTGGATCCCTGTCCTTAGCTCGGGTAACTCACCTGGATCCCCACAGGGATTGGGGCCACTAACCACATTTTAAGCGAGAAGAAGAAGGAGATTACTATTGTTATGCAGGGATTACTGAAAAATAAATTAAGACAATCTACGTGGACGAGTGGTTTACACAACTCTTTGCTGGGACCATTATTGTTTATTATTTATGCTGCAGATCTGGCATCCGTCATAAGTCATTGTAGGTTCCACTGTTATGCCGATGATGTTCAACTGTATACTGCTCTTACTTCCAATAATATTAGTCAAGCTGTTTCAAAGATGAACGAAGATCTGAATCGAATCGCGGATTGGTCAGATAAACATTGTCTTATGCTCAATCCACAAAAATCGAAATACATGATTTTAGGCACAAAAATGCAGATAACCAAATGTGGAGTATAGTCCTATAATAAAAATAAGAGGTCAAAATATTATTCGTGTAGAGGAAGCCAGAAATTTAGGCATAGTATTGGACAGCCATTTACGGTTGGAGGCTCATGTGTCAAATTTGGTTCGTAATTGCTTTTACCGGCTAAAATTACTTTACAAAATTCGAAATCTTGTTTGTACAAAAGTAAGAATAGCGTTATGTGAATCTTTGGCTTTGTCTAGACTTAGTTTGGCCCACGTTTGTTGGAGAGAACAAATCGTATTATACAAAGAGTTCAAAACGCCTGTTTTAAATATTGCTGCAACATTCCTTCACGCAGTCACATTTCACCATACATAGACAAAGCACCTATGTTGAATATGGAATCACGAAGGCAATTTCATCTTGGTTGTTTATTATTTGGAGTTCTTAAATTAAAAAAAATGATGTGTGCGATTCACACACGATAGAAGTGAAACTTCAGTAAATCAACAAAAGAATGAGATGCATACATATAATTTAAACTTAATTTAACTTAAATTATAACAAGAGTAGAATAATTACAAAGTTTATTTATAAAATAGTATGTATATTTCTGTCTCATTCTTTTACTGCGACATCGTACACATTTGTGTACGATGACGCAGTAAATAAGAATGCAAAAGCATGCCTTGCTACAAAAGATTTTAAAAACTATATATTATACTGTAATAATAAATAATATTGAGGATACCTTTATTTAGTTGAACAAAGTGTTGATATAGGCTTGATATGTGTAAATAAACATATGTAGTATGTAAGCTCAGTTATGTGAGGTTTGTCAAATTATATATAAATTAAAATAATTATATAAATCTGTGTAAAAATACTAGTATATATATGCGTATGTAATCTTTAAACTTAAACTCTGTAATGTCTGCCTCAGCGACTTTCTGAGTTTTTCTCTGGATACATCTGGATATCTCTGAAGCGCAGCCTACGTCGCTTAATTGACTGGACCAAACCAGTTCGTGAACTAGTCACAATAGTCGAGTGGTTGGGTGGTCGGAGTAAGAGCCACGAATGTACGAATTATGTCGTTGGTTTGGACATAAAGACGGTGGACCACCTCTCACGTTATATCAAAAAATGTCTTCAGTTGAAGGTGGGTCAAAGGACTTTATTGTCTAGACCAGTGTCTACCTCTGTATTGGGAATGGCGTGTAGATATTTATTTATTTATTTATTTATTTATTTATTTATTTATTTATTTATTTATTTATTTATTTATTTATTTATTTATTTATTTATTTATTTATTTATTTATTTATTTATTTATTTATTTATTTATTTATTTATTTATTTATTTATTTATTTATTTATTTATTTATTTATTTATTTATTTATTTATTTATTTATTTATTTATTTATTTATTTATTTATTTATTTATTTATTTATTTATTTATTTATTTATTTATTTATTTATTTATTTATTTATTTATTTATTTATTTATTTATTTATTTATTTATTTATTTATTTATTTATTTATTTATTTATTTATTTATTTATTTATTTATTTATTTATTTATTTATTTATTTATTTATTTATTTATTTATTTATTTATTTATTTATTTATTTATTTATTTATTTATTTATTTATTTATTTATTTATTTATTTATTTATTTATTTATTTATTTATTTATTTATTTATTTATTTATTTATTTATTTATTTATTTATTTATTTATTTATTTATTTATTTATTTATTTATTTATTTATTTATTTATTTATTTATTTATTTATTTATTTATTTATTTATTTATTTATTTATTTATTTATTTATTTATTTATTTATTTATTTATTTATTTATTTATTTATTTATTTATTTATTTATTTATTTATTTATTTATTTATTTATTTATTTATTTATTTATTTATTTATTTATTTATTTATTTATTTATTTATTTATTTATTTATTTATTTATTTATTTATTTATTTATTTATTTATTTATTTATTTATTTATTTATTTATTTATTTATTTATTTATTTATTTATTTATTTATTTATTTATTTATTTATTTATTTATTTATTTATTTATTTATTTATTTATTTATTTATTTATTTATTTATTTATTTATTTATTTATTTATTTATTTATTTATTTATTTATTTATTTATTTATTTATTTATTTATTTATTTATTTATTTATTTATTTATTTATTTATTTATTTATTTATTTATTTATTTATTTATTTATTTATTTATTTATTTATTTATTTATTTATTTATTTATTTATTTATTTATTTATTTATTTATTTATTTATTTATTTATTTATTTATTTATTTATTTATTTATTTATTTATTTATTTATTTATTTATTTATTTATTTATTTATTTATTTATTTATTTATTTATTTATTTATTTATTTATTTATTTATTTATTTATTTATTTATTTATTTATTTATTTATTTATTTATTTATTTATTTATTTATTTATTTATTTATTTATTTATTTATTTATTTATTTATTTATTTATTTATTTATTTATTTATTTATTTATTTATTTATTTATTTATTTATTTATTTATTTATTTATTTATTTATTTATTTATTTATTTATTTATTTATTTATTTATTTATTTATTTATTTATTTATTTATTTATTTATTTATTTATTTATTTATTTATTTATTTATTTATTTATTTATTTATTTATTTATTTATTTATTTATTTATTTATTTATTTATTTATTTATTTATTTATTTATTTATTTATTTATTTATTTATTTATTTATTTATTTATTTATTTATTTATTTATTTATTTATTTATTTATTTATTTATTTATTTATTTATTTATTTATTTATTTATTTATTTATTTATTTATTTATTTATTTATTTATTTATTTATTTATTTACTTTGGGATCGGAGTAATGTGTGTATGTGATGGGGTGTCAACATCATGTTCACATCACTTTTCTTTATTGGTATCATAGAAAATAATTAATTTGACATTATTCTGTATTAGACAGACTTCAAAGAGAAATCTGTAATTGTTTTTCATCGCCCATAGTAGCTATTCGTGAATATTTTGTGTGATTATTGCATTAAAATGCGCACCGACGGGAAAACGAACCCGTGACCTCTGCCGTATCGTGGCCACACATTTAACTCCGCGAATATGAGCCACCGTGACCCAAAAGCATCAGTTGAGAAGTCGCGAAATCGTCGCGACAATCCGAAGTTTGTTTTTGTTTCTTACTTTTCACTTAAAGTCATTGATACCTTATGAAAAGACACAGTGTCATTATAGTGAAGTAAAAGGAATTCGCAAGGAGAAATATTTATTTTCTTATCCTTTATTCACAGAAACAAAATTATTTTAATATTTAAAATACTTATGAACTAAAAACTACAATAATCGTAGAGCCCTACTCCTCGTGACATGGTACCAAGAGCGCTGTCAGCATTTCCAGGTTGAATGGCTAGACTTAACCGTTGAGCGAGAAAAGAACCAGCCCTCTTGTCACCAGCGGCTAGGTCCAGACGTAGATACAATTCCTTTAGAAGCTGCATCGCGCAGGGACCATTATTATTTAAAATTATATTTTATTTATTTTAAAAATCTTTAAAACTAACTATCCTAAAAATAAAATATAAATATCTTCACGCTATTCCCAATGCATGGGTAGACAAAGGTCTAGAACATTAAGTCCCTTTGACCCACCTTCCACCGAGAGAACGTGACACCGTCTTTATGTACAAGCCAACGATATAATTCGTACATAAGTTTTTGAAAAACCCATTGGTACGAAACATATATCGTCAACTCGAAACACATATCCTGACAATTAAATTGAAAGGTCATAATTTAAGCACCACGTACTTGCAAGAATAATTCTTCTACAAATCAATCACTCTTGCTACAAATAAACACACCTTTGTTGAAACGCGCTCCAAATCGAATTGCACAACAAATTGATTATATCAAATGTAATCAGTAATCACACGCGGCTCTTAATAGCAATAATAATACCGTAAGGAACATCAGGGACCTCGTCTGCCGCCACCGTAGCGCTGCGATGTCTATATATTACTTTAAAAATAAATAAGTAAACATAAATATCTTCACGCTATTCCCAATGCATGGGTAGACAAAGGTCTAGAACATTAAGTCCTTTCGACCCACCTTCCATTGAAGACATTTTTAGGACAACCGGACAAGTGTGAATGCCAATGATATAAGCTCTACGTAAGATTTTGAAGAAACCTATTGGTACTATCCTACTTAGGCATCGTACTCTGGTCTAACGACTCGCTTCAAAAATGTTTTAAACAAAGGTGTGCTACCATGTGCACATGTCTGCCCCTGGGGCGGATGATCACAGTCATCCTGCAAACGCAGAAAATAGAAGATGCAGACAACCTCTGCTCTAACTGTTATAGTATTTTTTAGAGTTATTTTTATGATTTAAAAACACTATATGAAGTGCTTACTTGGCAGACCTGGATTGTACGATTAAAACCAATGAGAAGGACCATGGATAAATAGTCTGCCACCAAGTTGCCTCTGCGTTTTCTATTGACATATACACACACACATAACGGCCTTTTAAAGTCTACTACAGGACATAGGCCGTCTCTCATAGCTATAATCGCCATGTTGGCAAGCGGATTGGCGATCGCACTACCAGACACCTCGCAACCTAACCTAACATTTGTACTTAGGACGGGTATTATTCCTTGGGGCATCTATGATGATATTATTCCTTGGGGCATCTATGATGATATTATTCCTTGGGGCATCTATGATGATATTATTCCTTGGGGCATCTATGATGATATTATTCCTTGGGGCATCTATGATGATATTATTCCTTGGGGCATCTATGATGATATTATTCCTTGGGGCATCTATGATGATATTATTCCTTGGGGCATCTATGATGATATTATTCCTTGGGGCATCTATGATGATATTATTCCTTGGGGCATCTATGATGATATTATTCCTTGGGGCATCTATGATGATATTATTCCTTGGGGCATCTATGATGATATTATTCCTTGGGGCATCTATGATGATATTATTCCTTGGGGCATCTATGATGATATTATTCCTTGGGGCATCTATGATGATATTATTCCTTGGGGCATCTATGATGATATTATTCCTTGGGGCATCTATGATGATATTATTCCTTGGGGCATCTATGATGATATTATTCCTTGGGGCATCTATGATGATATTATTCCTTGGGGCATCTATGATGATATTATTCCTTGGGGCATCTATGATGATATTATTCCTTGGGGCATCTATGATGATATTATTCCTTGGGGCATCTATGATGATATTATTCCTTGGGGCATCTATGATGATATTATTCCTTGGGGCATCTATGATGATATTATTCCTTGGGGCATCTATGATGATATTATTCCTTGGGGCATCTATGATGATATTATTCCTTGGGGCATCTATGATGATATTATTCCTTGGGGCATCTATGATGATATTATTCCTTGGGGCATCTATGATGATATTATTCCTTGGGGCATCTATGATGATATTATTCCTTGGGGCATCTATGATGATATTATTCCTTGGGGCATCTATGATGATATTATTCCTTGGGGCATCTATGATGATATTATTCCTTGGGGCATCTATGATGATATTATTCCTTGGGGCATCTATGATGATATTATTCCTTGGGGCATCTATGATGATATTATTCCTTGGGGCATCTATGATGATATTATTCCTTGGGGCATCTATGATGATATTATTCCTTGGGGCATCTATGATGATATTATTCCTTGGGGCATCTATGATGATATTATTCCTTGGGGCATCTATGATGATATTATTCCTTGGGGCATCTATGATGATATTATTCCTTGGGGCATCTATGATGATATTATTCCTTGGGGCATCTATGATGATATTATTCCTTGGGGCATCTATGATGATATTATTCCTTGGGGCATCTATGATGATATTATTCCTTGGGGCATCTATGATGATATTATTCCTTGGGGCATCTATGATGATATTATTCCTTGGGGCATCTATGATGATATTATTCCTTGGGGCATCTATGATGATATTATTCCTTGGGGCATCTATGATGATATTATTCCTTGGGGCATCTATGATGATATTATTCCTTGGGGCATCTATGATGATATTATTCCTTGGGGCATATGCTCGAGAATAAAATTCTAAGTTTACTCAATAATTAAAATAACAATACATATGTAAATATAAGTAATCTGTCGAAACGATTTTAAAAACGTATGAGAAATATTTTTACATGAGTATTACATGAATTACAAAA
This sequence comes from Sericinus montela, assembly GCA_029286605.1. Classification (NCBI taxonomy): domain Eukaryota; kingdom Metazoa; phylum Arthropoda; class Insecta; order Lepidoptera; family Papilionidae; genus Sericinus; species Sericinus montela. The sequence goes on from JAGSMR010000001.1 coordinate 69,561, forward strand.
AAATGTAGGGCTAGAAATCTAGAGCTAGGAAGAGAAATAGGGATAGAAAAGTCTGTCTATTGTTTTTTTCCTATTCAGAGAATCATAATGAACCCAATAGCAATAAAGTCGCGTACCGACCGATTTTCATGTCCGCCCTCGCTAAGATCTCGGGTTCGATTCCAGGACGCGGCAAGGTAGAAATCATTTTCTCAACATTTTCTCGGGTTTGTGTGTTTGTGATACCTACGTTGTTTCTGATTTCATAATACAAGTGCTTAAGCTGCTTACTTTGAGGTCAGAGCAATGTATGTGATGTTGTCTTTGTGATGTCTGCCTCTGCGATTTTCTTCGTTAACAGAATGATTATTACAGCCAACCATACAGATATGTACAAATGATTTAATACCCCCTTTCTTAAGCGACTTCAATCCGTTGGAACGCGAAAACGCGGCGACTAAGGACCTTAATTAACTGGACCAAATCTCAATAATGAACTAGTCCCAATAGTCGAGTGGTTGGATGGTCGGAGTATGAGTCACGAATGTACGAATTATATCGTTGGCTTGGACATAAAGACGGTGGACCACCTCTCACGTTATATCAAAAAATGTCTTCAGTTGAAGGTGGGGCAAAGGACTGTATTGTCTAGACAAATGTCTACCCTGTATTGGGAATTGCGTGAAGATATTTATTTATTTATTTATTTATTTATTTATTTATTTATTTATTTATTTATTTATTTATTTATTTATTTATTTATTTATTTATTTATTTATTTATTTATTTATTTATTTATTTATTTATTTATTTATTTATTTATTTATTTATTTATTTATTTATTTATTTATTTATTTATTTATTTATTTATTTATTTATTTATTTATTTATTTATTTATTTATTTATTTATTTATTTATTTATTTATTTATTTATTTATTTATTTATTTATTTATTTATTTATTTATTTATTTATTTATTTATTTATTTATTTATTTATTTATTTATTTATTTATTTATTTATTTATTTATTTATTTATTTATTTATTTATTTATTTATTTATTTATTTATTTATTTATTTATTTATTTATTTATTTATTTATTTATTTATTTATTTATTTATTTATTTATTTATTTATTTATTTATTTATTTATTTATTTATTTATTTATTTATTTATTTATTTATTTATTTATTTATTTATTTATTTATTTATTTATTTATTTATTTATTTATTTATTTATTTATTTATTTATTTATTTATTTATTTATTTATTTATTTATTTATTTATTTATTTATTTATTTATTTATTTATTTATTTATTTATTTATTTATTTATTTATTTATTTATTTATTTATTTATTTATTTATTTATTTATTTATTTATTTATTTATTTATTTATTTATTTATTTATTTATTTATTTATTTATTTATTTATTTATTTATTTATTTATTTATTTATTTATTTATTTATTTATTTATTTATTTATTTATTTATTTATTTATTTATTTATTTATTTATTTATTTATTTATTTATTTATTTATTTATTTATTTATTTATTTATTTATTTATTTATTTATTTATTTATTTATTTATTTATTTATTTATTTATTTATTTATTTATTTATTTATTTATTTATTTATTTATTTATTTATTTATTTATTTATTTATTTATTTATTTATTTATTTATTTATTTATTTATTTATTTATTTATTTATTTATTTATTTATTTATTTATTTATTTATTTATTTATTTATTTATTTATTTATTTATTTATTTATTTATTTATTTATTTATTTATTTATTTATTTATTTATTTATTTATTTATTTATTTATTTATTTATTTATTTATTTATTTATTTATTTATTTATTTATTTATTTATTTATTTATTTATTTATTTATTTATTTATTTATTTATTTATTTATTTATTTATTTATTTATTTATTTATTTATTTATTTATTTATTTATTTATTTATTTATTTATTTATTTGTCAAAGTCTACTGCAGGGCATAGGCCTCTCCACAGGGAGAGTTTGCCATAATCGCCACGCTTGGCAAGCGGATTGACGATCGCAGTACCTGTCCACTCGCACCTCAGACGCTGTTGCCCATCTTGGTCTGATTAATATTGTCTGATATTTTTAGAGATGGTTATCATGCCATCTGTCAGTTGCCATAACATTGTTCAAGCCTTTTTCCCCTTACGCCTCTTACGACACCTACGGGAAGAAAGAGAGAAGCAATATTCTTAAACTGTTACCACACAGTCAAAATTATTATTCCATTTCTTTATTTTATTGCAACAATAAAACGCTTACAAAATTAAAACTTGAATGGATCTTATTAATTTAAACGTTTGCTCGTATACATTTTAAAATGTATACATTGACAAGCCTGTGGACGAGTAGCGTACACCGGTTTATCTGGAGTCGTCAACTGAGGTCGCGGTTTCGATTATCCGGACAGGTCAAATTAGTAAATACGTTTCAATACGATACGGGACAATGTAGCAATAGTTATACAATGTATCGGTTCTGGGTGTTTGTGGTGAGACCTCTGTTGACAAGTAACGTACACACAGATTCACCTTTGTGATTCCGGGTTAGATTCCCGAAAGGTCCATGTAGAAAACACAAAGCAAGCATGGTATTTTCTGATGGGATCGATAGCCGAATGCCGAGTGGTTGGGTGGTCAGAATTTCGAGTCGAGGGACATGAGTTCGATCCCCAGATGGCAGGCTCGTACCAATGGGTTTTTCAAAAACTTATGTACGAATTTTATCGTTGGCTTGGACATAAAAACGGCGACGTATCGCAAGGGCTTAATTGTCTAGACTAGACTTCTGTCTACCCCTGTATTGGGAATTGCGTGAAGATATTTATTTAATATGGGATCGGAGTAATGTTTGTATGTGATGTGGTCTACAGGTATTTATTAGTATCATAGAAAATAATGAATTTCATGCTGCTGTCATTCTATGCTGTTTTAGAAAGACTTCAAAGAGAATTAATTGTGTAATTATTTTTCATCATCCATTATAGCTATACATGAATATTTTGTGTGATTATTGCATTAAAATGCGCACGGGCGGGATTCAATCCCTGGAAAGCTAGATGAGCTTATTGACACAACTCCGAACCACCGTGTCCTTCACGCATTAGTTAAGATTAAATTTCTTTTTCGTTCGACTCTGAAGGGCGATGGCGTCATCTGCAAGAAATTATTCCGTCTACCCCTGTATTGGGAATTGCGTGGAGATATTTATTTATTTATTTTTTGACATAAAGTTAAAACGTCCTGGCGCGTCTCCTTAATCAATTTTATTAACTTCCTTTCACTCGTAGTATATTGATATTTACAGACTAGCTGCCCACCGCGGCTTTGCCTGCAGTTTAAGACTTAAAGCGGACCCCTAATTATGTTTCTAAAATAAAAGTAGCCTATGTTACTTCTTATAACATTAGCTATCTGCCAGTGAAAGTCTCGTCAAAATCGATCTAGTCATTTCAGAGATTAACCGGAACAAACAGACAGACAGGCAGACAAAACTTGTTGGTTGCGTGTTCTAATTATGTCTAAATTATAATTATACATACATACATATCGGCCTGTTAAAGTCTACTGCAGGGCATAGGCCTCTCCCACAGGGAGAGTTTGCCATAATCGCCACGCTTGGCAAGCGGATTGACGATCGCAGTACCTGTCCACTCGCACCTCAGACGCTGTTGCCCATCTTGGTCTGATTAATATTGTCTGATATTTTTAGAGATGGTTATCATGCCATCTGTCAGTTGCCATAACATTGTTCAAGCCTTTTTCCCCTTACGCCTCTTACGACACCTACGGGAAGAAAGAGAGAAGCAATATTCTTAAACTGTTACCACACAGTCAAAATTATTATTCCATTTCTTTATTTTATTGCAACAATAAAACGCTTACAAAATTAAAACTTGAATGGATCTTATTAATTTAAACGTTTGCTCGTATACATTTTAAAATGTATACATTGACAAGCTCCGTGGACGAGTGGCGTACACATCGGTGTATCTGGAGTTGTTAACTGTGGTCGCGGCTTCGATTCCGCGGACAGGTCAAATTAGTAAATGTGCTACAATACGGTACGGGACAATGTAGCAATAGCTTTACATTGTATCGGTTCTGGGTGTTTTTGGTTTGACCTCTGTTGACAAGTAACGTACACACAGATTCATCTTTGTGATTCTGGGTTCGATTCCCGATTGGTCCATGTAGAAAACACTTTTACTAAGTTTTCTCGGGTCTGCATGTTTGTTGTATGTTAGTTGTTTCTGATTCTATAACAAACGTGCTTTAGCTTTAGAATGTACTTTAGGTTGTGGTTGTTAAACGTGCTTTAGCTACTTACTTCGGGATCAGAGCAATGTATGTGATGTTTTATCTATCTATCTATATATTTATTATAAAATAATTGGCGTAATGAGAACCGTGAACAAACTACTTAGAAGAGCTTTATAGCTATTTCTGCAACTCCGTCCCGTGAGAATTTCTTCGTTTAGAATACCACTTTTTTTTTCAAAAACTTATGTACAATTTACGTCGTTGGTTTGGACATAGACGGCGACGAGCTCACTACCTGTCTCGTTATCCCAAAAAATTACTACGGTGGGAGGTGAGTCGAAAGGTCTCAATTGTCCAGATCTCTGTCTACCCCTGCATTGGAAATGGCGTGTAGATATTTATATATAAACTGCAATCCACCTCGTTGTGAAACTCGTGCAAATCATACAGCGAAATGCTCGCCAGCTCGCTGGCTATGACGTCACACAATTGAGTCTCAGAGTGGTTGCGTGTTCTAATTATGTATAAAATATTATTATAATTATTTTGATTTATAGAAAAGAGAGGCAAACGAGCAGGTGGCTCACATTACGGTTAGTGATTACCGCCGCCCATGAACATCCGCAATACCAGAGGCTAAGCAGATGCGGCAACGCATCTGCTATGCCTTGAGTCCTCCCCCCCAGAATTGGGAGAGGGGGGTGTGAGGGCCTCTGATTACCTACACTCACCAGACGAAACGCAGAAGTTTGTTAGACTTCTACTTCACGCCGGTATTCTGTGACGTCGTGGTACTTCCCCGGTCGAGCCGGCCCTTTCATGCAACAACAAAAGCTGATGCGTGGCTCTACCACTTCAAAATATGTTAAAAATAAAATATTATACATACTAACATACATATCGGCCTGTTTAAGTCCACTGCAGGCCATTGGCCTCTCCCATAAAGAGGATTTGCCATAATCGCACCGCTTGGCAAGTAGATTACCAGGCCGCAGTACCAGGCCACTCGCACCTCAGACGCTGCTGCCCATCTTGGTCTGATTATTATTGTCTGATATTTTTAGAGATGGTTATTCTGCCATCTATCAATTGCCATAACATTATTCAAGCCTGTTTCCCTCAGTCGCCTCTTACGACACCCACGGGAAGCAAGGGAGAAGCAATATTCTTAAACCGTTACCACACAGTCAAAATTATTATTCCATTTCTTTATTTTATTGCAACAATAAAACGCTTACAAAATTTAAACCTTAATGGTTCATAGAAATTTAAATGTTTGCTTGTCTATATTTTAAAAAAATATATACATAGACGACCTGTGTGGACGAGTAGCATACACACAGGTTTATCTGGAGTCGTCAACTGAGGTCGCGGTTTTGATTCCCCGGACGGGTCAAATTAGTAAATACGTTTCAATACGATACGGGACAATGTAGCAATAGTTATACAATGTATCGGTTCTGGGTGTTTGTGGTGAGACCTCTGTTGACAAGTAACGTACACAGATTCACCTTTGTGATTCCGGGTTAGATTCCCGAGGTCCATGTAGAAACACAAAGCAAGCATGGTATTTTCTGATGGGATCGATAGCCGAATGCCAGTGGTTGGGTGGTCAGAATTTCGAGTCGAGGGACATAGGGTTCGATCCCCAGATGGCAGGCTCGTACCAATGGGTTTTCAATAACTTATGTACGAATTATATCGTTGGCTTGGACATAAAAACGGCGACGTATCTATGAGGAGCAATTGTCTAGACTAGACTTCTGTCTACCCTGTATTGGGAATTGCGTGAAGATATTTGTTAACTGGATGAATAATATTTGTATGTGATGGTCTACAGGTATTTATTAGTATCATAGAAATTAATTAATTTGACATTATTCTATATTAGGCAGACTTCAAAGCAATCTGTAATTATTTTCATCATCCATAGTAGCTATTCGTGAATATCTTGTGTGATAATTGCATTAAAATGCGCACGGGCGGGATTCAATCCCTGGAAGCTAGATGAGCTTATTGACACAACTCGAACCACCGTGTCCTTCACGCATCAGTTAAGATTAAATTTCTTTTCGTTCGACTCTGAAGGGCGATGGCGTCATCTGCAAGAAATTATTCCGTCTACCCTGTATTGGGAATGGCGTGTAGATATTTATTTATTTATTTATTTATTTATTTATTTATTTATTTATTTATTTATTTATTTATTTATTTATTTATTTATTTATTTATTTATTTATTTATTTATTTATTTATTTATTTATTTATTTATTTATTTATTTATTTATTTATTTATTTATTTATTTATTTATTTATTTATTTATTTATTTATTTATTTATTTATTTATTTATTTATTTATTTATTTATTTATTTATTTATTTATTTATTTATTTATTTATTTATTTATTTATTTATTTATTTATTTATTTATTTATTTATTTATTTATTTATTTATTTATTTATTTATTTATTTATTTATTTATTTATTTATTTATTTATTTATTTATTTATTTATTTATTTATTTATTTATTTATTTATTTATTTATTTATTTATTTATTTATTTATTTATTTATTTATTTATTTATTTATTTATTTATTTATTTATTTATTTATTTATTTATTTATTTATTTATTTATTTATTTATTTATTTATTTATTTATTTATTTATTTATTTATTTATTTATTTATTTATTTATTTATTTATTTATTTATTTATTTATTTATTTATTTATTTATTTATTTATTTATTTATTTATTTATTTATTTATTTATTTATTTATTTATTTATTTATTTATTTATTTATTTATTTATTTATTTATTTATTTATTTATTTATTTATTTATTTATTTATTTATTTATTTATTTATTTATTTATTTATTTATTTATTTATTTATTTATTTATTTATTTATTTATTTATTTATTTATTTATTTATTTATTTATTTATTTATTTATTTATTTATTTATTTATTTATTTATTTATTTATTTATTTATTTATTTATTTATTTATTTATTTATTTATTTATTTATTTATTTATTTATTTATTTATTTATTTATTTATTTATTTATTTATTTATTTATTTATTTATTTATTTATTTATTTATTTATTTATTTATTTATTTATTTATTTATTTATTTATTTATTTATTTATTTATTTATTTATTTATTTATTTATTTATTTATTTATTTATTTATTTATTTATTTATTTATTTATTTATTTATTTATTTATTTATTTATTTATTTATTTATTTATTTATTTATTTATTTATTTATTTATTTATTTATTTATTTATTTATTTATTTATTTATTTATTTATTTATTTATTTATTTATTTATTTATTTATTTATTTATTTATTTATTTATTTATTTATTTATTTATTTATTTATTTATTTATTTATTTATTTATTTATTTATTTATTTATTTATTTATTTATTTATTTATTTATTTATTTATTTATTTATTTATTTATTTATTTATTTATTTATTTATTTATTTATTTATTTATTTATTTATTTATTTATTTATTTATTTATTTATTTATTTATTTATTTATTTATTTATTTATTTATTTATTTATTTATTTATTTATTTATTTATTTATTTATTTATTTATTTATTTATTTATTTATTTATTTATTTATTTATTTATTTATTTATTTATTTATTTATTTATTTATTTATTTATTTATTTATTTATTTATTTATTTATTTATTTATTTATTTATTTATTTATTTATTTATTTATTTATTTATTTATTTATTTATTTATTTATTTATTTATTTATTTATTTATTTATTTATTTATTTATTTATTTATTTATTTATTTATTTATTTATTTATTTATTTATTTATTTATTTATTTATTTATTTATTTATTTATTTATTTATTTATTTATTTATTTATTTATTTATTTATTTATTTATTTATTTATTTATTTATTTATTTATTTATTTATTTATTTATTTATTTATTTATTTATTTATTTATTTATTTATTTATTTATTTATTTATTTATTTATTTATTTATTTATTTATTTATTTATTTATTTATTTATTTATTTATTTATTTATTTATTTATTTATTTATTTATTTATTTATTTATTTATTTATTTATTTATTTATTTATTTATTTATTTATTTATTTATTTATTTATTTATTTATTTATTTATTTATTTATTTATTTATTTATTTATTTATCCTACGGGAAGAAAGGGAGAAGCAATATTCTTAAACTGTTACCACACAGTCAAAGTGTTCCATTTCTTTATTTTATTGCAACAATAAAACGCTTACAAAATTAAAACTTGGTGGATCTGATAATTTAACGTTTGTAGTATACATTTTAAAAGTAGCCATTGAATAAAACTCCGTGGACGAGTGGCGTACACATCGGTGTATCTGGGTTGTTAACTTTTAATGGTCCATGGCTGATTCCGCGGACAGGTCAAATTAGTAAATGTGCTACAATACGTTGCAGGACAATGTAATGGCTGTGTATCGGTTCTGGGTGTTTTTGGTTTGACCTCTGTTGACAAAGAAAACGTACCTGGAATTCATCTTTGTGATCTGGGTTCGATTCCCGATTAGTTATGTAGAAAACACTTTTACTAGTTTTTCTCAGGTCTGCATGTTTTGTTGTATGTTAGTTGTTTCTGATTCTATAACAAACGTGCTTTAGCTTTAGAATGTACTTTGGATTTGTGGTTGTTAGACGTGCTTTAGCTACTTGCTTCGGGATCAGAGCAATGTATGTGATGTTTTGTCTATCTATCTATATATTTATTATAAAATAATTGGCGTAATGAGAACCGTGAACAAATTACTTAGAAAGAGCTTTATAGCTATTTCTGCAACTCCGTCCCGTGAGAATTTCTTCGTTTAGAATACCACTTTTTTTTTCAAAAACTTATGTACAATTTACGTCGTTGGTTTGGACATAGACGGCGACGAGCTCACTACCTGTCTCGTTATCCCAAAAAATTACTACGGTGGGAGGTGAGTCGAAAGGTCTCAATTGTCCAGATCTCTGTCTACCCCTGCATTGGAAATGGCGTGTAGATATTTATATATAAACTGCAATCCACCTCGTTGTGAAACTCGTGCAAATCATACAGCGAAATGCTCGCCAGCTCGCTGGCTATGACGTCACACAATTGAGTCTCAGAGTGGTTGCGTGTTCTAATTATGGATAAAATATTATTATAATTATTTTGATTTATAGAAAAGAGAGGCAAACGAGCAGGTGGCTCACATTACGGTTAGTGATTACCGCCGCCCATGAACATCCGCAATACCAGAGGCTAAGCAGATGCGGCAACGCATCTGCTATGCCTGAAGTCCTCCCAGAATTGGGAGAGGGGGTGTGAGGGCCTCTGATTACCTACACTCACCAGACGAAACGCAGAAGTTTGTTAGACTTCTACTTCACGCCGGTATTCTGTGACGTCGTGGTACTTCCCAGTCGAGCCAACCCTTTCATGCAACAACAAAAGCTGATGCGTGGCTCTACCACTTCAAAATATGTTAAAAATAAAATATTATACATACTAACATACATATCGGCTGTTTAAGTCCACTGCAGGACATTGGCCTCCCATAAAGAGGATTTGCCATAATCGCACCGCTTGGCAAGTAGATTACCAGGCCGCAGTACCAGGCCACTCGCACCTCAGACGCTGCTGCCCATCTTGGTCTGATTATTATTGTCTGATATTTTTAGAGATGGTTATTCTGCCATCTATCAGTTGCCATAACATTATTCAAGCCTGTTTCCCTCAGTCGCCTCTTACGACACCCACGGGAAGCAAGGGAGAAGCAATATTCTTAAACCGTTACCACACAGTCAAAATTATTATTCCATTTCTTTATTTTATTGCAACAATAAAACGCTTACAAAATTTAAACCTTAATGGTTCATAGAAATTTAAATGTTTGCTTGTCTATATTTTAAAAAAATATATACATAGACGACCTGTGTGGACGAGTAGCATACACACAGGTTTATCTGGAGTCGTCAACTGAGGTCGCGGTTTTGATTCCCCGGACGGGTCAAATTAGTAAATGCGTTACAATACGGTTCGGGACAATGTAGCAATAGCTATACATTGTATCGGTTCTGGGTGTTTGTGGTTTGACCTCTGTTGATTCCGGGTTCGATTCTCGATTGGTCCATGTAGAAAACACTTTTATTAAGTTTTCTCGGGTCTGCATGTTTGTTGTATGTTAGTTGTTTCTGATTCCATAACACGCGTGCTTTAGCTTTAGAATGTACTTTAGCTTTTGCTTGTTAGCTAGTGCTTTAGCTACTTACTTTGGGATTGGAGTAATGTATGTATGAGATGTGGTCCATATGTATTTATTTATTGGTATCATAGAAATTAATTAATTTGACATTATTCTATATTAGACAGACTTCAAAGCAATCTGTAATTATTTTTCATCATCCATAGTAGCTATTCGTGAATATCTTGTGTGATAATTGCATTAAAATGCGCACTGGCGGGATTCAAACCCTGGACCTCTAGCTTATTGACACACCTCTGAACCACCGTGTCCTTCACGCATCAGTTAAGATTAAATCTCTTTTTCGTTCGACTCTGAAGGGCGATGGTGTCTAATAAATATGAAGGATATTTATTAGAAGTTAGATTTTTTTTTAATATTAGTCGTCAAGAGACCAAAGTTTGATCATCACGTACAATTTACCTGTCAAGTTGTGGAAGGTTGGTCGAAAGGACTTAATTCCCTGGATATATGTCTACCCCAGTATTGGGAATGGTGCGAAGAAATTTTTTTAACAAATTCTCATTAATTAACACAAAGTCCAGCAAGACTTACATGTTTTAAAAATAAATAAATATGCATCATATTTTTTGTATATTACCCACGATCCTATAGGCTAGTTGGTGGTGACAATGCTTTCAGAGGTAGGGGTTGCGGGTTCGAATGACGGCGATAGGAGCGCCAACTGTCACGTTGCCCATGTGAGCTTCGAAGAAAAGTGGGTCGAAAGGACTAATGAAGGATTAATGTCTAAACCACGTTATACCAAGTTGAACATTCAACTATTAGGTATACCTAATTTATAGATTAGACCTCTGTCTACTCCTGTACTGGGAAGATATTTATTTATTTATTTAAGTACAAATAAAACATTTTCCCAACACCCCTTGGTATCAAAGCATTTAAATATTTCGTGTACATCTTTATATTTTCACGTCATCAAGTCACGATAGCCGAGTGGTTGGGTGGTCGGAATTTCGAGTCAAGAGACCCGAGTTCGACCCCCAGGTGGCAGGCTCGTACCAATGGGTTTTTCAATAACTTATGTACGAATTATATCGTTGGCTTGGACATGAAGACGGCGACGGGCTCACCACCTGTCACGTTGTCTCGAAAATATCTTCGGTGGAAGGTGGGTCGAAGGGACTTAATTGTCTAGATTAGACCTCTGTCTACTCCTGTACTGGGAAGATATTTATTTATTTATTTATTTATTTATTTATTTATTTATTTAATATTTCCTTATATTCTCGCCATATTCATTCCTCTACCTCAAAGGCACGCCGCTCTCGCTAAATAATATAATAATTATTATAAGAACGCTAATTTCCGAGTGCCGCCATGTTATATTGTTTATTACAAGAAAGCAAACTATAAGAAGAAAACTTGCCTGCGAATGAATGATGTACGAAATACCGTGGGATTTTAGTTGGTGAGGCGTATCTCACCAACTAAAATCCCACGGTATTTCGTCTCTATACTTCATACATTCGCACCGCATACGTTATTATTATAGATATTATTCCTTATGAAAGATATATTAAGGTGACATACATAAAGTTTGTAAAAATAATTAACTTTTATGCTTTTTAGACTGAATTAGTTCCAGTGCTCTTTAACATATGTCACTTTAAGATTGTATTGAGTGATAGGAAATGTTTTTCTTACCTAATGATTACCTGTTTTTATATGCGCATGAAGAAGCACAGCGTATATCAACCCCCGCGACGACTAAGGCGAATGATGTACGAAATACCGTGGGATTTTAGTTGGTGAGGGCGTATCTCACCAACTAAAATCCCACAACATCCTCTACTATCTGAAAGCCTCGATAAAGCTTTTGCCCACATCCGCGGATGTTTCCATTCCGTACAGGCTACTCTAGGCAGCGGACAGCTCCCCCATGGGAGAGAGCGCATCATCTGCCGCTGAAATACGTACTTGAAAGAGGTGTCTTTGTGGGTCTCGGGTTATCATACTCATCAGGCAAAAGGCAAAAGCCTTTACTTCTCGTGAGGTGACATTCATGTAACAACAAAAGCAAGTATTCTTCTATCTACGACGTAATGAATTTCGCGCAAATATTCCAAAATTTCTTCATAATATTCTTCTTCGGTACTCCCTAAGTACTCGCGAAATGAAAAGCAATATAAAAATGCAATGCATATAAAGAAAAGTCTAGACGGGAATCTATTTCTACGCGTACGAAGTCGCGGGCTATAAGTTAGTATTACAATATAAATAATTTAACACCGCCAGAACCAAAACTAGAAATGTACAAAGCTGGACCTTACTACAGATCTACTATAATTTGCCAGAATCAATAAAAATAATTACTGTAGAAAAACAGTTTAAAGTAAAACTAAACAAAAAAGCTATATAATTCTATGAAAGAATAAATGTCGGATATAACACTGAAACACTAAATTGAGTCATCATAATCATTGAATAAGAATAATTTATTAATTAATAATAATGAAAAATTACATAAATAAAGAATTCATTAATTAATTTAAAGAATTCATAAGATAATTTAAAGAATTCATTAGTTAATAAATATTAATTTAAATTAAATGTTTCACATTTAATTTATACAATTATCTATTAGAACTGAGTAAACTTTAATTAACCGTTTAATTTGAACATTGAACATCTTTCAAAACAACGTCCCTTTTAAAACCAATGTTAACACAGTATTATTATATAAGCAATCTTATTACAAATACTGTTTTTATAAATAGCCTCAGTACATTAAAATTAAATATTAAAACAATGGATTTATAACTATCCCTTAAAACTACGTAAACATTAATTAACGCAATAGCTATGAACACTGAAAAATTAGTCAAAACAATATCTCTTTTTAGGCTTATGTAATACCATTGGACACATGGCCATAAATGGCCTTAGATACATTTGGATTGAATAATTAACTATGAATTTGTAATTATATCTTAAGGCTCTCTAAACATTAATTAACCCAACAATACATACGTAGAAACATACATTGATAGGTTGAAAATCACATACATTGCTCCGATGTCTCATGCGTAAGTAGCAAACTCACTTGTGTTATGGAATAAGAAACAACGAATGGGCCACAAATACCCAGTCCCGAGACATGTAGAAAAGTAGATTTACTCTTTAAGATTTTCCCCTTAGTCTATATGCCCAAGGAATAATATCATCATAGATGCCCCAAGGAATAATACCCGTCCTAAGTACAAATGTTAGGTTAGGTTATGTTAGGTTAGGTTATGTTAGGTTAGGTTGCGAGGTGTCTGGTAGTGCGATCGCCATTCTGCCTGCCAAGCGTGGCGATTACGGCACGCGAGAGGCCTATGTCCAGCAGTGGACTACTGCAAGCTGTTATGTGTGTACGTTATATAAGTGTAATGTATAAGTCGAAAGTAACATTTGCAACTTAATAAAATAAAAATTCGTTCATGCTGAACATTTCACACACACACACACTTATGTCCCGCTGGCCCGAGTGGCTCCATGTCCCGCCATGTCGCGTGCGCGTGTGCCGCAGAAGCGCGAGGAGGGCTGGTGGGTGGTGGTGGGCGAGCCGAAGAGCAACAGCCTGCTGTCCATCGAGCGCGAGTCGCTGGCGCGCGCCTCGCGCGATGCGGCTGGACTTCGTGTGCGGCGCGGGCGGCCGGCACACCTACACGCTCTACTTCATGTCGGACTCCTACCTGGGCGCGGACCAGGAGTACAAGTTCACGGTGGACGCGGACGACGCGCCCGCCACCGACGACGTCGATTCCGAATGATTCCGATTCTAATAAATGTGTTAGAGAATAAAGTGATTTTTTTTAGTAATTCTTTCTCCATAGAGTAACGCAACGATCGCTTCCACAACGATATCCCAGTGGTATAGGTTACTGTTTGAGCCGAAAAAGATGATATTTACAGTTCTTAAATGTTTGTTCAAGGTTGACGCTAAAGCTACTGAACGGATTTTGATCCTGTTTCCATTCTCTAATGTCTTGTTTTTCAACTTAGAAACTGACGCACGAATCTCAATGATTCCTGCATCGGTTTCTAAAAATGGAAAATTATTTGTTTGTGAATTGAAATCTATAGAACGGATTTAGATGCGGTTTTCAGTACTACACGTGGCTTTCTAGACTTCTATAGCCTTACTTAAGAATTGCAATACATTTTGTCCCTCAAAATCTGTTTATAGATGGCCAACGAGCTGCCCTGGCATCGCGCTACATATGTTTTTCTGTCGTAGTAACGTAAATTGTATCGCTTCATACTCCTTTCAAAGTCACCAATTCTTAGAGGCTACTTTTGTTTTAGAAACATATTCACATATATTCCTCCAATACAGAGGTAGACAGAAGTCTAGACGATTAAATCCTTCCGACCCACCTTTCACCGAAGATTTTGGGAAAACGTGACAGGTAGCGACGAGCTTATCGTTGTTTTTGCGTAGATTGTTAAAGAAATAAAACAGTTAAAACATGTCAGTTTCCATTTATTATAAAAATATAACACAGTACAACAAATTATTAGTAAATTTCTTAGTTCGGAGAGGACATAGTTTTAATTAGAGTTTCAACTCAATTTCAATATCGCATCGCATCGTTCGTGACTAGATCCAGGGCTCCCAATTGGACCTGGTGACGCCGAGGACGTGGGGGTCCGTGCAGTGGCGCAGCAGCTCGGATACCTGGCGAGGAACGTGCAAATATCTTAACGTTTATATATCAAATAGAATATTAATTATGTCATGGTTAGGAACTAGATATCAGTTACGTAATAAAGTGCTCTGATATATCCTGTTATCTATCATTCACATCTTTACGAGTATATTATCAGGACCGGTGTTAGGAGCTAGCCCGAACAAAATGAGCTAATCCTGCAAGTGATAGTAAGTGATTTCAGTGATACTATTCATTGTGTTATAGTGCTACGAACGCGGTTAGTTTGAGTATATACATAAAAAGCAGCCTATGAAAGTCCATTTCAGGATTGATTCTACAGGCTTCTCGCGATCATTCAGGCGGATTGGCGATCGCTTTGTCACCAGTTTGCTTATTTTAATCTGGTATTTTTCGAGATAGGTAGGGTAGGTAGGGCTCTCCCTCTGTCGCCTCTCGAGACACTCTCGGACAGAGAGGATTCGTATGCACATGTAAATCATCAACCCCTAGCTTCGAAGGCGGGGTCGCTAGCAACTAAGCTACGGGGTCAGTTTGTGACCTGCTCCTCCACGCTGCAGCTGCGCCCGTCCCGCACCAGCCCCCGGAACTGCGACAGCTGTCCAAGTGCACCGACGTACATAGAGTATTTAGAGATGCCTTCACAAGCCAATCCAAGAAAGTCACGATAGCCAATCTTTAATCTTAAAACTACTTGAAGTTGTTATAAGTTTAAATCCTAGAAACTCCTAACTCTGCCCTCACTGTACATATTATAAGTAGCTACTTATCTCTGTTTTAATAATGTTAATGTTGAAAGATACACGAAAACGCATAATAAGTATGAGAACGCGATATCTATATGTACACTGGTGTGCATGAGATAAAGATAGTAAAATGAGTGTAATTTGCGTGTATGACAGGTCATATTCAATAATAAAATACTAAAAAGTATAAAACATCAAAATCTCAATATATTTAAACAGAAACATACATCTAGAGATGGTAGACCAATAGATAAATGATGTCATTCAATAAATGACCTTTCAACTAACAAAGATTAATTGCAATATCTCATGTGACATGTCCTTCTTATCATGATCACCGTCATCATAACAGTCTAACAGAAGTCTACTCAAATACAAATCAAAAGCAAACTTAGACTTCAATAAATGTTTATGGATCCATACTAACAACATTAATTAAAATATGAAAACAAATGTAGTTACACACACACACACACACACACACACACACACACACACACACACACACACACACACACACACACACACACACACACACACACACACACACACACACACACACACACACACACACACACACACACACACACACACACACACACACACACACACACACACACACACACACACACACACACACACACACACACACACACACACACACACACACACACACACACACACACACACACACACACACACACACACACACACACACACACACACACACACACACACACACACACACACACACACACACACACACACACACACACACACACACACACACACACACACACACACACACACACACACACACACACACACACACACACACACACACACACACACACACACACACACACACACACACACACACACACACACACACACACACACACACACACACACACACACACACACACACACACACACACACACACACACACACACACACACACACACACACACACACACACACACACACACACACACACACACACACACACACACACACACACACACACACACACACACACACACACACACACACACACACACACACACACACACACACACACACACACACACACACACACACACACACACACACACACACACACACACACACACACACACACACACACACACACACACACACACACACACACACACACACACACACACACACACACACACACACACACACACACACACACACACACACACACACACACACACACACACACACACACACACACACACACACACACACACACACACACACACACACACACACACACACACACACACACACACACACACACACACACACACACACACACACACACACACACACACACACACACACACACACACACACACACACACACACACACACACACACACACACACACACACACACACACACACACACACACACACACACACACACACACACACACACACACACACACACACACACACACACACACACACACACACACACACACACACACACACACACACACACACACACACACACACACACACACACACACACACACACACACACACACACACACACACACACACACACACACACACACACACACACACACACACACACACACACACACACACACACACACACACACACACACACACACACACACACACACACACACACACACACACACACACACACACACACACACACACACACACACACACACACACACACACACACACACACACACACACACACACACACACACACACACACACACACACACACACACACACACACACACACACACACACACACACACACACACACACACACACACACACACACACACACACACACACACACACACACACACACACACACACACACACACACACACACACACACACACACACACACACACACACACACACACACACACACACACACACACACACACACACACACACACACACACACACACACACACACACACACACACACACACACACACACACACACACACACACACACACACACACACACACACACACACACACACACACACACACACACACACACACACACACACACACACACACACACACACACACACACACACACACACACACACACACACACACACACACACACACACACACACACACACACACACACACACACACACACACACACACACACACACACACACACACACACACACACACACACACACACACACACACACACACACACACACACACACACACACACACACACACACACACACACACACACACACACACACACACACACACACACACACACACACACACACACACACACACACACACACACACACACACACACACACACACACACACACACACACACACACACACACACACACACACACACACACACACACACACACACACACACACACACACACACACACACACACACACACACACACACACACACACACACACACACACACACACACACACACACACACACACACACACACACACACACGCTACATGTGGCTTTCTAGACTTCTATAGTCTTACTTAAGAAAGGCAATACATTTAGTCCCCTCAAAATCTGTTTATAGATGGCCAACGAGCCGCCCCGGCATCGCGCTACATATGTTTTTCTGTCGTAGTAACGTAAATTGTATCGCTTCATACTCCTTTCAAAGTCACCAATTCTTAGAGGCTACTTTTTGTTTTAGAAACATATTCACATATATTCCTCCAATACAGAGGTAGACAGAAGTCTAGACGATTAAATCCTTCCGATCCACCTTTCACCGAAGATTTTGGGACAACGTGACAGGTAGCGGCGAGCTTATCGTCGTTTTTGCGTAGATTGTTAAAGAAATAAAACAGTTAAAACATGTCAGTTTCCATTTATTATAAAAATATAACACAATACAACAAATTATTACTAAATTTCTTAGTTCGGAGAGGACATAGTTTTAATTCGAGTTTCAGCTCAATTTCAATATCGCATCGCATCGTTCGTGACTAGATCCAGGGCTCCCAATTGGACCTGGTGACGCCGAGGACGTGGGGGTCCGTGCAGTGGCGCAGCAGCTCGGATACCTGGCGAGGAACGTGCAAATATCTTAACGTTTTAAAGTTTTTTTTGTTTTTGTACTTTGTTTATATATCAATTAGAATATTAATTATGTCATGGTTAGGAACTAGATATCAGTTACGTTATAAAGTGCTCTGATATATCCTGTTACATCTTTACGAGTATATTATCTTAACCGGTGTTAGGAGCAAGCCCAAACAAAATGAGCTAATCCTGCAAGTGATACTGATATCACAGAACGGGCTGTACCGATTTCAGTGATACTATTCATTTTGTTATAGTGCTACGAACGCGGATAGTTTGAGTATATACATAAAAACAGCCTATGAAAGTCCATTTCAGGATTGATTCTGCAGGCTTCTCGCGATCATTCAGGCGGATTGGCGATCGCTTTGTCACCAGTTTGCTTATTTTAATCTGGTGTTTTTCGAGATAGGTAGGGTAGGCAGGGCCATCCCTCTGTCGCCTCTCGAGACACTCACGGACAGAGAGGATTCGTATGCACATGTAAATCATCAAACCCTAGCTTCGAAGGCGGGGTCGCTAGCAACTAAGCTACGGGGTCAGTTTGTGACCTGCTCCTCCACGCTGCAGCTGCGACCCGTCCCGGGAGTGGGCGCTGCCCCCTCCCGCCGCGCGCCCCGCGCCGGGGCGGCAGCAGCCCGCCGCGCACCAGCCCCCGGAACTGCGACAGCTGTCCAAGTGCACCGACGTACATAGAGTATTTAGAGATGCCTTCACAAGCCAATCCAAGAAAGTCACGATAGCCAATCTTTAATCTTAAAACTACTTGAAGTTGTTATAAGTTTAAATCCTACAAACTCCTAACTCTGCCCTCACTGTACATATTATAAGTGGCTACTTATCTCTGTTTAAATAATGTTAATGTTGAAAGATACACGAAAACGCATAATAAGTATGAGAACGCGATATCTACACTGGTGTGCATGAGATAAAGTTAGTAAAAATTAGTGTAATTTGCGTGTATGACAGGTCATATTCAATACTAAAATACTAAAAAGTATAAAACATCAAAATCTCAATATATTTAAACAGAAACATACATCTAGAGATGGTAGACCAATCGATAAATGTTGTCATTCAATAAATGACCTTTCAACTAACAAAGTGTAATTGCAATATCTCATGTGACATGTACTTCTTATCGTGATCATCGTCATCGTAACAGTCTAACAGAAATCTACTGCTGAACATACGCCTCTCCTAAGGATCGCCACATAGAAAGGTCCTGTGTCATTTGCACCCATCGACTTCCCGCAATGTTCTGCAGGTCGTCGCAGCATCTTGCGGGAGACAGTCTAATACAGACAGTTGTATAATCATTGACTAAGAAAAATATATTAATTAATAATAATACAAAATTAAATAAGTAAAGAATTCATTAATTAATTTAAAGAATTCATTAATTAATTTAAAGAATTCATTAATTAATTTAAAGAATTCATTAGTTAATTTATAATATACTTAATATAATATACTTTATAGAAATATGTATACATATCAACAAAAATCAAATTGCTATATACTCTTTCAAGGTGTGTAAATATTTTTAAGAACTTCAAATGGGAATTTTATATTCTTTTCTCCAATGTATGTATATATACAAGCAAATAAATAAATAAATAAATAAATAAATAAATAAATAAATAAATAAATAAATAAATAAATAAATAAATAAATAAATAAATAAATAAATAAATAAATAAATAAATAAATAAATAAATAAATAAATAAATAAATAAATAAATAAATAAATAAATAAATAAATAAATAAATAAATAAATAAATAAATAAATAAATAAATAAATAAATAAATAAATAAATAAATAAATAAATAAATAAATAAATAAATAAATAAATAAATAAATAAATAAATAAATAAATAAATAAATAAATAAATAAATAAATAAATAAATAAATACGTTAATATGACACCTCGGCTGAAGTCATCGTGCCCAACTAATGTCTAGGAAAAGAGTTAATATTATATTTCCAACATTATAAAAATTTATTTCGCCTGTTTTATCTCCGCTAGAGATAGACTCTGTGTCGATAGACGAATTTAAATTCTTATTCCAATGAATAAATACACACATACTGTTGTCAAGGGTAAGACAAATCAAAATCAAACTTAGACTTCAATAAATGTTTATTGATCCACACTAACAACATTAATTAAAATATGAAAACAAATGTAGTTTTTTAATTGTATGTTGCGTCTAACATCAAACATGGTTGCAGCATCGAATGCCCCCTGGCTAGTTTGTCAATACAACATCCCTTTTAAGCCAATGTTAAAATAATATTTAATTATCCTTAATTTTCCTGATTCACTTTATCTACTTTTGCTTTTATTTGAAGCTTTTAATATTTTACACTTTAGTATAGTACATTTAGGCTTTGTAGAGCTATATTATTGCGAATCTAACGCAACCCCATTGAACTTAGTAAACTTTAATTGACCGTTTAACTTGAACACTGAACATCATCAAACATCTATCAAAACAACGTCCCTTTTAAAACCAATGTTAAGATAGTATTATTATATAAGAAATCTTATTACAAATACTATTTTTATAGATAGCCTCAGTATATTAAAATTAAATATTAAAAACAATGGATTTATAATTATCCCTTAAAACTATGTAAACATTAATTAACGCAATAGCTATGAACACTGAAAAATTAGTCAAAACAATATCTCTTTTGACACATTGCCATAAATGGCCTTAGTCACATTTGGATTGAATAATTAACTATGAATTTGTAATTATATCTTAAGGCTCTCTAAACATTAATTAACCCAAGAATACATACGTAGAAACATACATTGATATGTTGAAAATCACATACATTGCTCCGATGTCTCATGCGTAAGTAGCAAACTCACTTGTGTTATGGAATAAGAAACAACGAATGGGCCACAAATACCCAGTCCCGAGACATGTAGAAAAGTAGATTTACTCTTTAAGATTTTCCCTTAGTCTATATGCCCCAAGGAATAATACCCGTCCTAAGTACAAATGTTAGGTTAGGTTGCGAGGTGTCTGGTAGTGCGATCGCCAATCTGCCTGCCAAGCGTGGCGATTACGGCACGCGAGAGGCCTATGTCCAGCAGTGGACTACTGCAAGCTGTTATGTGTGTACGTTATATAAGTGTAATGTATAAGTCGAAAGTAACATAAGCTTTTGTCGGTGCAGCATCTAAGTAAGTAAGCTTAGTTGTGTAACAGCCTTCGACTAAATGCTGCCCCTGCGGCTCTTCTCGCGGTTTTGTAGTTAACGCGAAACCCTAATTATTGTTTCTAAAATAATGCTAGCCTTAGTTACATTTGGATTGAATAATTAACTATGAATTTGTAATTATATCTTAAGGCTCTCTAAACATTAATTAACGCAATAGCTATGAACACTGAAAAATTAGTCAAAACAATATCTCTTTTAGGCTTATGTTAAAATACCATTGGACACATTGCCATAAATGGCCTTAGTTACATTTGGATTGAATAATTAACTATGAATTTGTAATTATATCTTAAGGCTCTCTAAACATTAATTAACGCAATAGCTATGAACACTGAAAAATTAGTCAAAACAATATCTCTTTTAGGCTTATGTTAAAATACCATTGGACACATTGCCATAAATGGCCTTAGTTACATTTGGATTGAATAATTAACTATGAATTTGTAATTATATCTTAAGGCTCTCTAAACATTAATTAACGCAATAGCTATGAACACTGAAAAATTAGTCAAAACAATATCTCTTTTAGGCTTATGTTAAAATACCATTGGACACATTGCCATAAATGGCCTTAGTTACATTTGGATTGAATAATTAACTATGAATTTGTAATTATATCTTAAGGCTCTCTAAACATTAATTAACGCAATAGCTATGAACACTGAAAAATTAGTCAAAACAATATCTCTTTTAGGCTTATGTTAAAATACCATTGGACACATTGCCATAAATGGCCTTAGTTACATTTGGATTGAATAATTAACTATGAATTTGTAATTATATCTTAAGGCTCTCTAAACATTAATTAACGCAATAGCTATGAACACTGAAAAATTAGTCAAAACAATATCTCTTTTAGGCTTATGTTAAAATACCATTGGACACATTGCCATAAATGGCCTTAGTTACATTTGGATTGAATAATTAACTATGAATTTGTAATTATATCTTAAGGCTCTCTAAACATTAATTAACGCAATAGCTATGAACACTGAAAAATTAGTCAAAACAATATCTCTTTTTAGGCTTATGTTAAAATACCATTGGACACATTGCCATAAATGGCCTTAGTTACATTTGGATTGAATAATTAACTATGAATTTGTAATTATATCTTAAGGCTCTCTAAACATTAATTAACGCAATAGCTATGAACACTGAAAAATTAGTCAAAACAATATCTCTTTTTAGGCTTATGTTAAAATACCATTGGACACATTGCCATAAATGGCCTTAGTTACATTTGGATTGAATAATTAACTATGAATTTGTAATTATATCTTAAGGCTCTCTAAACATTAATTAACGCAATAGCTATGAACACTGAAAAATTAGTCAAAACAATATCTCTTTTAGGCTTATGTTAAAATACCATTGGACACATTGCCATAAATGGCCTTAGTTACATTTGGATTGAATAATTAACTATGAATTTGTAATTATATCTTAAGGCTCTCTAAACATTAATTAACGCAATAGCTATGAACACTGAAAAATTAGTCAAAACAATATCTCTTTTAGGCTTATGTTAAAATACCATTGGACACATTGCCATAAATGGCCTTAGTTACATTTGGATTGAATAATTAACTATGAATTTGTAATTATATCTTAAGGCTCTCTAAACATTAATTAACGCAATAGCTATGAACACTGAAAAATTAGTCAAAACAATATCTCTTTTAGGCTTATGTTAAAATACCATTGGACACATTGCCATAAATGGCCTTAGTTACATTTGGATTGAATAATTAACTATGAATTTGTAATTATATCTTAAGGCTCTCTAAACATTAATTAACGCAATAGCTATGAACACTGAAAAATTAGTCAAAACAATATCTCTTTTAGGCTTATGTTAAAATACCATTGGACACATTGCCATAAATGGCCTTAGTTACATTTGGATTGAATAATTAACTATGAATTTGTAATTATATCTTAAGGCTCTCTAAACATTAATTAACGCAATAGCTATGAACACTGAAAA
The DNA here is from genome assembly GCA_029286605.1 of Sericinus montela. Classification (NCBI taxonomy): domain Eukaryota; kingdom Metazoa; phylum Arthropoda; class Insecta; order Lepidoptera; family Papilionidae; genus Sericinus; species Sericinus montela. Next base: position 93,967 of record JAGSMR010000001.1, read on the forward strand.
ATTAGTCAAAACAATATCTCTTTTAGGCTTATGTTAAAATACCATTGGACACATTGCCATAAATGGCCTTAGTTACCAGTTTGCTTATTTTAATCTGGTATTTTTCGAGATAGGTAGGGTAGGTAGGGCCATCCCTCTGTCGCCTCTCGAGACACTCACGGACAGAGAGGATTCGTATGCACAGCTTCGAAGGCGGGGTCGCTAGCAACTAAGCTACGGGGTCAGTTTGTGACCTGCTCCTCCACGCTGCAGCTGCGCCCGTCCCGGGAGTGGGCGCTGCCTTCTCCCGCCGCGCGCCCCGCGGCCGCCCGCGCCGGGGCGGCAGCAGCCCGCCGCGCACCAGCCCCTGGAACTGCGACAGCTGTCCAAGTGCACCGACGTACATAGAGTATTCAGAGATGCCTTCACAAGCCTATCCAAGAAAGTCACGATAGCCAATCTTTAATCTTAAAACTACTTGAAGTTGTTATAAGTTTAAATCCCAGAAACTCCTAACTCTGCCCTCACTGTACATATTATAAGTGGCTACTTATCTCTGTTTAAATAATGTTAATGTTGAAAGATACACGAAAACGCATAATAAGTATGAGAACGCGATATCTACACTGGTGTGCATGAGATAAAGTTAGTAAAAATTAGTGTAATTTGCGTGTATGACAGGTCATATTCAATACTAAAATACTAAAAAGTATAAAACATCAAAATCTCAATATATTTAAACAGAAACATACATCTAGAGATGGTAGACCAATCGATAAATGTTGTCATTCAATAAATGACCTTTCAACTAACAAAGTGTAATTGCAATATCTCATGTGACATGTACTTCTTATCGTGATCATCGTCATCGTAACAGTCTAACAGAAATCTACTGCTGAACATACGCCTCTCCTAAGGATCGCCACATAGAAAGGTCCTGTGTCATTTGCACCCATCGACTTCCCGCAATGTTCTGCAGGTCGTCGCAGCATCTTGCGGGAGACAGTCTAATACAGACAGTTGTATAATCATTGACTAAGAAAAATATATTAATTAATAATAATACAAAATTAAATAAGTAAAGAATTCATTAATTAATTTAAAGAATTCATTAGTTAATTTATAATATACTTAATATAATATACTTTATAGAAATATGTATACATATCAACAAAAATCCAATTGCTATATACTCTTTCAAGGTGTGTAAATATTTTTAAGAACTTCAAATGGGAATTTTATATTCTTTTCTCCAATGTATGTACATATACAAGCAAATAAATAAATACGTTAATATGACACCTAGGACTGAGGTGATCGTGCCCAACTAATGTCTAGGAAAAGAGTTAATATTGTATTTCCAACATTATAAAAATTTCTTTCGCCTGTTTTATCTCCGCTAGAGATAGACTCTGTGTCGATAGACGAATTTAAATTCTTATTCCAATGAATAAATACACACATACTGTTGTCAAGGGTAAGACAAATCAAAATCAAACTTAGACTTCAATAAATGTTTATTGATCCACACTAACAACATTAATTAAAATATGAAAACAAATGTAGTTTTTAATTGTATGTTGCGTCTAACATCAAACATGGTTGCAGCATCGAATGCCCCCTGGCTAGTTTGTCAATACAACATCCCTTTTAAGCCAATGTTAAAATAATATTTAATTATCCTTAATTTTCCTGATTCACTTTATCTACTTTTGCTTTTATTTGAAGCTTTTAATATTTTACACTTTAGTATAGTACATTTAGGCTTTGTAGAGCTATATTATTGCGAATCTAACGCAACCCCATTGAACTTAGTAAACTTTAATTGACCGTTTAACTTGAACACTGAACATCATCAAACATCTATCAAAACAACGTCCCTTTTAAAACCAATGTTAAGATAGTATTATTATATAAGAAATCTTATTACAAATACTATTTTTATAGATAGCCTCAGTATATTAAAATTAAATATTAAAAACAATGGATTTATAATTATCCCTTAAAACTATGTAAACATTAATTAACGCAATAGCTATGAACACTGAAAAATTAGTCAAAACAATATCTCTTTTGACACATTGCCATAAATGGCCTTAGTCACATTTGGATTGAATAATTAACTATGAATTTGTAATTATATCTTAAGGCTCTCTAAACATTAATTAACCCAAGAATACATACGTAGAAACATACATTGATATGTTGAAAATCACATACATTGCTCCGATGTCTCATGCGTAAGTAGCAAACTCACTTGTGTTATGGAATAAGAAACAACGAATGGGCCACAAATACCCAGTCCCGAGACATGTAGAAAAAGTAGATTTACTCTTTAATCTATATGCCCCAAGGAATAATATCATCATAGATGCCCCAAGGAATAATACCCGTCCTAAGTACAAATGTTAGGTTAGGTTGCGAGGTGTCTGGTAGTGCGATCGCCAATCTGCCTGCCAAGCGTGGCGATTACGGCACGCGAGAGGCCTATGTCCAGCAGTGGACTACTGCAAGCTGTTATGTGTGTACGTTATATAAGTGTAATGTATAAGTCGAAAGTAACATAAGCTTTTGTCGGTGCAGCATCTAAGTAAGTAAGCTTAGTTGTGTAACAGCCTTCGACTAAATGCTGCCCCTGCGGCTCTTCTCGCGGTTTTGTAGTTAACGCGAAACCCTAATTATTGTTTCTAAAATAATGCTAGCCTTAGTCACATTTGGATTGAATAATTAACTATGAATTTGTAATTATATCTTAAGGCTCTCTAAACATTAATTAACCCAAGAATACATACGTAGAAACATACATTGATATGTTGAAAATCACATACATTGCTCCGATGTCTCATGCGTAAGTAGCAAACTCACTTGTGTTATGGAATAAGAAACAACGAATGGGCCACAAATACCCAGTCCCGAGACATGTAGAAAAAGTAGATTTACTCTTTAAGATTTTCCCTTAGTCTATATGCCCCAAGGAATAATATCATCATAGATGCCCCAAGGAATAATATCATCATAGATGCCCCAAGGAATAATATCATCATAGATGCCCCAAGGAATAATATCATCATAGATGCCCCAAGGAATAATACCCGTCCTAAGTACAAATGTTAGGTTAGGTTGCGAGGTGTCTGGTAGTGCGATCGCCAATCTGCCTGCCAAGCGTGGCGATTACGGCACGCGAGAGGCCTATGTCCAGCAGTGGACTACTGCAAGCTGTTATGTGTGTACGTTATATAAGTGTAATGTATAAGTCGAAAGTAACATAAGCTTTTGTCGGTGCAGCATCTAAGTAAGTAAGCTTAGTTGTGTAACAGCCTTCGACTAAATGCTGCCCCTGCGGCTCTTCTCGCGGTTTTGTAGTTAACGCGAAACCCTAATTATTGTTTCTAAAATAATGCTAGCCTTAGTTACATTTGGATTGAATAATTAACTATGAATTTGTAATTATATCTTAAGGCTCTCTAAACATTAATTAACGCAATAGCTATGAACACTGAAAAATTAGTCAAAACAATATCTCTTTTAGGCTTATGTTAAAATACCATTGGACACATTGCCATAAATGGCCTTAGTTACATTTGGATTGAATAATTAACTATGAATTTGTAATTATATCTTAAGGCTCTCTAAACATTAATTAACGCAATAGCTATGAACACTGAAAAATTAGTCAAAACAATATCTCTTTTAGGCTTATGTTAAAATACCATTGGACACATTGCCATAAATGGCCTTAGTTACATTTGGATTGAATAATTAACTATGAATTTGTAATTATATCTTAAGGCTCTCTAAACATTAATTAACGCAATAGCTATGAACACTGAAAAATTAGTCAAAACAATATCTCTTTTAGGCTTATGTTAAAATACCATTGGACACATTGCCATAAATGGCCTTAGTTACATTTGGATTGAATAATTAACTATGAATTTGTAATTATATCTTAAGGCTCTCTAAACATTAATTAACGCAATAGCTATGAACACTGAAAAATTAGTCAAAACAATATCTCTTTTAGGCTTATGTTAAAATACCATTGGACACATTGCCATAAATGGCCTTAGTTACATTTGGATTGAATAATTAACTATGAATTTGTAATTATATCTTAAGGCTCTCTAAACATTAATTAACGCAATAGCTATGAACACTGAAAAATTAGTCAAAACAATATCTCTTTTAGGCTTATGTTAAAATACCATTGGACACATTGCCATAAATGGCCTTAGTTACATTTGGATTGAATAATTAACTATGAATTTGTAATTATATCTTAAGGCTCTCTAAACATTAATTAACGCAATAGCTATGAACACTGAAAAATTAGTCAAAACAATATCTCTTTTAGGCTTATGTTAAAATACCATTGGACACATTGCCATAAATGGCCTTAGTTACATTTGGATTGAATAATTAACTATGAATTTGTAATTATATCTTAAGGCTCTCTAAACATTAATTAACGCAATAGCTATGAACACTGAAAAATTAGTCAAAACAATATCTCTTTTTAGGCTTATGTTAAAATACCATTGGACACATTGCCATAAATGGCCTTAGTTACATTTGGATTGAATAATTAACTATGAATTTGTAATTATATCTTAAGGCTCTCTAAACATTAATTAACGCAATAGCTATGAACACTGAAAAATTAGTCAAAACAATATCTCTTTTAGGCTTATGTTAAAATACCATTGGACACATTGCCATAAATGGCCTTAGTTACATTTGGATTGAATAATTAACTATGAATTTGTAATTATATCTTAAGGCTCTCTAAACATTAATTAACGCAATAGCTATGAACACTGAAAAATTAGTCAAAACAATATCTCTTTTAGGCTTATGTTAAAATACCATTGTACATATTATAAGTGGCTACTTATCTCTGTTTAAATAATGTTAATGTTGAAAGATACACGAAAACGCATAATAAGTATGAGAACGCGATATCTACACTGGTGTGCATGAGATAAAGTTAGTAAAAATTAGTGTAATTTGCGTGTATGACAGGTCATATTCAATACTAAAATACTAAAAAGTATAAAACATCAAAATCTCAATATATTTAAACAGAAACATACATCTAGAGATGGTAGACCAATCGATAAATGTTGTCATTCAATAAATGACCTTTCAACTAACAGAGTGTAATTGCAATATCTCATGTGACATGTACTTCTTATCATCATCATCATCGTCATCATAACAGTCTAACAGAAGTCTACTGCTGAACATACGCCTCTCCTAAGGATCGCCACATAGAAAGGTCCTGTGTCATTTGCACCCATTGACTTCCCGCAATGTTCTGCAGGTCGTCGCAGCATCTTGCGGGAGGCAGTCTAATACAGACAGTTGTATAATTATTGACTAAGAAAAATATATGAATTAATAATAATACAAAATTAAATAAGTAAAGAATTCATTAATTAATTTAAAGAAATCATTAGTTAATTTATAATATACTTAATATAATATACTTAATGTAATATACTTAATATAATATACTTAATATAATATACTTAATATAATATACTTAATATAATATACTTAATGTAATATACTTTATAGAAAAATATATCAACAAAAATCAAATTGCTATATACTCTTTCAAGGTGTGTAAATATTTTTAAGAACTTCAAATGGGAACTTTATATTCTTTTCTCCAATGTATGTACATATACAAGCAAATAAATAAATAAATAAATAAATAAATAAATAAATAAATAAATAAATAAATAAATAAATAAATAAATAAATAAATAAATAAATAAATAAATAAATAAATAAATAAATAAATAAATAAATAAATAAATAAATAAATAAATAAATAAATAAATAAATAAATAAATAAATAAATAAATAAATAAATAAATAAATAAATAAATAAATAAATAAATAAATAAATAAATAAATAAATAAATAAATAAATAAATAAATAAATAAATAAATAAATAAATAAATAAATAAATAAATAAATAAATAAATAAATAAATAAATAAATAAATAAATAAATAAATAAATAAATAAATAAATAAATAAATAAATAAATAAATAAATAAATAAATAAATAAATAAATAAATAAATAAATAAATAAATAAATAAATAAATAAATAAATAAATAAATAAATAAATAAATAAATAAATAAATAAATAAATAAATAAATAAATAAATAAATAAATAAATAAATAAATAAATAAATAAATAAATAAATAAATAAATAAATAAATAAATAAATAAATAAATAAATAAATAAATAAATAAATAAATAAATAAATAAATAAATAAATAAATAAATAAATAAATAAATAAATAAATAAATAAATAAATAAATAAATAAATAAATAAATAAATAAATAAATAAATAAATAAATAAATAAATAAATAAATAAATAAATAAATAAATAAATAAATAAATAAATAAATAAATAAATAAATAAATAAATAAATAAATAAATAAATAAATAAATAAATAAATAAATAAATAAATAAATAAATAAATAAATAAATAAATAAATAAATAAATAAATAAATAAATAAATAAATAAATAAATAAATAAATAAATAAATAAATAAATAAATAAATAAATAAATAAATAAATAAATAAATAAATAAATAAATAAATAAATAAATAAATAAATAAATAAATAAATAAATAAATAAATAAATAAATAAATAAATAAATAAATAAATAAATAAATAAATAAATAAATAAATAAATAAATAAATAAATAAATAAATAAATAAATAAATAAATAAATAAATAAATAAATAAATAAATAAATAAATAAATAAATAAATAAATAAATAAATAAATAAATAAATAAATAAATAAATAAATAAATAAATAAATAAATAAATAAATAAATAAATAAATAAATAAATAAATAAATAAATAAATAAATAAATAAATAAATAAATAAATAAATAAATAAATAAATAAATAAATAAATAAATAAATAAATAAATAAATAAATAAATAAATAAATAAATAAATAAATAAATAAATAAATAAATAAATAAATAAATAAATAAATAAATAAATAAATAAATAAATAAATAAATAAATAAATAAATAAATAAATAAATAAATAAATAAATAAATAAATAAATAAATAAATAAATAAATAAATAAATAAATAAATAAATAAATAAATAAATAAATAAATAAATAAATAAATAAATAAATAAATAAATAAATAAATAAATAAATAAATAAATAAATAAATAAATAAATAAATAAATAAATAAATAAATAAATAAATAAATAAATAAATAAATAAATAAATAAATAAATAAATAAATAAATAAATAAATAAATAAATAAATAAATAAATAAATAAATAAATAAATAAATAAATAAATAAATAAATAAATAAATAAATAAATAAATAAATAAATAAATAAATAAATAAATAAATAAATAAATAAATAAATAAATAAATAAATAAATAAATAAATAAATAAATAAATAAATAAATAAATAAATAAATAAATAAATAAATAAATAAATAAATAAATAAATAAATAAATAAATAAATAAATAAATAAATAAATAAATAAATAAATAAATAAATAAATAAATAAATAAATAAATAAATAAATAAATAAATAAATAAATAAATAAATAAATAAATAAATAAATAAATAAATAAATAAATAAATAAATAAATAAATAAATAAATAAATAAATAAATAAATAAATAAATAAATAAATAAATAAATAAATAAATAAATAAATAAATAAATAAATAAATAAATAAATAAATAAATAAATAAATAAATAAATAAATAAATAAATAAATAAATAAATAAATAAATAAATAAATAAATAAATAAATAAATAAATAAATAAATAAATAAATAAATAAATAAATAAATAAATAAATAAATAAATAAATAAATAAATAAATAAATAAATAAATAAATAAATAAATAAATAAATAAATAAATAAATAAATAAATAAATAAATAAATAAATAAATAAATAAATGAATATTAATTTAAATTAAGTATTTCACTATTAATTTATACAATTATCTATTAAAACTTAGTAAACTATAATTGACCGTTCAACTTGAACACTGAACATCTATTAAAACTTAGTAAACTATAATTGACCGTTCAACTTGAACACTGAACATCTATTAAAACAACGTCCCTTTCAAAACCAATGTTAAGATAGTATTATTATATAAGAAATCTTATTACAAATACTGTTTTTCTATAAATAGCCTCAGTATATTCAAATTAAATATTATAAACAATGGATTTATACTCATGCCTTAAAACTATGTAAACATTAATTAACGCAATAGATATGAACACTGAGAAATTAGTCAAAACAATATCTCTTTATGTTAAAATACCATTTGACACTTGGCCGTAAATGGCCTTAGTTACATTTGGATTGAATAATTAAGTATGAATTTGTAATTATATCTTAAGGCTCTCTCAACATTAATTAACGCAATAGATATGAACACTGAGAAATTAGTCAAAACAATATCTCTTTATGTTAAAATACCATTTGACACTTGGCCGTAAATGGCCTTAGTTACATTTGGATTGAATAATTAAGTATGAATTTGTAATTATATCTTAAGGCTCTCTCAACATTAATTAAAATATGAAAACAAATGTAGTTTTTTAATTGTATGTTGCGTCTAACATCAAACATGGTTGCAGCATTGAATGCCCCCTGGCTAGTTTGTCAATACAACATCCCTTTTAAGCCAATATTAAAATAATATTTTTACATTAGAAATATTACTAAAAGTACCATTTTTATAAATAGCCTCAGTATATTCAAATTAAATATTATAAACAATGGATTTATACTCATGCCTTAAAACTATGTAAACATTAATTAACGCAATAGATATGAACACTGAGAAATTAGTCAAAACAATATCTCTTTATGTTAAAATAATATTTTTACATTAGAAATATTACTAAAAGTACCATTTTTATAAATAGGCCGAATATTAATTTAAATTAAGTATTTCACTATTAATTTATACAATTATCTATTAAAACTTAGTAAACTATAATTGACCGTTCAACTTGAACACTGAACATCTATTAAAACAACGTCCCTTTCAAAACCAATGTTAAGATAGTATTATTATATAAGAAATCTTATTACAAATACTGTTTTTCTATAAATAGCCTCAGTATATTCAAATTAAATATTATAAACAATGGATTTATACTCATGCCTTAAAACTATGTAAACATTAATTAACGCAATAGATATGAACACTGAGAAATTAGTCAAAACAATATCTCTTTATGTTAAAATACCATTGGACACTTGGCCGTAAATGGCCTTAGTTACATTTGGATTGAATAATTAAGTATGAATTTGTAATTATATCTTAAGGCTCTCTCAACATTAATTAACCCAACAATAAATACGTAGAAACATACATTGATAGGTTGAAAATCACATACATTGCTCCGATGTCTCATGCGTAAGTAGCAACTTCACTTGTGTTATGGAATAAGAAACAACGAATGGGCCACAAATACCCAGTCCCGAGACATGTAGAAAAAGTAGATTTAGTCTTTAAGATTTTCCCCTTAGTCTATACCCATAGCATATTTAGGCACATAGATGCCCCAAGGAATAATACCCGTCCTAAGTACAAATGTTAGGTTAGGTTATGTTAGGTTAGGTTGCGAGGTGTCTGGTAGTGCGATCGCCAATCTGCCTGCCAAGCGTGGCGATTACGGCACGCGAGAGGCCTATGTCCAGCAGTGGACTACTGCAACCTGTTATTTGTGTACGTTATATAAGTGTAATGTATAACACGAAAGTAACATTTGCAACTTAATAAAATAAAAATTCGTTCATGCTGAACATTTCACACACACACACACACTTATGTCCCGCTGGCCCGAGTGGCTCCATGTCTCGCCATGTCGCGTGCGCGTGTGCCGCAGAATCGCGAGGAGGGCTGGTGGGTGGTGGTGGGCGAGCCGAAGAGCAACAGCCTGCTGTCCATCACGCGCGTGTCGCTGGCGCGCGCCTCGCGCGTGCGGCTGGACTTCGTGTGCTGCGCGGGCGGCCGGCACACCTACACGCTCTACTTCATGTCGGACTCCTACCTGGGCGCGGACCAGGAGTACAAGTTCACGGTGGACGTGGACGACGCGCCCGCCCCGACGACAGCGATTCCGAATGATTCCGATTCTAATACATTTATTAGTTAGTTAGAGAATAAAGTGATTTTTTTAGTAATTCTTTCTCCATAGAGTAACGCAACGATCGCTTCTACAACGATATCCCAGTGGTATAGGTTACTGTTTGAGCCGAAAAGATGATATTTACAGTGCTTAAATGTTTGTTCAAGGTTGACGCTCTAGCTACTGAACGGATTTGGATCCTGTTTCCATTCTCTAATGTCTTGTTTTTCAACTTAGAAACTGACGATCTCAATGATTCCTGCATCGGTTTCTAAAATGGAAAATTATTTGTTTGTGAATTCAATCTATAGAACGGATTTAGATGCGGTTTTCAGTGCTACATGTGGCTTTCTAGACTTCTATAGTCTTACTTAAGAAGGGCAATACATTTTGTCCCTCAAAATCTGTTTATAGCCTTCCGGAATCGCGCTACATATGTTTTCTGTCGTAGTAACGTAAATTGTATCGCTTCATACTCCTTTCAAAGTCACCAATTCTTAGAGGCTACTTTTTGTTTTAGAAACATATTCACATATATTCCTCCAATACAGAGGTAGACAGAAGTCTAGACGATTAAATCCTTCCGACCCACCTTTCACCGAAGATTTTGGGACAACGTGACAGGTAGCGGCGAGCTTATCGTCGTTTTGCGTAGATTGTTAAAGAAATAAAACAGTTAAAACATGTCAGTTTCCATTTATTATAAAAATATAACTCAATACAACAAATTATTACTAAATTTCTTAGTTCGGAGAGGACATAGTTTTAATTCGAGTTTCAGCTCAATTTCAACATCGCGTCGCATCGTTCGTGACTAGATCCAGGGCTCCCAATTGGACCTGGTGACGCCGAGGACGTGGGGTCCGTGCAGTGGCACAGCAGCTCGGATACCTGGCGAGGAACGTGCAAATATCTTAACGTTTTAAAGTTTTTTTTGTTTTTGTACTTTGTTTATATATCAATTAGAATATTAATTATGTCATGGTTAGGAACTAGATATCAGTTCCGTTATAAAGTCTCCGGTTTAGATAATATACTCGTAAAGATGTAACAGGATATCTGTTACATCTTTAGGAGTATATCATCTAAACCGGTGTTACGAGCTAGCCCAAACAAAATGAGCTAATCCTGCAAGTGATACTGATATCACAGAACGGGCTGTACCGATTTCAGTGATACTATTCATTTTGTTATAGTGCTACGAACGCGGTTAGTTTGAGTATATACATAAAAAGCAGCCTATGAAAGTCCATTTCAGGATTGATTCTACAGGCTTCTCGCGATCATTCAGGCGGATTGGCGATCGCTTTGTCACCAGTTTGCTTATTTTAATCTGGTATTTTCGAGATAGGTAGGGTAGGTAGGGCTCTCCCTCTGTCACCTCTCGAAACACTCACGGACAGAGAGGATTCGTATGCACATGTAAATCATCAACCCCTAGCTTCGAAGGCGGGGTCGCTAGCAACTAAGCTACGGGGTCAGTTTGTGACCTGCTCCTCCACGCTGCAGCTGCGCCGTCCCGGGAGTGGGCGCTACCCCTCCACCGCGCGCCCCGCGGCCGCCCGCGCCGGGGCGGCAGCAGCCCGCCGCGCAACAGCCCCGGAACTGCGACAGCTGTCCAAGTGCACCGACGTACATAGAGTATTTAGAGATGCCTTCACAAGCCAATCCAAGAAAGTCACGATAGCCAATTTTAATCTTAAAACTACTTGAAGTTGTTATAAGTTTAAATCCTAGAAACTCCTAACTCTGCCCTCATTGTACATATTATAAGTGGCTACTTATCTCTGTTTAAATAATGTTAATGTTGAAAGATACACGAAAACGCCTAATAAGTATGAGAACGCGATATCTACACTGGTGTGCATGAGATAAAGTTAGTAAAAATTAGTGTAATTTGCGTGTATGACAAGTTATATTTAATAATAAAATACTAAAAAGTATAAAACATCAAAATCTCAATATATTTAAACAGAAACATACATCTAGAGATGGGTAGACCAATCGATAAATGTTGTCATTCAATAAATGACCTTTCAACTAACAAAGTGTAATTGCAATATCTCATGTGACATGTACTTCTTATCATCATCATCATCGTCATCATAACAGTCTAACAGAAGTCTACTCAAATACAAATCAAAATCAAACTAAGACTTCAATAAATGTTTATGGATCCATACTAACACCATTAATTAAAATATGAAAACAAATGTAGTTTTTTAATTGTATGTTGCGTCTAACATCAAACATGGTTGCAGCATCGAATGCCCCCTGGCTAGTTTGTCAATACAACATCCCTTTTAAGCCAATGTTAAAATAATATTTTTACATTAGAAATATTATTAAAAGTACCATTTTTATAAATAGGCCGAATATTAATTTAAATTAAGTGTTTCACTATTAATTTATACAATTATCTATTAAAACTTAGCAAACTATAATTGACCGTTCAACTTGAACACTAAACATCTATTAAAACAACGTCCCTTTCAAAACCAATGTTAAGATAGTATTATTATATAAGAAATCTTATTACAAATACTGTTTTTCTATAAATAGCCTCAGTATATTCAAATTAAATATTATAAACAATGGATTTATACTCATGCCTTAAAACTATGTAAACATTAATTAACGCAATAGATATGAACACTGAGAAATTAGTCAAAACAATATCTCTTTATGTTAAAATACCATTTGACACTTGGCCGTAAATGGCCTTAGTTACATTGGATTGAATAATTAAGTATGAATTTGTAATTATATCTTAAGGCTCTCTCAACATTAATTAACCCAACAATAAATACGTAGAAACATACATTGATAGGTTGAAAATCACATACATTGCTCCGATGTCTCATGCGTAAGTAGCAACTTCACTTGTGTTATGGAATAAGAAACAACGAATGGGCCACAAATACCCAGTCCCGAGACATGTAGAAAAGTAGATTTAGTCTTTAAGAATTTTCCCTTAGTCTATACCCATGGCATATTTAGGCACATAGATGCCCCAAGGAATAATACCCGTCCTAAGTACAAATGTTAGGTTAGGTTATGTTAGGTTAGGTTGCGAGGTGTCTGGTAGTGCGATCGCCAATCTGTCTGCCACGCGTGGCGATTACGGCACGCGAGAGGCCTATGTCCAGCAGTGGACTACTGCAAGCTGTTATGTGTGTACGTTATATAAGTGTAATGTGTAACACGAAAGTAACATTTGCAACTTAATAAAATAAAAAATTCGTTCATGCTGAACATTTCACACACACACACACACACACACTTATGTCCCGCTGGCCCGAGTGGCTCCATGTCTCGCCATGTCGCGTGCGCGTGTGCCGCAGAATCGCGAGGAGGGCTGGTGGGTGGTGGTGGGCGAGCCGAAGAGCAACAGCCTGCTGTCCATCACGCGCGTGTCGCTGGCGCGCGCCTCGCGGGTGCGGCTGGACTTCGTGTGCGGCGCGGGCGGCCGGCACACCTACACGCTCTACTTCATGTCGGACTCCTACCTGGGCGCGGACCAGGAGTACGTGAACTTGTACTGTGGACGTGGTGGACGTGGACGACGCGCCCGCCCCCGACGACAGCGATTCCGAATGATTCCGATTCTAATACATTTATTACTTAGTTAGAGAATAAAGTGATTTTTTTTTAGTAATTCTTTCTCCATAGAGTAACGCAACGATCGCTTCTACAACGATATCCCAGTGGTATAGTTTACTGTTTGAGCCGAAAAAGATGACATTTACAGTGCTTAAATATTTGTTTAAGGTTGACGCTCTAGCTACTGAACGGATTTGGATCCTGTTTCCATTCTCTAATGTCTTGTTTTTCAACTTAGAAACTGACGATCTCAATGATTCCTGCATCGGTTTCTAAAAATGGAAAATTATTTGTTTGTGAATTCAATCTATAGAACGGATTTAGATGCGGTTTTCAGTGCTACATGTGGCTTTCTAGACTTCTATAGTCTTACTTAAGAAGGGCAATACATTTTGTCCCCTCAAAATCTGTTTATAGCCTTCCGGAATCGCGCTACATATGTTTTTCTGTCGTAGTAACGTAAATTGTATCGCTTCATACTCCTTTCAAAGTCACCAATTCTTAGAGGCTACTTTTTGTTTTAGAAACATATTCACATATATTCCTCCAATACAGAGGTAGACAGAAGTCTAGACGATTAAATCCTTCCGACCCACCTTTCACCGAAGATTTTGGGACAACGTGACAGGTAGCGGCGAGCTTATCGTCGTTTTGCGTAGATTGTTAAAGAAATAAAACAGTTATAACATGTCAGTTTCCATTTATTATAAAAATATAACTCAATACAACAAATTATTACTAAATTTCTTAGTTCGGAGAGGACATAGTTTTAATTCGAGTTTCAGCTCAATTTCAACATCGCGTCGCATCGTTCGTGACTAGATCCAGGGCTCCCAATTGGACCTGGTGACGCCGAGGACGTGGGGGTCCGTGCAGTGGCACAGCAGCTCGGATACCTGGCGAGGAACGTGCAAATATCTTAACGTTTTAAAGTTTTTTTTTGTTTTTGTACTTTGTTTATATATCAATTAGAATATTAATTATGTCATGGTTAGGAACTAGATATCAGTTCCGTTATAAAGTCTCCGGTTTAGATAATATACTCGTAAAGATGTAACAGGATATCTGTTACATCTTTACGAGTATATCATCTAAACCGGTGTTAACTAGCCCAAACAAAATGAGCTAATCCTGCAAGTGATACTGATATCACAGAACGGGCTGTACCGATTTCAGTGATACTATTCATTTTGTTATAGTGCTACGAACGCGGTTAGTTTGAGTATATACATAAAAGCAGCCTATGAAAGTCCATTTCAGGATTGATTCTACAGGCTTCTCGCGATCATTCAGGCGGATTGGCGATCGCTTTGTCACCAGTTTGCTTATTTTAATCTGGTATTTTCGAGATAGGTAGGGTAGGTAGGGCTCTCCCTCTGTCACCTCTCGAAACACTCACGGACAGAGAGGATTCGTATGCACATGTAAATCATCAACCCCTAGCTTCGAAGGCGGGGTCGCTAGCAACTAAGCTACGGGGTCAGTTTGTGACCTGCTCCTCCACGCTGCAGCTGCGCCGTCCCGGGAGTGGGCGCTACCCCTCCACCGCGCGCCCCGCGGCCGCCCGCGCCGGGGCGGCAGCAGCCCGCCGCGCAACAGCCCCGGAACTGCGACAGCTGTCCAAGTGCACCGACGTACATAGAGTATTTAGAGATGCCTTCACAAGCCAATCCAAGAAAGTCACGATAGCCAATTTTAATCTTAAAACTACTTGAAGTTGTTATAAGTTTAAATCCTAGAAACTCCTAACTCTGCCCTCATTGTACATATTATAAGTGGCTACTTATCTCTGTTTAAATAATGTTAATGTTGAAAGATACACGAAAACGCCTAATAAGTATGAGAACGCGATATCTACACTGGTGTGCATGAGATAAAGTTAGTAAAAATTAGTGTAATTTGCGTGTATGACAAGTTATATTTAATAATAAAATACTAAAAAGTATAAAACATCAAAATCTCAATATATTTAAACAGAAACATACATCTAGAGATGGGTAGACCAATCGATAAATGTTGTCATTCAATAAATGACCTTTCAACTAACAAAGTGTAATTGCAATATCTCATGTGACATGTACTTCTTATCATCATCATCATCATCATCATCATCATCATCATCGTCATCATAACAGTCTAACAGAAGTCTACTCAAATACAAATCAAAATCAAACTTAGACTTCAATAAATGTTTATGGATCCATACTAACAACATTAATTAACCCAACAATAAATACGTAGAAACATACATTGATAGGTTGAAAATCACATACATTGCTCCGATGTCTCATGCGTAAGTAGCAACTTCACTTGTGTTATGGAATAAGAAACAACGAATGGGCCACAAATACCCAGTCCCGAGACATGTAGAAAAGTAGATTTAGTCTTTAAGATTTTCCCCTTAGTCTATACCCATAGCATATTTAGGCACATAGATGCCCCAAGGAATAATACCCGTCCTAAGTACAAATGTTAGGTTAGGTTATGTTAGGTTAGGTTATGTTAGGTTAGGTTATGTTAGGTTAGGTTATGTTAGGTTAGGTTATGTTAGGTTAGGTTATGTTAGGTTAGGTTATGTTAGGTTAGGTTATGTTAGGTTAGGTTATGTTAGGTTAGGTTATGTTAGGTTAGGTTATGTTAGGTTAGGTTATGTTAGGTTAGGTTATGTTAGGTTAGGTTATGTTAGGTTAGGTTATGTTAGGTTAGGTTATGTTAGGTTAGGTTATGTTAGGTTAGGTTATGTTAGGTTAGGTTATGTTAGGTTAGGTTATGTTAGGTTAGGTTATGTTAGGTTAGGTTATGTTAGGTTAGGTTATGTTAGGTTAGGTTATGTTAGGTTAGGTTATGTTAGGTTAGGTTATGTTAGGTTAGGTTATGTTAGGTTAGGTTATGTTAGGTTAGGTTATGTTAGGTTAGGTTATGTTAGGTTAGGTTATGTTAGGTTAGGTTATGTTAGGTTAGGTTATGTTAGGTTAGGTTATGTTAGGTTAGGTTATGTTAGGTTAGGTTATGTTAGGTTAGGTTATGTTAGGTTAGGTTATGTTAGGTTAGGTTATGTTAGGTTAGGTTATGTTAGGTTAGGTTATGTTAGGTTAGGTTATGTTAGGTTAGGTTATGTTAGGTTAGGTTATGTTAGGTTAGGTTGCGAGGTGTCTGGTAGTGCGATCGCCAATCTGCCTGCCAAGCGTGGCGATTACGGCACGCGAGAGGCCTATGTCCAGCAGTGGACTACTGCAACCTGTTATTTGTGTACGTTATATAAGTGTAATGTATAACACGAAAGTAACATTTGCAACTTAATAAAATAAAAAATTCGTTCATGCTGAACATTTCACACACACACACACTTATGTCCCGCTGGCCCGAGTGGCTCCATGTCTCGCCATGTCGCGTGCGCGTGTGCCGCAGAATCGCGAGGAGGGCTGGTGGGTGGTGGTGGGCGAGCCGAAGAGCAACAGCCTGCTGTCCATCACGCGCGTGTCGCTGGCGCGCGCCTCGCGCGTGCGGCTGGACTTCGTGTGCTGCGCGGGCGGCCGGCACACCTACACGCTCTACTTCATGTCGGACTCCTACCTGGGCGCGGACCAGGAGTACAAGTTCACGGTGGACGTGGACGACGCGCCCGCCCCCGACGACAGCGATTCCGAATGATTCCGATTCTAATACATTTATTAGTTAGTTAGAGAATAAAGTGATTTTTTTTAGTAATTCTTTCTCCATAGAGTAACGCAACGATCGCTTCTACAACGATATCCCAGTGGTATAGGTTACTGTTTGAGCCGAAAAAGATGATATTTACAGTGCTTAAATGTTTGTTCAAGGTTGACGCTCTAGCTACTGAACGGATTTGGATCCTGTTTCCATTCTCTAATGTCTTGTTTTCAACTTAGAAACTGACGATCTCAATGATTCCTGCATCGGTTTCTAAAAATGGAAAATTATTTGTTTGTGAATTCAATCTATAGAACGGATTTAGATGCGGTTTTCAGTGCTACATGTGGCTTTCTAGACTTCTATAGTCTTACTTAAGAAGGGCAATACATTTTGTCCCCTCAAAATCTGTTTATAGCCTTCCGGAATCGCGCTACATATGTTTTTCTGTCGTAGTAACGTAAATTGTATCGCTTCATACTCCTTTCAAAGTCACCAATTCTTAGAGGCTACTTTTTGTTTTAGAAACATATTCACATATATTCCTCCAATACAGAGGTAGACAGAAGTCTAGACGATTAAATCCTTCCGACCCACCTTTCACCGAAGATTTTGGGACAACGTGACAGGTAGCGGCGAGCTTATCGTCGTTTTTGCGTAGATTGTTAAAGAAATAAAACAGTTAAAACATGTCAGTTTCCATTTATTATAAAAATATAACACAATACAACAAATTATTACTAAATTTCTTAGTTCGGAGAGGACATAGTTTTAATTCGAGTTTCAGCTCAATTTCAACATCGCATCGCATCGTTCGTGACTAGATCCAGGGCTCCCAATTGGACCTGGTGACGCCGAGGACGTGGGGGTCCGTGCAGTGGCACAGCAGCTCGGATACCTGGCGAGGAACGTGCAAATATCTTAACGTTTTAAAGTTTTTTTTTGTTTTTGTACTTTGTTTATATATCAATTAGAATATTAATTATGTCATGGTTAGGAACTAGATATCAGTTACGTTATAAAGTCTCCGGTTTAGATAATATACTCGTAAAGATGTAACAGGATATCTGTTACATCTTTAGGAGTATATCATCTAAACCGGTGTTACGAGCTAGCCCAAACAAAATGAGCTAATCCTGCAAGTGATACTGATATCACAGAACGGGCTGTACCGATTTCAGTGATACTATTCATTTTGTTATAGTGCTACGAACGCGGTTAGTTTGAGTATATACATAAAAAGCAGCCTATGAAAGTCCATTTCAGGATTGATTCTACAGGCTTCTCGCGATCATTCAGGCGGATTGGCGATCGCTTTGTCACCAGTTTGCTTATTTTAATCTGGTATTTTTCGAGATAGGTAGGGTAGGTAGGGCTCTCCCTCTGTCACCTCTCGAAACACTCACGGACAGAGAGGATTCGTATGCACATGTAAATCATCAACCCCTAGCTTCGAAGGCGGGGTCGCTAGCAACTAAGCTACGGGGTCAGTTTGTGACCTGCTCCTCCACGCTGCAGCTGCGCCCGTCCCGGGAGTGGGCGCTACCCCCTCCCACCGCGCGCCCCGCGGCCGCCCGCGCCGGGGCGGCAGCAGCCCGCCGCGCAACAGCCCCCGGAACTGCGACAGCTGTCCAAGTGCACCGACGTACATAGAGTATTTAGAGATGCCTTCACAAGCCAATCCAAGAAAGTCACGATAGCCAATTTTTAATCTTAAAACTACTTGAAGTTGTTATAAGTTTAAATCGTAGAAACTCCTAACTCTGCCCTCATTGTACATATTATAAGTGGCTACTTATCTCTGTTTAAATAATGTTAATGTTGAAAGATACACGAAAACGCCTAATAAGTATGAGAACGCGATATCTACACTGGTGTGCATGAGATAAAGTTAGTAAAAATTAGTGTAATTTGCGTGTATGACAAGTTATATTTAATAATAAAATACTAAAAAGTATAAAACATCAAAATCTCAATATATTTAAACAGAAACATACATCTAGAGATGGGTAGACCAATCGATAAATGTTGTCATTCAATAAATGACCTTTCAACTAACAAAGTGTAATTGCAATATCTCATGTGACATGTACTTCTTATCATCATCATCATCATCATCGTCATCATAACAGTCTAACAGAAGTCTACTCAAATACAAATCAAAATCAAACTTAGACTTCAATAAATGTTTATGGATCCATACTAACAACATTAATTAACGCAATAGATATGAACACTGAGAAATTAGTCAAAACAATATCTCTTTATGTTAAAATACCATTTGACACTTGGCCGTAAATGGCCTTAGTTACATTTGGATTGAATAATTAAGTATGAATTTGTAATTATATCTTAAGGCTCTCTCAACATTAATTAACGCAATAGATATGAACACTGAGAAATTAGTCAAAACATGTCAGTTTCCATTTATTATAAAAATATAACTCAATACAACAAATTATTACTAAATTTCTTAGTTCGGAGAGGACATAGTTTTAATTCGAGTTTCAGCTCAATTTCAACATCGCGTCGCATCGTTCGTGACTAGATCCAGGGCTCCCAATTGGACCTGGTGACGCCGAGGACGTGGGGTCCGTGCAGTGGCACAGCAGCTCGGATACCTGGCGAGGAACGTGCAAATATCTTAACGTTTTAAAGTTTTTTTTGTTTTTGTACTTTGTTTATATATCAATTAGAATATTAATTATGTCATGGTTAGGAACTAGATATCAGTTCCGTTATAAAGTCTCCGGTTTAGATAATATACTCGTAAAGATGTAACAGGATATCTGTTACATCTTTAG
This sequence comes from Sericinus montela, assembly GCA_029286605.1. Lineage (NCBI taxonomy): Eukaryota > Metazoa > Arthropoda > Insecta > Lepidoptera > Papilionidae > Sericinus > Sericinus montela. Next base: position 114,207 of record JAGSMR010000001.1, read on the forward strand.
GAGTATATCATCTAAACCGGTGTTACGAGCTAGCCCAAACAAAATGAGCTAATCCTGCAAGTGATACTGATATCACAGAACGGGCTGTACCGATTTCAGTGATACTATTCATTTTGTTATAGTGCTACGAACGCGGTTAGTTTGAGTATATACATAAAAGCAGCCTATGAAAGTCCATTTCAGGATTGATTCTACAGGCTTCTCGCGATCATTCAGGCGGATTGGCGATCGCTTTGTCACCAGTTTGCTTATTTTAATCTGGTATTTTTCGAGATAGGTAGGGTAGGTAGGGCTCTCCCTCTGTCACCTCTCGAGACACTCACGGACAGAGAGGATTCGTATGCACATGTAAATCATCAACCCCTAGCTTCGAAGGCAGGGTCGCTAGCAACTAAGCTACGGGGTCAGTTTGTGACCTGCTCCTCCACGCTGCAGCTGCGCCGTCCCGGGAGTGGGCGCTACCCCTCCACCGCGCGCCCCGCGGCCGCCCGCGCCGGGGCGGCAGCAGCCCGCCGCGCAACAGCCCCGGAACTGCGACAGCTGTCCAAGTGCACCGACGTACATAGAGTATTTAGAGATGCCTTCACAAGCCAATCCAAGAAAGTCACGATAGCCAATTTTAATCTTAAAACTACTTGAAGTTGTTATAAGTTTAAATCCTAGAAACTCCTAACTCTGCCCTCATTGTACATATTATAAGTGGCTACTTATCTCTGTTTAAATAATGTTAATGTTGAAAGATACACGAAAACGCCTAATAAGTATGAGAACGCGATATCTACACTGGTGTGCATGAGATAAAGTTAGTAAAAATTAGTGTAATTTGCGTGTATGACAAGTTATATTTAATAATAAAATACTAAAAAGTATAAAACATCAAAATCTCAATATATTTAAACAGAAACATACATCTAGAGATGGGTAGACCAATCGATAAATGTTGTCATTCAATAAATGACCTTTCAACTAACAAAGTGTAATTGCAATATCTCATGTGACATGTACTTCTTATCATCATCATCATCATCATCATCATCATCATCATCATCATCATCATCATCATCATCATCATCATCGTCATCATAACAGTCTAACAGAAGTCTACTCAAATACAAATCAAAATCAAACTTAGACTTCAATAAATGTTTATGGATCCATACTAACAACATTAATTAAAATATGAAAACAAATGTAGTTTTTTAATTGTATGTTGCGTCTAACATCAAACATGGTTGCAACATCGAATGCCCCCTGGCTAGTTTGTCAATACAACATCCCTTTTAAGCCAATGTTAAAATAATATTTTTACATTAGAAATATTATTAAAAGTACCATTTTTATAAATAGGCCGAATATTAATTTAAATTAAGTGTTTCACTATTAATTTATACAATTATCTATTAAAACTTAGTAAACTATAATTGACCGTTCAACTTGAACACTGCACATCTATTAAAAAAATGTTAAGATAGTATTATTATATAAGAAATCTAATTACAAATACTGTTTTTCTATAAATAGCCTCAGTATATTAAAATTAAATATTAAAAACAATGGATTTATACTCATGCCTCAAAACTATGTAAACATTAATTAACGCAATAGATATGAACTCTGAGAAATTAGTCAAAACAATATCTCTTTATGTTAAAATACCATTTGACACTTGGCCGTAAATGGCCTTAGTTACATTGGATTGAATAATTAAGTATGAATTTGTAATTATATCTTAAGGCTCTCTCAACATTAATTAACGCAATAGATATGAACACTGAGAAATTAGTCAAAACAATATCTCTTTATGTTAAAATACCATTTGACACTTGGCCGTAAATGGCCTTAGTTACATTGGATTGAATAATTAAGTATGAATTTGTAATTATATCTTAAGGCTCTCTCAACATTAATTAACCCAACAATAAATACGTAGAAACATACATTGATAGGTTGAAAATCACATACATTGCTCCGATGTCTCATGCGTAAGTAGCAACTTCACTTGTGTTATGGAATAAGAAACAACGAATGGGCCACAAATACCCAGTCCCGAGACATGTAGAAAAGTAGATTTAGTCTTTAAGATTTTCCCCTTAGTCTATACCCATAGCATATTTAGGCACATAGATGCCCCAAGGAATAATACCCGTCCTAAGTACAAATGTTAGGTTAGGTTATGTTAGGTTAGGTTATGTTAGGTTAGGTTATGTTAGGTTAGGTTATGTTAGGTTAGGTTATGTTAGGTTAGGTTGCGAGGTGTCTGGTAGTGCGATCGCCAATCTGCCTGCCAAGCGTGGCGATTACGGCACGCGAGAGGCCTATGTCCAGCAGTGGACTACTGCAACCTGTTATTTGTGTACGTTATATAAGTGTAATGTATAACACGAAAGTAACATTTGCAACTTAATAAAATAAAAAATTCGTTCATGCTGAACATTTCACACACACACACACTTATGTCCCGCTGGCCCGAGTGGCTCCATGTCTCGCCATGTCGCGTGCGCGTGTGCCGCAGAATCGCGAGGAGGGCTGGTGGGTGGTGGTGGGCGAGCCGAAGAGCAACAGCCTGCTGTCCATCACGCGCGTGTCGCTGGCGCGCGCCTCGCGCGTGCGGCTGGACTTCGTGTGCTGCGCGGGCGGCCGGCACACCTACACGCTCTACTTCATGTCGGACTCCTACCTGGGCGCGGACCAGGAGTACAAGTTCACGGTGGACGTGGACGACGCGCCCGCCCCGACGACAGCGATTCCGAATGATTCCGATTCTAATACATTTATTAGTTAGTTAGAGAATAAAGTGATTTTTTTAGTAATTCTTTCTCCATAGAGTAACGCAACGATCGCTTCTACAACGATATCCCAGTGGTATAGGTTACTGTTTGAGCCGAAAAGATGATATTTACAGTGCTTAAATGTTTGTTCAAGGTTGACGCTCTAGCTACTGAACGGATTTGGATCCTGTTTCCATTCTCTAATGTCTTGTTTTTCAACTTAGAAACTGACGATCTCAATGATTCCTGCATCGGTTTCTAAAATGGAAAATTATTTGTTTGTGAATTCAATCTATAGAACGGATTTAGATGCGGTTTTCAGTGCTACATGTGGCTTTCTAGACTTCTATAGTCTTACTTAAGAAGGGCAATACATTTTGTCCCCTCAAAATCTGTTTATAGCCTTCCGGAATCGCGCTACATATGTTTTTCTGTCGTAGTAACGTAAATTGTATCGCTTCATACTCCTTTCAAAGTCACCAATTCTTAGAGGCTACTTTTTGTTTTAGAAACATATTCACATATATTCCTCCAATACAGAGGTAGACAGAAGTCTAGACGATTAAATCCTTCCGACCCACCTTTCACCGAAGATTTTGGGACAACGTGACAGGTAGCGGCGAGCTTATCGTCGTTTTGCGTAGATTGTTAAAGAAATAAAACAGTTAAAACATGTCAGTTTCCATTTATTATAAAAATATAACTCAATACAACAAATTATTACTAAATTTCTTAGTTCGGAGAGGACATAGTTTTAATTCGAGTTTCAGCTCAATTTCAACATCGCGTCGCATCGTTCGTGACTAGATCCAGGGCTCCCAATTGGACCTGGTGACGCCGAGGACGTGGGGGTCCGTGCAGTGGCACAGCAGCTCGGATACCTGGCGAGGAACGTGCAAATATCTTAACGTTTTAAAGTTTTTTTTTGTTTTGTACTTTGTTTATATATCAATTAGAATATTAATTATGTCATGGTTAGGAACTAGATATCAGTTCCGTTATAAAGTCTCCGGTTTAGATAATATACTCGTAAAGATGTAACAGGATATCTGTTACATCTTTAGGAGTATATCATCTAAACCGGTGTTACGAGCTAGCCCAAACAAAATGAGCTAATCCTGCAAGTGATACTGATATCACAGAACGGGCTGTACCGATTTCAGTGATACTATTCATTTTGTTATAGTGCTACGAACGCGGTTAGTTTGAGTATATACATAAAAGCAGCCTATGAAAGTCCATTTCAGGATTGATTCTACAGGCTTCTCGCGATCATTCAGGCGGATTGGCGATCGCTTTGTCACCAGTTTGCTTATTTTAATCTGGTATTTTTCGAGATAGGTAGGGTAGGTAGGGCTCTCCCTCTGTCACCTCTCGAAACACTCACGGACAGAGAGGATTCGTATGCACATGTAAATCATCAACCCCTAGCTTCGAAGGCGGGGTCGCTAGCAACTAAGCTACGGGGTCAGTTTGTGACCTGCTCCTCCACGCTGCAGCTGCGCCGTCCCGGGAGTGGGCGCTACCCCTCCACCGCGCGCCCCGCGGCCGCCCGCGCCGGGCGGCAGCAGCCCGCCGCGCAACAGCCCCGGAACTGCGACAGCTGTCCAAGTGCACCGACGTACATAGAGTATTTAGAGATGCCTTCACAAGCCAATCCAAGAAAGTCACGATAGCCAATTTTAATCTTAAAACTACTTGAAGTTGTTATAAGTTTAAATCCTAGAAACTCCTAACTCTGCCCTCATTGTACATATTATAAGTGGCTACTTATCTCTGTTTAAATAATGTTAATGTTGAAAGATACACGAAAACGCCTAATAAGTATGAGAACGCGATATCTACACTGGTGTGCATGAGATAAAGTTAGTAAAAATTAGTGTAATTTGCGTGTATGACAAGTTATATTTAATAATAAAATACTAAAAAGTATAAAACATCAAAATCTCAATATATTTAAACAGAAACATACATCTAGAGATGGGTAGACCAATCGATAAATGTTGTCATTCAATAAATGACCTTTCAACTAACAAAGTGTAATTGCAATATCTCATGTGACATGTACTTCTTATCATCATTTTGCGTAGATTGTTAAAGAAATAAAACAGTTAAAACATGTCAGTTTCCATTTATTATAAAAATATAACTCAATACAACAAATTATTACTAAATTTCTTAGTTCGGAGAGGACATAGTTTTAATTCGAGTTTCAGCTCAATTTCAACATCGCGTCGCATCGTTCGTGACTAGATCCAGGGCTCCCAATTGGACCTGGTGACGCCGAGGACGTGGGGGTCCGTGCAGTGGCACAGCAGCTCGGATACCTGGCGAGGAACGTGCAAATATCTTAACGTTTTAAAGTTTTTTTTGTTTTGTACTTTGTTTATATATCAATTAGAATATTAATTATGTCATGGTTAGGAACTAGATATCAGTTCCGTTATAAAGTCTCCGGTTTAGATAATATACTCGTAAAGATGTAACAGGATATCTGTTACATCTTTACGAGTATATCATCTAAACCGGTGTTAACTAGCCCAAACAAAATGAGCTAATCCTGCAAGTGATACTGATATCACAGAACGGGCTGTACCGATTTCAGTGATACTATTCATTTTGTTATAGTGCTACGAACGCGGTTAGTTTGAGTATATACATAAAAGCAGCCTATGAAAGTCCATTTCAGGATTGATTCTACAGGCTTCTCGCGATCATTCAGGCGGATTGGCGATCGCTTTGTCACCAGTTTGCTTATTTTAATCTGGTATTTTTCGAGATAGGTAGGGTAGGTAGGGCTCTCCCTCTGTCACCTCTCGAAACACTCACGGACAGAGAGGATTCGTATGCACATGTAAATCATCAACCCCTAGCTTCGAAGGCGGGGTCGCTAGCAACTAAGCTACGGGGTCAGTTTGTGACCTGCTCCTCCACGCTGCAGCTGCGCCCGTCCCGGGAGTGGGCGCTACCCCCTCCCACCGCGCGCCCCGCGGCCGCCCGCGCCGGGGCGGCAGCAGCCCGCCGCGCAACAGCCCCGGAACTGCGACAGCTGTCCAAGTGCACCGACGTACATAGAGTATTTAGAGATGCCTTCACAAGCCAATCCAAGAAAGTCACGATAGCCAATTTTAATCTTAAAACTACTTGAAGTTGTTATAAGTTTAAATCCTAGAAACTCCTAACTCTGCCCTCACTGTACATATTATAAGTGGCTACTTATCTCTGTTTAAATAATGTTAATGTTGAAAGATACACGAAAACGCCTAATAAGTATGAGAACGCGATATCTACACTGGTGTGCATGAGATAAAGTTAGTAAAAATTAGTGTAATTTGCGTGTATGACAAGTTATATTTAATAATAAAATACTAAAAAGTATAAAACATCAAAATCTCAATATATTTAAACAGAAACATACATCTAGAGATGGGTAGACCAATCGATAAATGTTGTCATTCAATAAATGACCTTTCAACTAACAAAGTGTAATTGCAATATCTCATGTGACATGTACTTCTTATTATCATCATCATCGTCATCATAACAGTCTAACAGAAGTCTACTCAAATACAAATCAAAATCAAACTTAGACTTCAATAAATGTTTATGGATCCATACTAACAACATTAATTAACCCAACAATAAATACGTAGAAACATACATTGATAGGTTGAAAATCACATACATTGCTCCGATGTCTCATGCGTAAGTAGCAACTTCACTTGTGTTATGGAATAAGGAAACAAATGTAGTTTTTAATTGTATGTTGCGTCTAACATCAAACATGGTTGCAGCATCGAATGCCCCCTGGCTAGTTTGTCAATACAACATCCCTTTTAAGCCAATATTAAAATAATATTTTTACATTAGAAATATTACTAAAAGTACCATTTTTATAAATAGGCCGAATATTAATTTAAATTAAGTATTTCACTATTAATTTATACAATTATCTATTAAAACTTAGTAAACTATAATTGACCGTTCAACTTGAACACTGAACATCTATTAAAACAACGTCCCTTTCAAAACCAATGTTAAGATAGTATTATTATATAAGAAATCTTATTACAAATACTGTTTTTCTATAAATAGCCTCAGTATATTCAAATTAAATATTATAAACAATGGATTTATACTCATGCCTTAAAACTATGTAAACATTAATTAACCCAACAATAAATACGTAGAAACATACATTGATAGGTTGAAAATCACATACATTGCTCCGATGTCTCATGCGTAAGTAGCAACCTCACTTGTGTTATGGAATAAGAAACAACGAATGGGCCACAAATACCCAGTCCCGAGACATGTAGAAAAAGTAGATTTAGTCTTTAAGATTTTCCCCTTAGTCTATACCCATAGCATATTTAGGCACATAGATGCCCCAAGGAATAATACCCGTCCTAAGTACAAATGTTAGGTTAGGTTATGTTAGGTTAGGTTGCGAGGTGTCTGGTAGTGCGATCGCCAATCTGCCTGCCAAGCGTGGCGATTACGGCACGCGAGAGGCCTATGTCCAGCAGTGGACTACTGCAACCTGTTATTTGTGTACGTTATATAAGTGTAATGTATAACACGAAAGTAACATTTGCAACTTAATAAAATAAAAAATTCGTTCATGCTGAACATTTCACACACACACACACTTATGTCCCGCTGGCCCGAGTGGCTCCATGTCTCGCCATGTCGCGTGCGCGTGTGCCGCAGAATCGCGAGGAGGGCTGGTGGGAGGTGGTGGGCGAGCCGAAGAGCAACAGCCTGCTGTCCATCACGCGCGTGTCGCTGGCGCGCGCCTCGCGCGTGCGGCTGGACTTCGTGTGCTGCGCGGGCGGCCGGCACACCTACACGCTCTACTTCATGTCGGACTCCTACCTGGGCGCGGACCAGGAGTACAAGTTCACGGTGGACGTGGACGACGCGCCCGCCCCCGACGACAGCGATTCCGAATGATTCCGATTCTAATACATTTATTAGTTAGTTAGAGAATAAAGTGATTTTTTTAGTAATTCTTTCTCCATAGAGTAACGCAACGATCGCTTCTACAACGATATTCCAGTGGTATAGGTTACTGTTTGAGCCGAAAAAGATGATATTTACAGTGCTTAAATGTTTGTTCAAGGTTGACGCTCTAGCTACTGAACGGATTTGGATCCTGTTTCCATTCTCTAATGTCTTGTTTTTCAACTTAGAAACTGACGATCTCAATGATTCCTGCATCGGTTTCTAAAAATGGAAAATTATTTGTTTGTGAATTCAATCTATAGAACGGATTTAGATGCGGTTTTCAGTGCTACATGTGGCTTTCTAGACTTCTATAGTCTTACTTAAGAAGGGCAATACATTTTGTCCCTCAAAATCTGTTTATAGCCTTCCGGAATCGCGCTACATATGTTTTTCTGTCGTAGTAACGTAAATTGTATCGCTTCATACTCCTTTCAAAGTCACCAATTCTTAGAGGCTACTTTTTGTTTTAGAAACATATTCACATATATTCCTCCAATACAGAGGTAGACAGAAGTCTAGACGATTAAATCCTTCCGACCCACCTTTCACCGAAGATTTTGGGACAACGTGACAGGTAGCGGCGAGCTTATCGTCGTTTTGCGTAGATTGTTAAAGAAATAAAACAGTTAAAACATGTCAGTTTCCATTTATTATAAAAATATAACTCAATACAACAAATTATTACTAAATTTCTTAGTTCGGAGAGGACATAGTTTTAATTCGAGTTTCAGCTCAATTTCAACATCGCGTCGCATCGTTCGTGACTAGATCCAGGGCTCCCAATTGGACCTGGTGACGCCGAGGACGTGGGGGTCCGTGCAGTGGCACAGCAGCTCGGATACCTGGCGAGGAACGTGCAAATATCTTAACGTTTTAAAGTTTTTTTTGTTTTTGTACTTTGTTTATATATCAATTAGAATATTAATTATGTCATGGTTAGGAACTAGATATCAGTTCCGTTATAAAGTCTCCGGTTTAGATAATATACTCGTAAAGATGTAACAGGATATCTGTTACATCTTTACGAGTATATCATCTAAACCGGTGTTACGAGCCAGCCCAAACAAAATGAGCTAATCCTGCAAGTGATACTGATATCACAGAACGGGCTGTACCGATTTCAGTGATACTATTCATTTTGTTATAGTGCTACGAACGCGGTTAGTTTGAGTATATACATAAAAGCAGCCTATGAAAGTCCATTTCAGGATTGATTCTACAGGCTTCTCGCGATCATTCAGGCGGATTGGCGATCGCTTTGTCACCAGTTTGCTTATTTTAATCTGGTATTTTTCGAGATAGGTAGGGTAGGTAGGGCTCTCCCTCTGTCACCTCTCGAAACACTCACGGACAGAGAGGATTCGTATGCACATGTAAATCATCAACCCCTAGCTTCGAAGGCGGGGTCGCTAGCAACTAAGCTACGGGGTCAGTTTGTGACCTGCTCCTCCACGCTGCAGCTGCGCCCCGTCCCGGGAGTGGGCGCTACCCCCCCTCCCACCGCGCGCCCCGCGGCCGCCCGCGCCGGGGCGGCAGCAGCCCGCCGCGCAACAGCCCCCGGAACTGCGACAGCTGTCCAAGTGCACCGACGTACATAGAGTATTTAGAGATGCCTTCACAAGCCAATCCAAGAAAGTCACGATAGCCAATTTTTAATCTTAAAACTACTTGAAGTTGTTATAAGTTTAAATCGTAGAAACTCCTAACTCTGCCCTCATTGTACATATTATAAGTGGCTACTTATCTCTGTTTAAATAATGTTAATGTTGAAAGATACACGAAAACGCCTAATAAGTATGAGAACGCGATATCTACACTGGTGTGCATGAGATAAAGTTAGTAAAAATTAGTGTAATTTGCGTGTATGACAAGTTATATTTAATAATAAAATACTAAAAAGTATAAAACATCAAAATCTCAATATATTTAAACAGAAACATACATCTAGAGATGGGTAGACCAATCGATAAATGTTGTCATTCAATAAATGACCTTTCAACTAACAAAGTGTAATTGCAATATCTCATGTGACATGTACTTCTTATCATCATCATCATCGTCATCATAACAGTCTAACAGAAGTCTACTCAAATACAAATCAAAATCAAACTAAGACTTCAATAAATGTTTATGGATCCATACTAACAACATTAATTAAAATATGAAAACAAATGTAGTTTTTTAATTGTATGTTGCGTCTAACATCAAACATGGTTGCAGCATCGAATGCCCCCTGGCTAGTTTGTCAATACAACATCCCTTTTAAGCCAATGTTAAAATAATATTTTTACATTAGAAATATTACTAAAAGTACCATTTTTATAAATAGGCCGAATATTAATTTAAATTAAGTATTTCACTATTAATTTATACAATTATCTATTAAAACTTAGTAAACTATAATTGACCGTTCAACTTGAACACTGAACATCTATTAAAACAACGTCCCTTTCAAAACCAATGTTAAGATAGTATTATTATATAAGAAATCTTATTACAAATACTGTTTTTCTATAAATAGCCTCAGTATATTCAAATTAAATATTATAAACAATGGATTTATACTCATGCCTTAAAACTATGTAAACATTAATTAAAATATGAAAACAAATGTAGTTTTTAATTGTATGTTGCGTCTAACATCAAACATGGTTGCAGCATCGAATGCCCCTGGCTAGTTTGTCAATACAACATCCCTTTTAAGCCAATGTTAAAATAATATTTTTACATTAGAAATATTACTAAAAGTACCATTTTTATAAATAGGCTGAATATTAATTTAAATTAAGTATTTCACTATTAATTTATACAATTATCTATTAAAACAACGTCCCTTTCAAAACCAATGTTAAGATAGTATTATTATATAAGAAATCTTATTACAAATACTGTTTTTCTATATAGCCTCAGTATATTCAAATTAAATATTATAAACAATGGATTTATACTCATGCCTTAAAACTATGTAAACATTAATTAACGCAATAGATATGAACACTGAGAAATTAGTCAAAACAATATCTCTTTATGTTAAAATAATATTTTTACATTAGAAATATTACTAAAAGTACCATTTTTATAAATAGGCTGAATATTAATTTAAATTAAGTATTTCACTATTAATTTATACAATTATCTATTAAAACTTAGTAAACTATAATTGACCGTTCAACTTGAACACTGAACATCTATTAAAACAACGTCCCTTTCAAAACCAATGTTAAGATAGTATTATTATATAAGAAATCTTATTACAAATACTGTTTTCTATAAATAGCCTCAGTATATTCAAATTAAATATTATAAACAATGGATTTATACTCATGCCTTAAAACTATGTAAACATTAATTAACGCAATAGATATGAACACTGAGAAATTAGTCAAAACAATATCTCTTTATGTTAAAATACCATTTGACACTTGGCCGTAAATGGCCTTAGTTACATTTGGATTGAATAATTAAGTATGAATTTGTAATTATATCTTAAGGCTCTCTCAACATTAATTAACGCAATAGATATGAACACTGAGAAATTAGTCAAAACAATATCTCTTTATGTTAAAATACCATTTGACACTTGGCCGTAAATGGCCTTAGTTACATTTGGATTGAATAATTAAGTATGAATTTGTAATTATATCTTAAGGCTCTCTCAACATTAATTAACGCAATAGATATGAACACTGAGAAATTAGTCAAAACAATATCTCTTTATGTTAAAATACCATTTGACACTTGGCCGTAAATGGCCTTAGTTACATTTGGATTGAATAATTAAGTATGAATTTGTAATTATATCTTAAGGCTCTCTCAACATTAATTAACGCAATAGATATGAACACTGAGAAATTAGTCAAAACAATATCTCTTTATGTTAAAATACCATTTGACACTTGGCCGTAAATGGCCTTAGTTACATTTGGATTGAATAATTAAGTATGAATTTGTAATTATATCTTAAGGCTCTCTCAACATTAATTAACGCAATAGATATGAACACTGAGAAATTAGTCAAAACAATATCTCTTTATGTTAAAATACCATTTGACACTTGGCCGTAAATGGCCTTAGTTACATTTGGATTGAATAATTAAGTATGAATTTGTAATTATATCTTAAGGCTCTCTCAACATTAATTAACGCAATAGATATGAACACTGAGAAATTAGTCAAAACAATATCTCTTTATGTTAAAATACCATTTGACACTTGGCCGTAAATGGCCTTAGTTACATTTGGATTGAATAATTAAGTATGAATTTGTAATTATATCTTAAGGCTCTCTCAACATTAATTAACGCAATAGATATGAACACTGAGAAATTAGTCAAAACAATATCTCTTTATGTTAAAATACCATTTGACACTTGGCCGTAAATGGCCTTAGTTACATTTGGATTGAATAATTAAGTATGAATTTGTAATTATATCTTAAGGCTCTCTCAACATTAATTAACGCAATAGATATGAACACTGAGAAATTAGTCAAAACAATATCTCTTTATGTTAAAATACCATTTGACACTTGGCCGTAAATGGCCTTAGTTACATTTGGATTGAATAATTAAGTATGAATTTGTAATTATATCTTAAGGCTCTCTCAACATTAATTAACGCAATAGATATGAACACTGAGAAATTAGTCAAAACAATATCTCTTTATGTTAAAATACCATTTGACACTTGGCCGTAAATGGCCTTAGTTACATTTGGATTGAATAATTAAGTATGAATTTGTAATTATATCTTAAGGCTCTCTCAACATTAATTAACGCAATAGATATGAACACTGAGAAATTAGTCAAAACAATATCTCTTTATGTTAAAATACCATTTGACACTTGGCCGTAAATGGCCTTAGTTACATTTGGATTGAATAATTAAGTATGAATTTGTAATTATATCTTAAGGCTCTCTCAACATTAATTAACGCAATAGATATGAACACTGAGAAATTAGTCAAAACAATATCTCTTTATGTTAAAATACCATTTGACACTTGGCCGTAAATGGCCTTAGTTACATTTGGATTGAATAATTAAGTATGAATTTGTAATTATATCTTAAGGCTCTCTCAACATTAATTAACGCAATAGATATGAACACTGAGAAATTAGTCAAAACAATATCTCTTTATGTTAAAATACCATTTGACACTTGGCCGTAAATGGCCTTAGTTACATTTGGATTGAATAATTAAGTATGAATTTGTAATTATATCTTAAGGCTCTCTCAACATTAATTAACGCAATAGATATGAACACTGAGAAATTAGTCAAAACAATATCTCTTTATGTTAAAATACCATTTGACACTTGGCCGTAAATGGCCTTAGTTACATTTGGATTGAATAATTAAGTATGAATTTGTAATTATATCTTAAGGCTCTCTCAACATTAATTAACGCAATAGATATGAACACTGAGAAATTAGTCAAAACAATATCTCTTTATGTTAAAATACCATTTGACACTTGGCCGTAAATGGCCTTAGTTACATTTGGATTGAATAATTAAGTATGAATTTGTAATTATATCTTAAGGCTCTCTCAACATTAATTAACGCAATAGATATGAACACTGAGAAATTAGTCAAAACAATATCTCTTTATGTTAAAATACCATTTGACACTTGGCCGTAAATGGCCTTAGTTACATTTGGATTGAATAATTAAGTATGAATTTGTAATTATATCTTAAGGCTCTCTCAACATTAATTAACGCAATAGATATGAACACTGAGAAATTAGTCAAAACAATATCTCTTTATGTTAAAATACCATTTGACACTTGGCCGTAAATGGCCTTAGTTACATTTGGATTGAATAATTAACTATGAATTTGTAATTATATCTTAAGGCTCTCTCAACATTAATTAACGCAATAGATATGAACACTGAGAAATTAGTCAAAACAATATCTCTTTATGTTAAAATACCATTTGACACTTGGCCGTAAATGGCCTTAGTTACATTTGGATTGAATAATTAACTATGAATTTGTAATTATATCTTAAGGCTCTCTCAACATTAATTAACGCAATAGATATGAACACTGAGAAATTAGTCAAAACAATATCTCTTTATGTTAAAATACCATTTGACACTTGGCCGTAAATGGCCTTAGTTACATTTGGATTGAATAATTAACTATGAATTTGTAATTATATCTTAAGGCTCTCTCAACATTAATTAAAATATGAAAACAAATGTAGTTTTTAATTGTATGTTGCGTCTAACATCAAACATGGTTGCAGCATCGAATGCCCCTGGCTAGTTTGTCAATACAACATCCCTTTTAAGCCAATGTTAAAATAATATTTTTACATTAGAAATATTACTAAAAGTACCATTTTTATAAATAGCCTCAGTATATTCAAATTAAATATTATAAACAATGGATTTATACTCATGCCTTAAAAACTATGTAAACATTAATTAACGCAATAGATATGAACACTGAGAAATTAGTCAAAACAATATCTCTTTATGTTAAAATACCATTTGACACTTGGCCGTAAATGGCCTTAGTTACATTTGGATTGAATAATTAACTATGAATTTGTAATTATATCTTAAGGCTCTCTCAACATTAATTAACCCAACAATACATACGTAGAAACATACATTGATAGGTTGAAAATCACATACATTGCTCCGATGTCTCATGCGTAAGTAGCAACCTCACTTGTGTTATGGAATAAGAAACAACGAATGGGCCACAAATACCCAGTCCCGAGACATGTAGAAAAAGTAGATTTAGTCTTTAAGATTTTCCCCTTAGTCTATACCCATAGCATATTTAGGCACATAGATGCCCCAAGGAATAATACCCGTCCTAAGTACAAATGTTAGGTTAGGTTATGTTAGGTTAGGTTGCGAGGTGTCTGGTAGTGCGATCGCCAATCTGCCTGCCAAGCGTGGCGATTACGGCACGCGAGAGGCCTATGTCCAGCAGTGGACTACTGCAAGCTGTGATGTGTGTACGTTAAATAAGTGTAATGTATAACAGGAAAGTAACATTTGCAACTTAATAAAATAAAAAATTCGTTCATGCTGAACATTTCACACACACACACACACACACACTTATGTCCCGCTGGCCCGAGTGGCTCCATGTCTCGCCATGTCGCGTGCGCGTGTGCCGCAGAATCGCGAGGAGGGCTGGTGGGTGGTGGTGGGCGAGCCGAAGAGCAACAGCCTGCTGTCCATCACGCGCGTGTCGCTGGCGCGCGCCTCGCGGGTGCGGCTGGACTTCGTGTGCGGCGCGGGCGGCCGGCACACCTACACGCTCTACTTCATGTCGGACTCCTACCTGGGCGCGGACCAGGAGTACAAGTTCACGGTGGACGTGGACGACGCGCCCGCCCCGACGACAGCGATTCCGAATGATTCCGATTCTAATACATTTATTAGTTAGTTAGAGAATAAAGTGATTTTTTAGTAATTCTTTCTCCATAGAGTAACGCAACGATAGCTTCTACAACGATATCCCAGTGGTATTGGTTACTGTTTGAGCCGAAAAAGATGATATTTACAGTGCTTAAATGTTTGTTCAAGGTTGACGCTCTAGCTACTGAACGGATTTGGATCCTGTTTCCATTCTCTAATGTCTTGTTTTTCAACTTAGAAACTGACGATCTCAATGATTCCTGCATCGGTTTCTAAAAATGGAAAATTATTTGTTTGTGAATTCAATCTATAGAACGGATTTAGATGCGGTTTTCAGTGCTACACGTGGCTTTCTAGACTTCTATAGTCTTACTTAAGAAAGGCAATACATTTTGTCCCCTCAAAATCTGTTTATAGCCTTCCGGAATCGCGCTACATATGTTTTCTGTCGTAGTAACGTAAATTGTATCGCTTCATACTCCTTTCAAAGTCACCAATTCTTAGAGGCTACTTTTGTTTTAGAAACATATTCACATATATTCCTCCAATACAGAGGTAGACAGAAGTCTAGACGATTAAATCCTTCCGACCCACCTTTCACCGAAGATTTTGGGACAACGTGACAGGTAGCGGCGAGCTTATCGTCGTTTTTGCGTAGATTGTTAAAGAAATAAAACAGTTAAAACATGTCAGTTTCCATTTATTATAAAAATATAACACAATACAACAAATTATTACTAAATTTCTTAGTTCGGAGAGGACATAGTTGTAATTCGAGTTTCAGCTCAATTTCAATATCGCATCGCATCGTTCGTGACTAGATCCAGGGCTCCCAATTGGACCTGGTGACGCCGAGGACGTGGGGGTCCGTGCAGTGGCGCAGCAGCTCGGATACCTGGCGAGGAACGTGCAAATATCTTAACGTTTTAAAGTTTTTTTTTTTTTGTTTTGTACTTTGTTTATATATCAATTAGAATATTAATTATGTCATGGTTAGGAACTAGATATCAGTTACGTTATAAAGTGCTCTGATATATTCTGTTACATCTTTACGAGTATATTATCTTAACCGGTGTTAGGAGCTAGCCCAAACAAAATGAGCTAATCCTGCAAGTGACACTGATATCACAGAACGGGCTGTACCGATTTCAGTGATACTATTCATTTTGTTATAGTGCTACGAACGCGGTTAGTTTGAGTATATACATAAAAACAGCCTATGAAAGTCCATTTCAGGATTGATTCTACAGGCTTCTCGCGATCATTCAGGCGGATTGGCGATCGCTTTGTCACCAGTTTGCTTATTTTAATCTGGTGTTTTTCGAGATAGGTAGGGTAAGTAGGGCTCTCTCTCTGTCGCCACTCGAGACACTCACGGACAGAGAGGATTCGTATGCACATGTAAATCATCAACCCCTAGCTTCGAAGGCGGGGTCGCTAGCAACTAAGCTACGGGGTCAGTTTGTGACCTGCTCCTCCACGCTGCAGCTGCGACCGTCCCGGGAGTGGACCCTGCCGCGCGCCCCGCGGCCGCCCGCGCCGGGGCGGCAGCAGCCCGCCGCGCACCAGCCCCCGGAACTGCGACAGCTGTCCAAGTGCACCGACGTACATAGAGTATTTAGAGATGCCTTCACAAGCCAATCCAAGAAAGTCACGATAGCCAATCTTTAATCTTAAAACCACTTGAAGTTGTTATAAGTTTAAATCCTACAAACTTCTAACTCTGCCCTCACTGTACATATTATAAGTGGCTACTTATCTCTGTTTAAATAATGTTAATGTTGAAAGATACACGAAAACGCATAATAAGTATGAGAACGCGATATCTACACTGGTGTGCATGAGATAAAGTTAGTAAAAATTAGTGTAATTTGCGTGTATGACAGGTCATATTCAATACTAAAATACTAAAAAGTATAAAACATCAAAATCTCAATATATTTAAACAGAAACATACATCTAGAGATGGTAGACCAATCGATAAATGTTGTCATTCAATAAATGACCTTTCAACTAACAAAGTGTAATTGCAATATCTCATGTGACATGTACTTCTTATCATGATCATCGTCATCATAACAGTCTAACAGAAGTCTACTGCTGAACATACGCCTCTCCTAAGGATCGCCACATAGAAAGGTCCTGTGTCATTTGCACCCATCGACTTCCCGCAATGTTCTGCAGGTCGTCGCAGCATCTTGCGGGAGACAGTCTAATACAGACAGTTGTATAATCATTGACTAAGAAAAATATATTAATTAATAATAATACAAAATTAAATAAGTAAAGAATTCATTAATTAATTTAAAGAATTCATTAATTAATTTAAAGAATTCATTAATTAATTTAAAGAATTCATTAATTAATTTAAAGAATTCATTAATTAATTTAAAGAATTCATTAATTAATTTAAAGAATTCATTAATTAATTTAAAGAATTCATTAATTAATTTAAAGAATTCATTAATTAATTTAAAGAATTCATTAATTAATTTAAAGAATTCATTAATTAATTTAAAGAATTCATTAATTAATTTAAAGAATTCATTAATTAATTTAAAGAATTCATTAATTAATTTAAAGAATTCATTAATTAATTTAAAGAATTCATTAATTAATTTAAAGAATTCATTAATTAATTTAAAGAATTCATTAATTAATTTAAAGAATTCATTAATTAATTTAAAGAATTCATTAATTAATTTAAAGAATTCATTAATTAATTTAAAGAATTCATTAATTAATTTAAAGAATTCATTAATTAATTTAAAGAATTCATTAATTAATTTAAAGAATTCATTAATTAATTTAAAGAATTCATTAATTAATTTAAAGAATTCATTAATTAATTTAAAGAATTCATTAATTAATTTAAAGAATTCATTAATTAATTTAAAGAATTCATTAATTAATTTAAAGAATTCATTAATTAATTTAAAGAATTCATTAATTAATTTAAAGAATTCATTAATTAATTTAAAGAATTCATTAATTAATTTAAAGAATTCATTAATTAATTTAAAGAATTCATTAATTAATTTAAAGAATTCATTAATTAATTTAAAGAATTCATTAATTAATTTAAAGAATTCATTAATTAATTTAAAGAATTCATTAATTAATTTAAAGAATTCATTAATTAATTTAAAGAATTCATTAATTAATTTAAAGAATTCATTAATTAATTTAAAGAATTCATTAATTAATTTAAAGAATTCATTAATTAATTTAAAGAATTCATTAATTAATTTAAAGAATTCATTAATTAATTTAAAGAATTCATTAATTAATTTAAAGAATTCATTAATTAATTTAAAGAATTCATTAATTAATTTAAAGAATTCATTAATTAATTTAAAGAATTCATTAATTAATTTAAAGAATTCATTAATTAATTTAAAGAATTCATTAATTAATTTAAAGAATTCATTAATTAATTTAAAGAATTCATTAATTAATTTAAAGAATTCATTAATTAATTTAAAGAATTCATTAATTAATTTAAAGAATTCATTAATTAATTTAAAGAATTCATTAATTAATTTAAAGAATTCATTAATTAATTTAAAGAATTCATTAATTAATTTAAAGAATTCATTAATTAATTTAAAGAATTCATTAATTAATTTAAAGAATTCATTAATTAATTTAAAGAATTCATTAATTAATTTAAAGAATTCATTAATTAATTTAAAGAATTCATTAATTAATTTAAAGAATTCATTAATTAATTTAAAGAATTGTTAGGTTAGGTTATGTTAGGTTAGGTTGCGAGGTGTCTGGTAGTGCGATCGCCAATCTGCCTGCCAAGCGTGGCGATTACGGCACGCGAGAGGCCTATGTCCAGCAGTGGACTACTGCAAGCTGTTATGTGTGTACGTTATATAAGTGTAATGTATAAGTCGAAAGTAACATTTGCAACTTAATAAAATAAAAATTCGTTCATGCTGAACATTTCACACACACACAGACTTATGTCCCGCTGGCCCGAGTGGCTCCATGTCTCGCCATGTCGCGTGCGCGTGTGCCGCAGAATCGCGAGGAGGGCTGGTGGGTGGTGGTGGGCGAGCCGAAGAGCAACAGCCTGCTGTCCATCACGCGCGTGTCGCTGGCGCGCGCCTCGCGCGTGCGGCTGGACTTCGTGTGCAGCGCGGGCGGCCGGCACACCTACACGCTCTACTTCATGTCGGACTCCTACCTGGGCGCGGACCAGGAGTACAAGTTCACGGTGGACGTGGACGACGCGCCCGCCACCGACGACAGCGTTTCCAAATGATTCCGATTCTAATACATTTATTAGTTAGTTAGAGAATAAAGTGATTTTTTTAGTAATTCTTTCTCCATAGAGTAACGCAACGATCGCTTCTACAACGATATCCCAGTGGTATAGGTTACTGTTTGAGCCGAAAAAGATGATATTTACAGTTCTTAAATGTTTGTTCAAGGTTGACGCTAAAGCTACTGAACGGATTTTGATCCTGTTTCCATTCTCTAATGTCTTGTTTTTCAACTTAGAAACTGACGCACGAATCTCAATGATTCCTGCATCGGTTTCTAAAAAATGGAAAATTATTTGTTTGTGAATTGAAATCTATAAAACGGATTTAGATGCGGTTTTCAGTGCTACACGTGGCTTTCTAGACTTCTATAGTCTTACTTAAGAAAGGCAATACATTTTGTCCCCTCAAAATCTGTTTATAGATGGCCAACGAGCCGCCCCGGCATCGCGCTACATATGTTTTTCTGTCGTAGTAACGTAAATTGTATCGCTTCATACTCCTTTCAAAGTCACCAATTCTTAGAGGCTACTTTTTGTTTTAGAAACATATTCACATATATTCCTCCAATACAGAGGTAGACAGAAGTCTAGACGATTAAATCCATCCGACCCAGCTTTCACCGAAGATTTTGAGACAACGTGACAGGTAGCGGCGAGCTTATCGTCGTTTTTGCGTAGATTTTTAAAGAAATAAAACAGTTAAAACATGTCAGTTTTCATTTATTATAAAAATATAACACAATACAACAAATTATTAGTAAATTTCTTAGTTCGGAGAGGACATAGTTTTAATTCGAGTTTCAGCTCAATTTCAATATCGCATCGCATCGTTCGTGACTAGATCCAGGGCTAATTGGACCTGGTGACGCCGAGGACGTGGGGTCCGTGCAGTGGCGCAGCAGCTCGGATACCTGGCGAGGAACGTGCAAATATCTTAACGTTTTAAAGTTTTTTTTGTTTTTGTACTTTGTTTATATATCAATTAGAATATTAATTATGTCATGGTTAGGAACTAGATATCAGTTACGTTATAAAGTGCTCTGATATATCCCGTTACATCTTTACGAGTATATTATCTTAACCGGTGTTAGGAGCTAGCCCAAACAAAATGAGCTAATCCTGCAAGTGATACTGATATCACAGAACGGGCTGTACCGATTTCAGTGATACTATTCATTTTGTTATAGTGCTACGAACGCGGTTAGTTTGAGTATATACATAAAACAGCCTATGAAAGTCCATTTCAGGATTGATTCTACAGGCTTCTCGCGATCATTCAGGCGGATTGGCGATCGCTTTGTCACCAGTTTGCTTATTTTAATCTGGTATTTTTCGAGATAGGTAGGGTAGGTAGGGCTCTCCCTCTGTCGCCTCTCGAGACACTCACGGACAGAGAGGATTCGTATGCACATGTAAATCATCAACCCCTAGCTTCGAAGGCGGGGTCGCTAGCAACTAAGCTACGGGGTCAGTTTGTGACCTGCTCCTCCACGCTGCAGCTGCGCCGTCCCGGGAGTGGGCGCTGCCTCCTCACTGTACATATTATAAGTGGCTACTTATCTCTGTTTAAATAATGTTAATGTTGAAAGATACACGAAAACGCATAATAAGTATGAGAACGCGATATCTACACTGGTGTGCATGAGATAAAGTTAGTAAAAATTAGTGTAATTTGCGTGTATGACAGGTCATATTCAATACTAAAATACTAAAAAGTATAAAACATCAAAATCTCAATATATTTAAACAGAAACATACATCTAGAGATGGTAGACCAATCGATAAATGTTGTCATTCAATAAATGACCTTTCAACTAACAAAGTGTAATTGCAATATCTCATGTGACATGTACTTCTTATCATGATCATCGTCATCATAACAGTCTAACAGAAGTCTACTGCTGAACATACGCCTCTCCTAAGGATCGCCACATAGAAAGGTCCTGTGTCATTTGCACCCATCGACTTCCCGCAATGTTCTGCAGGTCGTCGCAGCATCTTGCGGGAGACAGTCTAATACAGACAGTTGTATAATCATTGACTAAGAAAAATATATTAATTAATAATAATACAAAATTAAATAAGTAAAGAATTCATTAATTAATTTAAAGAATTCATTAATTAATTTAAAGAATTCATTAATTAATTTAAAGAATTCATTAATTAATTTAAAGAATTCATTAATTAATTTAAAGAATTCATTAATTAATTTAAAGAATTCATTAATTAATTTAAAGAATTCATTAATTAATTTAAAGAATTCATTAATTAATTTAAAGAATTCATTAATTAATTTAAAGAATTCATTAATTAATTTAAAGAATTCATTAATTAATTTAAAGAATTCATTAATTAATTTAAAGAATTCATTAATTAATTTAAAGAATTCATTAATTAATTTAAAGAATTCATTAATTAATTTAAAGAATTCATTAATTAATTTAAAGAATTCATTAATTAATTTAAAGAATTCATTAATTAATTTAAAGAATTCATTAATTAATTTAAAGAATTCATTAATTAATTTAAAGAATTCATTAATTAATTTAAAGAATTCATTAATTAATTTAAAGAATTCATTAATTAATTTAAAGAATTCATTAATTAATTTAAAGAATTCATTAATTAATTTAAAGAATTCATTAATTAATTTAAAGAATTCATTAATTAATTTAAAGAATTCATTAATTAATTTAAAGAATTCATTAATTAATTTAAAGAATTCATTAATTAATTTAAAGAATTCATTAATTAATTTAAAGAATTCATTAATTAATTTAAAGAATTCATTAATTAATTTAAAGAATTCATTAATTAATTTAAAGAATTCATTAATTAATTTAAAGAATTCATTAATTAATTTAAAGAATTCATTAATTAATTTAAAGAATTCATTAATTAATTTAAAGAATTCATTAATTAATTTCAACTTATACATTACACTTATATAACGTCCACACACATAACAGCTTGCAGTAGTCCACAGCTGGACATAGGCCTCTCGCATGCCGTAATCGCCACGCTTGGCAGGCAGATTGGCGATCGCTTTGTCACCAGTTTGCTTATTTTAATCTGGTATTTTCGAGATAGGTAGGGTAGGTAGGGCTCTCTCTCTGTCGCCTCTCGAGACACTCACGGACAGAGAGGATTCGTATGCACATGTAAATCATCAACCCCTAGCTTCGAAGGCGGGGTCGCTAGCAACTAAGCTACGGGGTCAGTTTGTGACCTGCTCCTCCACGCTGCAGCTGCGCCCGTCCCGGGAGTGGGCGCTGCCCCCTCCCGCCGCGCACCAGCCCCCGGAACTGCGACAGCTGTCCAAGTGCACCGACGTACATAGAGTATTTAGAGATGCCTTCACAAGCCAATCCAAGAAAGTCACGATAGCCAATCTTTAATCTTAAAACTACTTGAAGTTGTTATAAGTTTAAATCCTAGAAACTCCTAACTCTGCCCTCACTGTACATATTATAAGTGGCTACTTATCTCTGTTTAAATAATGTTAATGTTGAAAGATACACGAAAACGCATAATAAGTATGAGAACGCGATATCTACACTGGTGTGCATGAGATAAAGTTAGTAAAAATTAGTGTAATTTGCGTGTATGACAGGTCATATTCAATACTAAAATACTAAAAAGTATGAAACATCAAAATCTCAATATATTTAAACAGAAACATACATCTAGAGATGGTAGACCAATCGATAAATGTTGTCATTCAATAAATGACCTTTCAACTAACAAAGTGTAATTGCAATATCTCATGTGACATGTACTTCTTATCATAATCATCGTCGTCATTACAGCCTAACAGAAGTCTACTGCTGAACATACGCCTCTCCTAAGGATCGCCACATAGAAAGGTCCTGTGTCATTTGCACCCATCGACTTCCCGCAATGTTCTGCAGGTCGTCGCAGCATCTTGCGGGAGACAGTCTAATACAGACAGTTGTATAATCATTGACTAAGAAAAATATATTAATTAATAATAATACAAAATTAAATAAGTAAAGAATTCATTAATTAATTTAAAGAATTCATTAATTAATTTAAAGAATTCATTAATTAATTTAAAGAATTCATTAATTAATTTAAAGAATTCATTAATTAATTTAAAGAATTCATTAATTAATTTAAAGAATTCATTAATTAATTTAAAGAATTCATTAATTAATTTAAAGAATTCATTAATTAATTTAAAGAATTCATTAATTAATTTAAAGAATTCATTAATTAATTTAAAGAATTCATTAATTAATTTAAAGAATTCATTAATTAATTTAAAGAATTCATTAATTAATTTAAAGAATTCATTAATTAATTTAAAGAATTCATTAATTAATTTAAAGAATTCATTAATTAATTTAAAGAATTCATTAATTAATTTAAAGAATTCATTAATTAATTTAAAGAATTCATTAATTAATTTAAAGAATTCATTAATTAATTTAAAGAATTCATTAATTAATTTAAAGAATTCATTAATTAATTTAAAGAATTCATTAATTAATTTAAAGAATTCATTAATTAATTTAAAGAATTCATTAATTAATTTAAAGAATTCATTAATTAATTTAAAGAATTCATTAATTAATTTAAAGAATTCATTAATTAATTTAAAGAATTCATTAATTAATTTAAAGAATTCATTAATTAATTTAAAGAATTCATTAATTAATTTAAAGAATTCATTAATTAATTTAAAGAATTCATTAATTAATTTAAAGAATTCATTAATTAATTTAAAGAATTCATTAATTAATTTAAAGAATTCATTAATTAATTTAAAGAATTCATTAATTAATTTAAAGAATTCATTAATTAATTTAAAGAATTCATTAATTAATTTAAAGAATTCATTAATTAATTTAAAGAATTCATTAATTAATTTAAAGAATTCATTAATTAATTTAAAGAATTCATTAATTAATTTAAAGAATTCATTAATTAATTTAAAGAATTCATTAATTAATTTAAAGAATTCATTAATTAATTTAAAGAATTCATTAATTAATTTAAAGAATTCATTAATTAATTTAAAGAATTCATTAATTAATTTAAAGAATTCATTAATTAATTTAAAGAATTCATTAATTAATTTAAAGAATTCATTAATTAATTTAAAGAATTCATTAATTAATTTAAAGAATTCATTAATTAATTTAAAGAATTCATTAATTAATTTAAAGAATTCATTAATTAATTTAAAGAATTCATTAATTAATTTAAAGAATTCATTAATTAATTTAAAGAATTCATTAATTAATTTAAAGAAAATATGAATTTTATTTTAGAAAGTATTTGTACAGTATTATATTTCTATTTTTTTTATTTACTTATTTAATCTATGAGTGTCCATTTCAGGATTGATTCTACAGGCTTCTCGCGATCATTCAGGCGGATTGGCGATCGCTTTGTCACCAGTTTGCTCATTTTAATCTGGTATTTTTCGAGATAGGTAGGGTAGGTAGGGCTCTCCCTCTGTCGCCTCTCGAGACACTCACGGGCAGAGAGGATTTGTATGCACATGTAAATCATCAACCCCTAGCTTCGAAGGCGGGCTCGCTAGCAACTAAGCTACGGGGTCAGTTTGTGACCTGCTCCACGCTGCAGCTGCGCCCGTCTCGGGAGTGGGCGCTGCCTCCTCCCGCCGCGCGCCCCGCGCAGGGTGGCAGCAGCTCGGATACCTGGCGAGGAACGTGCAAATATCTTAACGTTTTAAAGTTTTTTTTTGTTTTTGTACTTTGTTTATATATCAATTAGAATATTAATTATGTCATGGTTAGGAACTAGATATCAGTTACGTTATAAAGTGCTCTGATATATCCTGTTACATCTTTACGAGTATATTATCTTAACCGGTGTTAGGAGCTAGCCCAAACAAAATGAGCTAATCCTGCAAGTGATACTGATATCACAGAACGGGCTGTACCGATTTCAGTGATACTATTCATTTTGTTATAGTGCTACGAACGCGGTTAGTTTGAGTATATACATAAAAACAGCCTATGAAAGTCCATTTCAGGATTGATTCTACAGGCTTCTCGCGATCATTCAGGCGGATTGGCGATCGCTTTGTCACCAGTTTGCTTATTTTAATCTGGTATTTTCGAGATAGGTAGGGTAGGTAGGGCTCTCCCTCTGTCGCCTCTCGAGACACTCACGGACAGAGAGGATTCGTATGCACATGTAAATCATCAACCCCTAGCTTCGAAGGCGGGGTCGCTAGCAACTAAGCTACGGGGTCAGTTTGTGACCTGCTCCACGCTGCAGCTGCGCCTGTCCCGGGAGTGGGCGCTGCCTCCTCCCGCCGCGCGCCCCGCGCGCAGGGTGGCAGCAGCTCGGATACCTGGCGAGGAACGTGCAAATATCTTAACGTTTTAAAGTTTTTTTTTGTTTTTGTACTTTGTTTATATATCAATTAGAATATTAATTATGTCATGGTTAGGAACTAGATATCAGTTACGTTATAAAGTGCTCTGATATATCCTGTTACATCTTTACGAGTATATTATCTTAACCGGTGTTAGGAGCTAGCCCAAACAAAATGAGCTAATCCTGCAAGTGATACTGATATCACAGAACGGGCTGTACCGATTTCAGTGATACTATTCATTTTGTTATAGTGCTACGAACGCGGTTAGTTTGAGTATATACATAAAAACAGCCTATGAAAGTCCATTTCAGGATTGATTCTACAGGCTTCTCGCGATCATTCAGGCGGATTGGCGATCGCTTTGTCACCAGTTTGCTTATTTTAATCTGGTATTTTCGAGATAGGTAGGGTAGGTAGGGCTCTCCCTCTGTCGCCTCTCGAGACACTCACGGACAGAGAGGATTCGTATGCACATGTAAATCATCAACCCCTAGCTTCGAAGGCGGGGTCGCTAGCAACTAAGCTACGGGGTCAGTTTGTGACCTGCTCCACGCTGCAGCTGCGCCTGTCCCGGGAGTGGGCGCTGCCTCCTCCCGCCGCGCGCCCCGCGCAGGGTGGCAGCAGCTCGGATACCTGGCGAGGAACGTGCAAATATCTCATGTGACATGTACTTCTTATCATAATCATCGTCGTCATTACAGCCTAACAGAAGTCTACTGCTGAACATACGCCTCTCCTAAGGATCGCCACATAGAAAGGTCCTGTGTCATTTGCACCCATCGACTTCCCGCAATGTTCTGCAGGTCGTCGCAGCATCTTGCGGGAGACAGTCTAATACAGACAGTTGTATAATCATTGACTAAGAAAAATATATTAATTAATAATAATACAAAATTAAATAAGTAAAGAATTCATTAATTAATTTAAAGAATTCATTAATTAATTTAAAGAATTCATTAATTAATTTAAAGAATTCATTAATTAATTTAAAGAATTCATTAATTAATTTAAAGAATTCATTAATTAATTTAAAGAATTCATTAATTAATTTAAAGAATTCATTAATTAATTTAAAGAATTCATTAATTAATTTAAAGAATTCATTAATTAATTTAAAGAATTCATTAATTAATTTAAAGAATTCATTAATTAATTTAAAGAATTCATTAATTAATTTAAAGAATTCATTAATTAATTTAAAGAATTCATTAATTAATTTAAAGAATTCATTAATTAATTTAAAGAATTCATTAATTAATTTAAAGAATTCATTAATTAATTTAAAGAATTCATTAATTAATTTAAAGAATTCATTAATTAATTTAAAGAATTCATTAATTAATTTAAAGAATTCATTAATTAATTTAAAGAATTCATTAATTAATTTAAAGAATTCATTAATTAATTTAAAGAATTCATTAATTAATTTAAAGAATTCATTAATTAATTTAAAGAATTCATTAATTAATTTAAAGAATTCATTAATTAATTTAAAGAATTCATTAATTAATTTAAAGAATTCATTAATTAATTTAAAGAATTCATTAATTAATTTAAAGAATTCATTAATTAATTTAAAGAATTCATTAATTAATTTAAAGAATTCATTAATTAATTTAAAGAATTCATTAATTAATTTAAAGAATTCATTAATTAATTTAAAGAATTCATTAATTAATTTAAAGAATTCATTAATTAATTTAAAGAATTCATTAATTAATTTAAAGAATTCATTAATTAATTTAAAGAATTCATTAATTAATTTAAAGAATTCATTAATTAATTTAAAGAATTCATTAATTAATTTAAAGAATTCATTAATTAATTTAAAGAATTCATTAATTAATTTAAAGAATTCATTAATTAATTTAAAGAATTCATTAATTAATTTAAAGAATTCATTAATTAATTTAAAGAATTCATTAATTAATTTAAAGAATTCATTAATTAATTTAAAGAATTCATTAATTAATTTAAAGAATTCATTAATTAATTTAAAGAATTCATTAATTAATTTAAAGAATTCATTAATTAATTTAAAGAATTCATTAATTAATTTAAAGAATTCATTAATTAATTTAAAGAATTCATTAATTAATTTAAAGAATTCATTAATTAATTTAAAGAATTCATTAATTAATTTAAAGAATTCATTAATTAATTTAAAGAATTCATTAATTAATTTAAAGAATTCATTAATTAATTTAAAGAATTCATTAATTAATTTAAAGAATTCATTAATTAATTTAAAGAATTCATTAATTAATTTAAAGAATTCATTAATTAATTTAAAGAATTCATTAATTAATTTAAAGAATTCATTAATTAATTTAAAGAATTCATTAATTAATTTAAAGAATTCATTAATTAATTTAAAGAATTCATTAATTAATTTAAAGAATTCATTAATTAATTTAAAGAATTCATTAATTAATTTAAAGAATTCATTAATTAATTTAAAGAATTCATTAATTAATTTAAAGAATTCATTAATTAATTTAAAGAATTCATTAATTAATTTAAAGAATTCATTAATTAATTTAAAGAATTCATTAATTAATTTAAAGAATTCATTAATTAATTTAAAGAATTCATTAATTAATTTAAAGAATTCATTAATTAATTTAAAGAATTCATTAATTAATTTAAAGAATTCATTAATTAATTTAAAGAATTCATTAATTAATTTAAAGAATTCATTAATTAATTTAAAGAATTCATTAATTAATTTAAAGAATTCATTAATTAATTTAAAGAATTCATTAATTAATTTAAAGAATTCATTAATTAA
This sequence comes from Sericinus montela, assembly GCA_029286605.1. Classification (NCBI taxonomy): domain Eukaryota; kingdom Metazoa; phylum Arthropoda; class Insecta; order Lepidoptera; family Papilionidae; genus Sericinus; species Sericinus montela. Next base: position 142,827 of record JAGSMR010000001.1, read on the forward strand.
TTTAAAGAATTCATTAATTAATTTAAAGAATTCATTAATTAATTTAAAGAATTCATTAATTAATTTAAAGAATTCATTAATTAATTTAAAGAATTCAGACCAAAAGGGACGTAAGGAAGGTAAGTCTCCCATTTTTGGCTGTAGGGTTTAACCGCCAAACGAGTGCATATAAGGAACAAATTAAACGCATTACCTGTTTGGATCTGACGGAATAGCTCGAGTAGTCGACGTCAATACCTCAAAGGGTAAGACGTCCATTAGTGGGCGTGTGTCGCTTGCCGTCTGGAGATCAATTAAAGGCATGAAAGTCTACATCTTTCCACGGGGGGAATATGTTTAAGCGCCTGCAATTTATCTTGCGGCAGCATTGCTGAGCGTGTCGCGGTATTTTAAGTGACATTTTAATTGTACTAGTGTGAGGTAAATGCAACTTTGTCTCTAAAAATTCAACCTTTGCACGCATCACTTAGTGTGTACCAAATTTACAACTAAATTACATATTTTAAGATATTCCATGAGTTTTATTGGTAAAACTCAAGTTTCTTGCTAGAAAACTTTTCACAAGTTTCTTTCTGAACAGAGGGATTCTGTCTCTTAGGTAAAAGACGATAGAACAGATTATGAGACTGAGAGAGAGAAATAGGCCAGCCATTCCTGAAGGCAGTTAACGGTGAATATAAGCAAGAAGATGCCTCTTCAAATCATGGTGAACAGACATACAGTGCATCTGCTTGATGAAGGATTTTGGAAGGACTGGTTACAGAAGATTCATGGTCATATATACAAAGACTATACAGAAGGGGCTAAGAACTGAGCCTTGATGAAGTCCTTTCCCGATAACCCGGGGGCTAAGAATAGAATTTGTTAAGGCGAACGCGAAATAGCGCTTGAAGTGTAAAGTTTGCATATAATGTTAATCAATCTCACTGCAATACCTAGATTGAACCTTTTTTATCTGAGTAGAAGAAGTTTTACATTATCGTTCGCAGAAGAGATCTCAAGGAAGACCCCCAACAATATTTTCATCACAAGGTAGTGCAAGGTAGATCTCTGTGGTGAGGATGCTCATACTATCCTAAGTGCCCATGCCACGCCTGATTCCATATTAACAAGAGTACGATTAAACAGAAGCATCCCGACACTGACATTGTTTAGTGTTTATGTTTCATTTATTTTAAAGTTCCAAATTCTGTAATGTGTACTGATATACTACCACGAATGGCATATTCCCATTTTCATTCCCTGAGACGCTGCCTCTTCCCTTTCTAAATTTATTTGGGAAATTTGTGAGTCGGTCTTGAGTAAGTTTCAGTGTTTTAAACAATATGACATGAATGATCTTCATATCATATCTGTTTTTTCCAGGCCGTGCATTTTGAGCTACAGGTTGGATAGGAACAGTCTCTGACTTTTTCTTTGTACAATTCACACACTTTAGAGTTTTGTTTGCACATTATTGTGTCAATTTCCTCTTCGCGGTACCAACAATGGGTTTTTGGGCTTGACAAATCAAATCATTTATTCATCGAAATACAACACAAAAATACTCCATACAACGTAAATAAATATCACAATTTATGATATAGAAATAAAAAAAATAGTTTGTTAATCCGATTTTAAGACATTGGTGACAAATCCCCCTCTTGCATGAAAACATTCTTAATTAGCCTCCGCTTTATTATAATTCGGCCAATTTCAAGACAGTTTCAGTTTTCTTTCCCGTTTATGGCAATTTTTAAGGTTTTTGACAGTTTGGTATGGTGTATATGGTAACCCTAAAGCCAGGAATGACAGTTCTTTCGTTTCCTTATCAATGATAGTGTTTAGGTCTTAGTCATAGATAGTTAATTTATAATACTTACCTTTTTTGAGGTAAATTAAGGTTCGATTAGTGTTATAATGGCTGCTTCACCTGGTTGCTTTTAAAGGTCATGTACGATAGTGCGTGCGGTGCAGCTGCAAGCGGGCAGTGCGGCAAATCTCAGCGCGAAAGCGATGGGCCACCGCCGCGCGAGCCTCCGCCCGCGCCCCTTGAACGTGATTATAGTGGCTTTGACATCGTAAAAGCCACACAATACGGAGCATTTACGCGTGTTAAGGAGCTTGTCGAAGCTGGCTGGGATGTCAACCAGCCGGATCACGAAACCGTCACATTGTTACATTGGGCAGCAATCAACAATAGACGTGAAATTATTGAATATCTACTGTCGAAAGGTGCCATTGTTGATGCTGTCGGAGGCGAACTACAGTCAACTCCTTTACATTGGGCTATTCTGGCTCGCAATACAACTGCCATTTCTACTTTAATACTATATGTAAGACTTTTTATTTATTACCATTAACATTATTATGAAGTAAAGTAATGGATATCAAATTTTTATTTTAATGCCAGATGCATTATTCCTTTCTACATTCTCTTCGATTTAGGGTACTCTTGACCTGGCCTTTTTCTAGCCTTTTAATGTCCATCCATGGCGGTTTATAATACCATTTAAGGATTTTGGAATAGTCCTTATCTGTTAATAATATTTTATTTATTACCATTAACATTATTATGAACTAAAGTAATGGATATCAAATTTTATTTTAATGCCAGATGCATTATTCCTTTCTACATTCTCTTCGATTTAGGGTACTCTTGACCTGGCCTTTTTCTAGCCTTTTAATGTCCATCCATGGCGGTTTATAATACCATTTAAGGATTTTGGAATAGTCCTTATCTGTTAATAATATTTTATTTATTACCATTAACATTATTATGAACTAAAGTAATGGATATCAAATTTTATTTTAATGCCAGATGCATTATTCCTTTCTACATTCTCTTCGATTTAGGGTACTCTTGACCTGGCCTTTTTCTAGCCTTTTAATGTCCATCCATGGCGGTTTATAATACCATTTAAGGATTTTGGAATAGTCCTTATCTGTTAATAATATTTTATTTATTACCATTAACATTATTATGAACTAAAGTAATGGATATCAAATTTTATTTTAATGCCAGATGCATTATTCCTTTCTACATTCTCTTCGATTTAGGGTACTCTTGACCTGGCCTTTTTCTAGCCTTTTAATGTCCATCCATGGCGGTTTATAATACCATTTAAGGATTTTGGAATAGTCCTTATCTGTTAATAATATTTTATTTATTACCATTAACATTATTATGAACTAAAGTAATGGATATCAAATTTTATTTTAATGCCAGATGCATTATTCCTTTCTACATTCTCTTCGATTTAGGGTACTCTTGACCTGGCCTTTTTCTAGCCTTTTAATGTCCATCCATGGCGGTTTATAATACCATTTAAGGATTTTGGAATAGTCCTTATCTGTTAATAATATTTTATTTATTACCATTAACATTATTATGAAGTAAAGTAATGGATATCAAATTTTTATTTTAATGCCAGATGCATGAGGGTACTCTTGACCTGGCCTTTTTTCTAGCCTTTTTAATGTCCATCCATGGCCGGTTTATAATACCATTTAAGGATTTGGAATAGTCCTTATCTGTTAATAATTTTTTATTACTTGTTTTGACCTATTTTTAACTTTGCTTGCTATGTTGGCAAGCAATATGACAAAATTTCCATCATTGAAAATACAGGTCTGGCTTAATATATAATACAAAAAATAACATCAATTTTGTAAAGAAATATTAGTTGTAACTTTTAAATTTATAATTTTTTTTCACTTTACTGCTGACAAATAATACTGCTTTTCATGACTTTCTGTACCAATACCATAAGCTAATAGTTCTGTACAGACACATCAGAAAAAAACAATCTTGGCAAGTCTAGTGTATTTGCAATTGCAAAACTATTTGCCATTTTCCTGCGTAGTCTGTAATAGAAGACTGTAATTGACTAAAAATATGTACTGACAAGGCTTATCAGAAATAATTATACATAATTTCTTTGGCTACAACTATTATAATTATTAAGCCATTTATTTCCCATTTAGGATTTACATTTGCCATTCATTTTAACAGAATTATTCATTCCTATATATCCATATTAACATATCATTATTTATAATAATCATTCAAATTAATAATTTTAATAAAAAATTAAAAAAAATTTATTGAGTGTTTAATAGATATTAGTTCAATTAGTTTAAATTCTAAATCATGTTTACATCATTATGTAAAATTAATATTCAATTTTCTATAATTATGTCAATAGGATAGCCATCTCTTTCTCCATAGATTTCCACAGGTCTCTGTCAGTCTCGTTCATGTGAGTCCTCCAGCAACCTCCTCAATGTCATCACATCAGTGATGTTGTGGTTTCTCATGAACCTGTTGTCTGTGGGATATCATTGCAAAGATGCATTATTCCTTTCTACATTCTCTTCGATTTAGGGTACTCTTGACCTGGCCTTTTTCTAGCCTTTTAATGTCCATCCATGGCCGGTTTATAATACCATTTAAGGATTTGGAATAGTCCTTATCTGTTAATAATTTTTTATTACTTGTTTTGACCTATTTTTAACTTTGCTTGCTATGTTGGCAAGCAATATGACAAAATTTCCATCATTGAAAATACAGGTCTGGCTTAATATATAATACAAAAAATAACATCAATTTTGTAAAGAAATATTAGTTGTAACTTTTAAATTTATAATTTTTTTTCACTTTACTGCTGACAAATAATACTGCTTTTCATGACTTTCTGTACCAATACCATAAGCTAATAGTTCTGTACAGACACATCAGAAAAAAACAATCTTGGCAAGTCTAGTGTATTTGCAATTGCAAAACTATTTGCCATTTTCCTGCGTAGTCTGTAATAGAAGACTGTAATTGACTAAAAATATGTACTGACAAGGCTTATCAGAAATAATTATACATAATTTCTTTGGCTACAACTATTATAATTATTAAGCCATTTATTTCCCATTTAGGATTTACATTTGCCATTCATTTTAACAGAATTATTCATTCCTATATATCCATATTAACATATCATTATTTATAATAATCATTCAAATTAATAATTTTAATAAAAAATTAAAAAAAATTTATTGAGTGTTTAATAGATATTAGTTCAATTAGTTTAAATTCTAAATCATGTTTACATCATTATGTAAAATTAATATTCAATTTTCTATAATTATGTCAATAGGATAGCCATCTCTTTCTCCATAGATTTCCACAGGTCTCTGTCAGTCTCGTTCATGTGAGTCCTCCAGCAACCTCCTCAATGTCATCACATCAGTAATGTTGTGGTTTTCTCATGAACCTGTTGTCTGTGGGATATCATCGCAAGATGCGCTTGTGCAGCATCCATCTTGCATGAGCGCCACATGTTTAATTTGCGATTTTTCTCTCATATTTTTGTTTCTATGACAATCTCTTTGAGTATGTTTAGCATACGAGTATTTTTAGCAGACAGTTGAAATATTTGCAGGTTTGATATTAGATTTCATGTCATCCAATTGATTCACAGGGACCAATTTTGACATCCATATTGTATATGGGTTGAGAAGACAGTAGTGTCCATAGATTTCTTTTTTACTGTTATAGGTAGCTTTTAAATACATATTTCAAAGACCAATACTTAATCCAGGGCTATTTTAATCTCCCTTCTTCTTCTATTTTTAAGTATAACGTCCATGGACGAGTGACATAAACACTGGTTTTCAAGGTGTCGCCACCTCGAGGTCTCAGGTTCGATTCCCAGTCAGGTCAATAAAGAAAAACCACTTTTTCTACATTTTCTTAGATCAGAGTGTTTGTGGTGCCTTCATTGTTTTTGATTCCCATACCTCAAGTGCTTTAGCATCTTAAAATAGGATCGGAGCAAAGTATCAAACACCCAGACCCAAAAATGTAGAAAAAGTGTTCTCTATGTTGACCCGACTGGGTAAAGGACACATTTAAAGAAAGACTAGTAATTCACTTTATTTTACATGAGATCTTGAGAGAGACAAATTTTGCAGTGTAAGACCTGTGTCTTGAGTTGATTGAAATTTGTTGTATATTTTGTGTTTTGGAATGGAAAATAAATACTTACTGTTTCAAATAGTTCTTGTTGAGACCTATTAAGTAACAACATAATTTTCAAACAGGGCAATGCCAGCTTGGATATACCCAACTTACGCGGAGTCACTCCTCTGGCGATGTTGCAATCCAATGCCGATTCTTTGTGGGTGGGCTCTAAGGTGTCAGACAAAATTAGAGAACATGCCCTGCTTTCCACAAGGAGAAGTATGTTTCGTAGACTGACATATGATAAGGTAAGATAACATGTTTGAGATAATGATTTTTTGTATTTACGCGAATACTACACATTGGAAATTAAACGATTTTCCATCTGTGGTCACAGGGAGACTACACAGTCTCCCCGTTGACTGCGGATGCTGTAAAGCATCCGAAACGTCGGGAAATAATAATAGTTTGTAAAAACTAATTAAAAAACGCAATAAAATCCGAAAATCGTTTTATTTAAAATGTTGTGTGAGATAATTTTGAATATTATGTAATTTGGAATGTCTGTTCATTAGTAAATTTTGTTACAGAAGTTCCGGTGGTGGTGCGTCGTAGTGATGCCGTTCATGGCGTTCTACCTCACTGGCCTGGTATTCGAGATGGATGCAATCTACCTGCTGAAAATATTCCTTCTTGTCTGTTTCTACGCCCTACTTCACTTTCTTAGCAATGCACTATTTGATGATGAACTCAAAAACATATTCCCTTTGAGTGTTTATTTAGCTACAAAGGTAATACGTCTGTCTTTAATACTGCCTCTGTACATATATGCGTATAGATAAGCAGAGATAACGAGTCTCATGCACTGCAGGTGTGGTTCTACATAACGTGGGTGGTGTTTATCGCGCCCGTGGTGAGCTCGTGGGCAACGCTGGGCTTCCTGCTGTGCTCGGTTGCTCTCTGGTTCACTTTTCTGCGCTCGTGGCGAAGCGACCCCGGCGTCATCACCGCCACTAAGGCTGACAAATTTCGCGTGAGTTTCTACTTCCATCTAGATTAATATGTTCAAGCATGGAAACGTTCCAGGAGTCGTCCGGGTACGTCGTCATACGTCGTCATACACTTCACATTCTTAACAGATTCATTGGAGTAACAAAGCCTCTGGAACCTTTTCTGATATCCCGGGGCAGACATGACCATTTGGTGGATTGACAATTAATTTTTGTCATATATTTATTTTAAACATTTCTCATTTATATTATATTAGACTTTTCCCATTTATATATCATATTCTCATTTATTTTAAGTCACGATAGCCGAGTTGTTGGGTGGTCGGAATTTCGAGTCGAGAGACCCGAGTTCGATCCTCAGGTGGCAGTACCAATGAGTTTTTCAAAAACTTATGTACGAATTTCATCGTTGGCTTGGATATAAAGGCGGCGACGGGCTCACCACCTGTCACGTTGTCCCGACAATATCTTCGGTGGAAGGTGGGTCAAAGGGACTTAATTGTCTAGACTTGACCTCTGTCTAGCCCTGTATTGGGAATTGCGTGAAGATATTTTTATTTTATTTATTATTTATTTTAACAATAAAAACACAATTTATGTTTCATATGTTGAAATGGGATTATATGGAATATTGTTAAGCTGTCTCGTAATGCCTAAGAGCACTCGCATTCTAACTTCCCGTGGGTGTCGCAAGAAGCTACTAGTAAAAAGCCAATAGCTTCCCACAAGCGGTGGTATGACCAAAACATTATTAGCCTCAAATAGAGCAAACCAGTGATAAGTAGTAGCGTCTGAGCTGCAAGGTGTCTGAAACATTGATCAGCAATTCTCATGCCAAGTTCGGCGGCCCGCCCGCTGTCGTGCGGAAGAAGTTTGCGAGGCTCAGGGCTTTAGCAGGCCGAAATGTGTTTGCTTGTTGAGTTGTTGTGTAACGGCGGGAAACGATCGACAGACGATAATAGAGCTGTCGGAGAAGAATGGCGGCGGGTTCGAGCCGGCGCGCTTCTGCACGGCGTGCCTGCAGCGGCGGCCGCTGCGCTCCAAGCACTGCGCGGTGTGCAACCGCTGCGTCGCCAAGTTCGACCACCACTGCCCCTGGGTGGGCAACTGCATCGGTGAGCCCTCGCCCTCGCCCCGCCCGGACCGTGGGTACAGCGCGTCGGGTTCTCGTGGGGACTATTCAACTATTTCCGAAATATTCTGGAAAAATGTAGAAAGTGGTTTTTCTACATTGACCCAACCGGGAATCGAACCCGGAACCTCGAGATGGCGACACCTGGAAAACCAGTGTTTACGCCACTCGTCCACGAAGGTCGTTATACTTTCGTACTTTTAAAATATATACTTTTCACCCCGAAATACTCACGGAAACCAGAAATTTAACACTAGATTTACCAGACCAGTCATTTAGACTGGTCGTGCAATTTCAATTCAAAATTCCTACTATATTACACATTTTTTTTTCAGAAATGATATTATGACTTTTGTAGCTATAATTAGAGAGTATGTTTTATAAACTTAATGTTATTTTATATACATTAGTAACAAATATATATTTTTTTGTTGACAATATATTTTTTTTACATGACATTAAAAATGTATGATTTTGGGAATCATGAGACCGATGCAGTACATATAGCACTGATGCGTATTTTGTTATCGTCTTTTGTTTTCTTTCACTATCGTCATTGAGTTGATGACGTCATTTTGATGAGCATTTGTTTCGTAAATGCACTAGACTAGTTCAGTGTTGTTTCTAGTTTTGTGCAACGCGCAGCATTTTTCTTATAAACAAGATTTTAATAGTGATTGTGAGCCCGTAAAAATGTCAATAAAAGCAAAACTTTCTACATATTTAGAAAATGCAACCAACATACCTCTGGAATGTTCAGATGTAGAAAGTTGATTATATGATAGTGCTGGTGAAACTAGTAGCGCTATTATCGAAATATTGCCGGTAGGTATCGCCGGTATGAGGTATTGCCGGTAGATCACCACGTCATAGTGCTTTCAAAGATGTGCACGGACCAACAGCACATGCTAAAAGAAACATTATGAACGGGAATCTAAGTAGTGCGTTCCTATTACTGATTGACAACCATATCTTGGAACATATTGGAATTTCTACTGAGTTAGAAGCCTCTCGAGTTTTGGGGAAAAACTGGACGATTACTCAAGAAAAATTTAAGGCATTTCTATCAATATTATATGCACGTGGAGCGCACGAAACAAATAATTTGAGGCTTCAATATTTGTGGAATAACAAGTGGGGACCAGCATTTTTCTCCAACACTATGAGTAGACGTGATTTTACTGAGATTATACGATACATTCGTTTTGACAAAAAAAATCAGAGGAGTCAACGTTTGCAGACAGACAAGTTCGCTTTAGTCTCAGCAGTTTGGGATAAATTTATTGAAAACAGTAAAAATTGCTTTAAACCGGGAGCTTATATAACTTTTTCCAACAAAGGCCAGGTGCAGATTTACTCAATATATGCAAAACCCCAAAAATTTGGCATAAAATTTTGGTTGGCGTAGAGACGAAATATGTGGTAAATGGCTTTCCGTATTTAGGAAAAGACGAGACACGAAATGGATCCACCCCCCTAAGCGAATTTGTCGTGATGAAACTTCTTGAACCATATACCTTTAAGGGTAGAACTCTAACAACTCATAATTTTTTACAAGTATTCCCTTGGCGTTGAAATTACGATCTAAAAACACTTCGTTACTTGGAACAATACGCGCAAAATTTGCAAACTGAAAAAAGACCGCATGGCACGTTTCTCAACGTTGATGTACCAATCTAAAGGATGCACACTTACTGTTAAGAGCATAAGAGCAAACCTAATAAAAAATTACTTCTACTAAGTACAAAATATAAACACATCAAAATTGATAAAGCTGCAAAAAAATTACCTGAAACCGTATCGTTTTATAATAATACCAAATTTGGCGTCTATGTTACTGATCAAATGGGACGAAAATATACGATGAAATCAGGTTCCAGACGGTGGCCTCTTCAAGTATTTTTCAATATTTTAGATTTAGCCGCAATAAATAGCTGGGTATTGTACGAAAATACAACAGGAGAAAATATTTCACGAAAAGACTTACTGTTTCAATTAGCAGGAGTACTTGCTTCTGAATATCAGACTTCAAGGCAAAAACCACACGAAACCAATATACCAACCACAAATGCCACAGTTCCTGTACGAAAATGGTGTCAAATAGGATATTGCAATAACAATAAAACTACAAATATTTGCAATAAATGCAAACAAAGTCTATGCGGAAAGTGTACACGCAGCAAAATCTACACATGTAGAAATTGTGAGCAACAAACTGTAAATAATTAAGTGTTTTGTTATCTGGAAATGTATATAAATCCATTTATCTATTATAATTAATATTGTTCAACTTTATTTTTGTCATTTTTAAGAGTAAATATAGAAACCACAACAAGCCAGTTTTTTATGCACCAGTCATTTTGATTGGTTTGGCAGAAATAGGTATATTCAAATCGCTGGTATATCTAGTGTTAATGATGTATTTTCTTTGTGCCACATAGAACCGTAGCCGGTTCTAGCTGGAAGAAAGAAGATTTTTCCGGAAATTGATTTGCATAGCTCGAGGAAGATTCACGACATCCAGAGCTGAGCAAATCAGTAGTCAAGATATGTATTGAAAACCTTGTTTCATTGAGTTGGATTACCAGATATGGTAACGACTATGAACAGTTTAGGAAAATAAAGGAATGACACTGAAAAAACGTGATACTTTATAACTCCTTGATTTTTGAAGAGAAAAGGTAAATATTTGCATATTTTTCTTTAACAGCAAAATTGTGGCGTGGTGATTATGTTAGATTCTGTGTGATACGTTAAGCCACATATAATTTCTACTATTTATGATTTTAATAATGGAGTCTCATTCTCCCCATCTCCTTTGCAGGCGCTAAAAACCACCAGTACTTCATCGGGTTCCTGGTGAGCCTGCTGGTGATGTGCTGTTGGATGGTGTGGGGCGGCGTGCAGAGCCTGGCGCGGCAGTGCGCGCGCGGCCCGCCCGCCTGGCCGCGCTGCAACGCCTGGCTCGTCTGGGTGCTGCTCAACGCGCTCTTCCACCTCTTCTGGGTGGCGGTGCTGACCAGCTGCCAGCTGTACCTGGTGAGTGGCGCGCGGCGAGCGGGCGGCGAGCGGCGGCGGGCGGCGAGGCTGACGCGCTGATTTGTGCAGGTGGTGTGCCTGGGCATGACGACGAACGAGCAGCTGAACCGCGCGCGCTACAGGCACTTCCAGGCGCGCGGCGGCCGCTCGCCCTTCAGCCGCGGCGCGCTCAACAACTGCGCGGACTTCTTCCAGTGCCGCCTGTGCGGGCTGCTGAGGCCGCGCGCGCGCGGCCCGCCCGCCTGGCCGCGCTGCAACGCCTGGCTCGTCTGGGTGCTGCTCAACGCGCTCTTCCACCTCTTCTGGGTGGCGGTGCTGACCAGCTGCCAGCTGTACCTGGTGAGTGGCGCGCGGCGAGCGGGCGGCGAGCGGCGGCGGGCGGCGAGGCTGACGCGCTGATTTGTGCAGGTGGTGTGCCTGGGCATGACGACGAACGAGCAGCTGAACCGCGCGCGCTACAGGCACTTCCAGGCGCGCGGCGGCCGCTCGCCCTTCAGCCGCGGCGCGCTCAACAACTGCGCGGACTTCTTCCAGTGCCGCCTGTGCGGGCTGCTGAGGCCGCGCGCGCCGCCGACACCGAGCCCATGCTGCGCGCCGGACACCAGTACGTGTGAGCGGACCGGACGGGCCGGACGGGCCGGACGGACCGGACGGACCGGACGGGCCGGACGGACCGGACGGGCCGGACGCGGCGGGCCGGACGCGCGCCGCCGACACCGAGCCCATGCTGCGCGCCGGACACCAGTACGTGTGAGCGGACCGGACGGACCGGACGGACCGGACGCGCCGCTTACGATTGTGCATCCGTAGTACAGTTCTAGTGTTTTCACACTGGGAGAGAGTCGAGTCCGGATGACTCGAAGGCAACGAAATTGCAATAATTTAACTAATTTTCTACGCAGCTCGCTCATAGCATTAACCTCGACTGACTTTACTTTTGCTATCCAGTGCATGTTCTACGAAGATTTTTTTTTATTTTTGATACCGACCTTTACATAATAAAATTTATGTCGGTGACAACAAACTAATTCGACATAATGTTTTGACAAGTTTTCGGTAACAAAAAAACAATTTGATTAAATTTTACAGTTTTTCCTAGTAATTAACATTTTTATAGATTCATCGTTCTTGCTTAATGTTACCTCTGCCGGATGAGTTTCAAAACTTTTTGTGCAGCCCGTCGAGTTTGTACGAATTTGGTAATTCCTACTTAATTAGTTACTTGTCGCATAATAAATATTGTAACATAAATAATTCCCGCGTATAGGTCAAGTGATATTTGTAACGTAAGACGTGTAGACAATGATAATTTTAACGTTTACCTTGTTTTAGTACTTCATAATACTCGTCGTGCTGTCCTTGTCGCGCGCCGAGCGCTCGCGGCGCCTGTATTTATGAGTAAATGTGTGTGCGTCTCTTTTTTATTAAATGTTTCCAGAGTTGTTGCACTAGCTGCAGATATTGGAGCGCGACCTAAGTTTTTTTTTAAGTTTAGACTAGTTTATTTTTAGTTTTATTAGATAGAAAGTCAGATTAGGACCTACGTTTCCTAATTTACATTACGTTTGTGTTGTGATCTATTACAGAGGTTATACGTTTAATCATGATTATAAGTTTCAAAATTACAATCTGTGAACATTAACAGAAAGGTGTCATGAACAAAAATCAATATAACTTCTTTAAATAATGTATCGTTTAACCTAAGCCAGTGCCTTGGGGAAGGTATGAAAATAATTATAATTACAATTGCGGCGGACGGCGGCTGAGGCAACTGTCCGCTCGTCTGTAGAGTAAAGTAAGCTTGCTCAATGCGCACCGCTTCGTATGTCAACGTAATCAATGAACAAAACTACATCATTACTAATGGATATAAATTGTAAGGTCTTAGAAACAAACATTTTTTCCCACTGTATTACTAACAACTTTATATCATCACTTGTAGTTAGTTAGGCCGCCGGCTCCGAGCGGCCGTCTAGTTATCATATTTATATTCGGTGTAACTTTGTATAGATTGATGATATTGTATTATAAAATGAAACCAAAATGCATTTGAATTAAATAACTTTGAAAAAAAATTAAATTTTAAACGTATTAAAATCTATAATACTACGACGTGTTATTATTTCACCTAAGCTGTATGAGTCAACATCCCTTTCCCGCGGTTGTAAAACAATAAAGAACCATTGAATGGCAGAAGCCATTTGGCATCTCATGCTCCAGACAAAGCGGCTCGCCGAGCTGCACGGGCTGTCCGCCGACGGGGCGCGGAACTAGTTTCACGTTCTCTGATTCATGTGCTCCATAAGTTTGTTTTCGAGATGCCGCCACCTACGGCTAATGTGGTTTTAAAACTTTTCTCGACGACCTCCGTGAACGAGCGATAGTTTATACATACATACATACGTACATATAATAACGCCTCTTTCCCGTAGGGGTAGGCAGAGACCACTTCTTTCCACTTGCTACGATCCTTACATGTTTCGCTTTGTCCACTTTCATTATTCCCTTCATACATTCTCTTAGATTCAGGGTACTCTTGACCTGGCCTTTTTTCAGGACGTCCCTGATTTGATCTCGAAACGTCCGCCTAGGTCTTCCTTCCTACACTTCCATTCACACTCGCCTTATATGCTTTTTTCGTCAATCGTTCTTCATTCATTCTCTCGACATGGCCAAACCATCTCAGCATACCTTTCTCAATTTTAATCACTACATCTTCTTTCAGACCACAACGTTTCCTTATTTCACTATTCCTCATCCTGTCACTCAGTTAACTCCTAACATACTTCTTAATGCTCTCATCTCAACTGCATTTACTCTGCTCTCATGTTTCTTCTGCCATACCCAACTTTCACTTCCGTACATGAGTGTCGGAACCAAAACTCCCCTATGCACAGCCAAACGAGCCTTGTTAGACACCATCCGACTGCTCATAAAGGAGTGCAAAGCTCCGTTCACCATGTTTTCTGCATTCACTCTTCTTTCAATATCACTTTCACACTTTCCATCTCTTGTGAACTTTAAACCCCGATACACAAACTCATTCACCTGTTCAATTTGTTCATCTCCAATCATTATATTGCAGTATGTCATGCCTCATCTCTTTCAAACACCATCACTTTCGTCTTCGTTACATTCATCTTCATCCCCTTTCTAACAAAAGCTTCACTCATAGCAGTTACCATCTCCTGCAACTCCTCGGCTGAAGACGCAAGTAATACTTGATCATCAGCATAGAGAAAACATTTGACGAGTAATTCATTCTCAACCCACTTTCATTCTCTTTTAACTCTGTCAAGCAATTGTCCATGAACAGATTAAACAGCCACGGTGACGCTACACATCCTTGTCTAACACCTTTTTCGATATTAAACCATTCAGTGTATGCCCCGTTTATCCTAACACAAGCACAAGAATCCCTATAAAGAGATTGCAATGCTCGTATGAGGATACTGCTGACACCTTTCACGGACAATGCTGACCACAATTCATTCCTCACCACTCTAGGCCTTTTCTAGATCCACGAACGTGCAATAGACCTGGTTTTTAGCCAGACACTTTTCGGCTATGCACCGCAAGGAAAAGAGCTGATCCGTACACCCCATTCCCTTTCTAAATCCCGCTTTTGCATCCCATACTTTTTCGTCTGTTTCATTCACAACCCTTTCAATCAACACTTTCGCATACAATTTACCGACGACGCTGAGAAGGCTTATACCGCGGTAATTTACGCAGTCCTGCCGTGACCCTTTTCCCTTATATAATGGCACGATTACGGCTTTGCACCAGTCTCCCGGTACTTGTCCATTTCGCCAGCACAAATTGAAAAGGCGGTACAGCTGACTAGCCACTAAGCCCTGTCCAGTCCTCAGTATCTCGACGGTAATCCTATCTTATTTTTTTTATAGAAAAGGGAGGCAAACGAGCAGGTGGCTCACATGATGGTAAGTGATTACCGCCGCCCATGAACACCCGCAATACCAGAGGCTTAGCAGATGCGTTGCCTCCCTTAGAGTGCCGAGAGGGGGGTGTGTGGGCCACCGGTTACCTGCACTCACCAGACGAAACGCAGAAGTTTGTTAGACTTCTACTTCACGCCGGTATTCTGTGAGGTCGTGGTACTTCCCCGGTCGAGCCGGCCCATTCATGCAACAACAAAAGCTGATGCGTGGCTCTACCACTGTTAAATATATGTCATATCCGGCAGCCTTACCTAATCTCATACTTTTCAACGCTTTTACTATTTCATCCATGCTTATCTCACTTTCATCAACATTTATATTAACCATGGAAGGTGCCGGGTGTTGTACCTGCACTTCCTCTCTTTCAAATAAACATTCAAAATACTCTTTTCATCTCTTTAACACATATTCTTCTCCTTTTATAATGCTCCCATCTTGACTCCTGATTGTACTCAGCTCTGAGGTAGAAGTTTTTCCTCTGGCTGTATTGACGGATTTCCAGAAAAACTTGATGTTTGACTGGAAATCTTCAGTGAGCCTCCTATCAAAATCATCCTTTTGTTCTTCTTTCTTTCTAGTCACAACATCTTTCGCAGCTGACTTGAATCTTTTATACTTCTTTCTCGCTTCCTTTATCTCGTCATTCGTCGCCTTTTGAAGTTTTTGGTTAGCTTTTGTTGCTAACCAATCCAACCACGCTTTCTTCTTTTCTTGCACAGCCCTTTGTACATCTTTATTTACTCTTTACTCCTTCATACCCATCACGCTTTACTCCAACCCAACCCACCCATTAAATTCCCTAACATCACGATCCGTTCATTTTCTCCGCATTTATTCAAGACCTCTCTCATGCTATCGCAAAATTCCTCTCGGACTTGTTGGGCTTTTAATGACCCACCTCCGCGCAGATCCGTCGGTTAGATAGTTAGATAGTTTATGGTAGTATACTAGTATGGACGCTACCCCTGCTCTTTGAGGTTGTCAATATATTAAATAAACAGAGACGATGTGTAAAAGTAGTCACCTGATTTGAGTGCTGCAACCTGCGACACTTACAAACGTCAAATAATTAAATACGGCTAAACTCACGCGTGAACAATCGGTGCAGGCAGCGACTGGTTTCGGACATGTCGGAGGTCCTTCATCAGGGTGAGTGGGATGAGTTCGAGTGAGTTTAGTCGTTTTTAATTATTTTAGTAATAATATCTTACGAACCTGTCCACCTGTAACGTTGTCCCGAAAATATCTTTGGTGGAAGGTGGGTCAAAGGGACTTAATTGTCTAGACTTGACCTCTGTCTACCCCTGTATTGGGAATTGCGTGAAGACATTTTTTTTATATCTTACGAAACTAATAACTTACCTGCAAACTTCTGGAATGGTCAAACGTTACCATTGTCGCGCACCCCACGAGGACACAGAATGGCTCAATGTCCGTTTATCACTTCCGGCTATCTACATTCATCAAATCGGAACACAACAGCTGTTGTTTACTAGCGGGGTTCGAACCCCCGACGTCTCCCAGGCTGCGGAGGCTGCCCAACTTTCATCAAGCTAGCTGTCAAAGTGTACCACTCTACCTACGGCGCACCTTCACCAGTGGCTTGCAGATATGGCGGCCGCAGCTGCCACCGGACATCAGGTGTCCTACTGTCGCATACGCTATACCAATGTCCGCTAACCGGCTAGGTGGTTCGAGAAACTAGAATAAATATTCCTCATGCGAAATATCAACCAATGGCACCTTGAGAATGTGCTTCAAGGAGGTCCGATAACCAATGAGTTTTAGACGCCTGTCCAACATTGAGTACTTCATTTGAGCCGCATAATATTTCTTGTTAATTAATAAGCACTAATGTAGGAAAGCTACATGACCAATGACATGATTCTGGAGTATCTATGGGTAAGAGTAATACCACTGTCGTCTGTCGAGGGCATTTCAAATCACAATTCCCCAAAAATAACAGACCAGCAGTGGGGTCTAAATTGCGAGTTGTCTATTGATATCACAAATAGTGGCGATTACGGCTAATTCCTACGGGAGAGGTGTATGTCCTGCATTTGATTTTGACAAGTGGCAACAAGTTACTAATTTATAAACCTTACCTTCCACACGTAGCTAGACAGAGAGAGTAATGGCTTTATTCTCGCTTTTTTTGGATGATTTAGAAAATAGCGGAGGGGGAGGTAGCGAAAGGTAAATGAGACCTCGGTAGGATAAAGCTTTTCAGTTTATTAGTTAAACAAATATCACTTTTATTTACAACCAAAGCAATCACAAATGTATAAACTAATCATAATCACCTAGAACTACTTAACAGATTGTATTATTTACAACAGAGTCAACAAGCGGGCGGCGCGTCACGCCGAGCCCAGCGGCTGCGTCACCACGGGCGAGCGGCGCCGCGGCGACGACTCCGCGCCCTCGCCCCCCGGCTCGCCGCCCCCCGCACCCCCTGCCGCACCCCCGGCCGCGACCCCCGCACCCCCGGCCGCACCCCCCGCCGCCGCGCCCTCCGTCAGCCGCAGCGCCACCTCCAGGTCGCGGAGGACCTGCGCCGTTTCGTTTACAGTTACAAACGAACTAAACGCTATTCATTTTACATAATAAAAATATGCAATACAATAATAAAAATAGTCTTAAAAAAATAAACTGTGTGATACCAAACTCCCCGTTTCAGCATATTGCTGCAGTACGCAAGAGCCGCAACATTCATACATACATACATACATGTCGGCTTATTAAAGTCCACTGCAGTATATAGGCCTTTCCCATGGGGAGGATTTGCCATAATCGCCACGCTTGGCAAGCGGATTGGCGATCGCAGTAGCAGACCACTCGCACCTCAAACACTGCTGCCCATCTAAGGTCTGATTATTTTTATAGATGGTTATCCCGCCATCTATCGGTTGCCATTAGGATATTTTTGGCTGTTTCCCTTAGTCGCCTCTTACGACATCCTCGGGAAGAAAGTGAGTGGTAATATTCTTACGCCGTTACCACACGGAAAGAGCCGCGACACTGATTTAAAAATGAAGCCTGATGTCCACGTCATAGTCGGTAATGGACAAAAAAATAATCTTATAATAATAGATTCAAAATAATTATAATGACGAATAAAAAACACAGTAAAAACAATACAATAAGAGTGAAAAAACAATTTTTTTTAATTATTTAAACATACACTACCAATTACTTCAGCGTTAACTTATTCTATGTACGCGTATACCACGCAATGATTATATACTCTTTGGCATTAACTTTGACACTGTAACAATTTGTAATGCTGTACCTAGTCTTTGCTGAGTGTGTGCTAAGGTCTATAACACATGACACTACATTTCCCACGTCATCATTTAGAAAACTACCCAAATAAAAAACCTGAACCACCCATTTTCACCCTAAAAATACCCATAATAAAATACAGTGATTAATAAATATATTTAAGCAATCCTCAATTACAAGCAAGAAAAGGTAAGTTTTATAATTTCGAGGATGTTTGGTCACATCTAAGATTTTATGTTAATTTTTTCTTAAAGGTACTTTTTTTTATAGAATAAGGGGCAAACTAGCAGGTGGCTTACGTAATGGTAAGTGATCACCGCCGCCCATGAACACCTAGAAAACCAGAGGAATAGCAGATGCGTTGCCGCCGTTTGAGAAACGTTTAGGCTCTTTCTTGAAGGTCCCTAAGTCATATCGGTCCGGAAAAACCGCCGCGAAAAACGCACTGTGGTCGAATGCTAAGCATCAAGGTGGTGTCGATGGAATTTTAGAATATGCAATAAGGTTCGATGGTAAAATTCAGCGGCTGGGATTAATCCAAACAATTTTAATCGTAGCACGCCCGCAGTATATCTTGTAAAAAATGCAAAGAGATGCAACATCTCTATGCAGTCTCTTTCGACGATCCGAACCGCTCTTTGTTGAATACTGTCAAATGGAAGGAGGTGACTTTGGGGTGCCCCCGCCCTGAGATAACAACAGTACTCAATGCGCGGCCGAACCTGCACCTAATAAAGTTGCAAGTGGTGAGCCGGCATAAAGTATACATACATCCAAGCTCTTCAGAGGCCAATTTGGCTTTCCCTTCCAAGTGACCGAGAAACTGAACGTTGCTTGATATGTCGACGCCAAGGATTCCGATACTGGCTGAAGCAACTTCCTAGCACTCCGTCTAAGTGCTGTCAAAATGAGGTGACACGACGAAAGTTTTCTTTTAGCGGTAAACGCGCAACTTTTTTTCAGGGTTGAACTGGACTAAATTTAGTCGGCTCCAGGAAGATTTTGTCTAACAAAATCTCGACTTCAAACACAAGTTTGATCCGGTACTCGTCGACGAGTGTTCTCAAGAAATAATGGCACGGCCGGTAAGGCATCACCAGTGCTGTCGTCCACATAGCAATGAATTTTACTAATTTGTATATGCATAATAATCATGGATATGCAGAAGAAACAGGGTTGGCGATAGCACACAGCCTTGTGGGACACCAGCGTTCACTGACTTGGAGTCCGAACAGGAACCGTCAACTACGACCTTGATGCTCTGGTCGGTGAGACTAATGACCTAATTGCAAAATGGAATTGAAAACTAATGACCTAATTGCAAAATTTCTCTGGAAGCCCATATGACGGAAGCTTCGAGAGAAGCGCTTTGTGCCACACCCGATCAAAGGCTTTCGCTATGACTCTGCCTATCGATAAGTAAGGTACACATGAAGATCACCAGCTGTGCGACCCCTACGGAAATCTATTTATTATTTTCAGAGCACGTATTGATGGGAGAAGATCGCTTCACTAGCGAGAAGCTGAAAGATCCTCTGAAAGTAATAGTTTTATTGTTTGGAGTTATAATGACATTGTTTTATGCTTTGGAGTTACATAGTTTTTTATTTGGATATCGAGATTTCATACTATACCAAACCAATTTAGAAGTAGCTTGGAGTACAATTATAAAAGATTAGCAAGGTGAAGTTTCCGCCTTGATGACATTTTAGGAGACCCACTTTGATATCTACAGAGATTAATTTATTTCGAAATATAATGTTTAGAGCTGATTACGAGTATAATGAATTTGGATTGAGAAAGCAGCAATACAAGTAATAGCTGTTAGAGGCCGAGGGAGAGTCATTATTATCAAGCGCAGGGAGATTTTGTCAATACCTAGCGCATTCGATTTAAGACTTCTAATAATATTTAAGACCAAATCATCGGTAACTGTCCTTCAAGTGAGAATATTACAATTAAACATATGGAACTCGAAGTAAGAAATCTCAGATAATAGCGTAATGTTTAGCCTTCAAAATTTAGAAAATGTTTATTAAGAGAATCAGAATCATTTATAATGGGGGTCATTGTAGAAACGTGCTCGTCGCGACCCCTGCCAGCCCTTTTCAGGGCTGCAATTCTACACAGCTGCGCACCCATGCCAACGAGGGTTAGGGCGTCCCCCCAAGGCGACGCACACCAGTTCGTCCCCGTTGGTGTGAAATGCAGCGCGCAAAGCGGCGATGGGGACCGCCACCCGTCACGCACAGCCCGACACGGCGGAAGGTGGAGGACGGAGTGCAGAGTTGGCACGTGGAATGTTAGAGGAGGCATGAGAGATAAGACGAATGCGTTGATTGAAATAATGAAAGAAAGAGAATTAGATGTCGTGTGTTTGTCGGAGACCAAGCGGAAGGGCAGCGGTACTGAAGAGCTCCCTGGCGGGGCGTTAGCTCTATGGTCCGGAGTCCCGGAGAGCGAGAGCGCCTGCCAGGGAGTGGGGGTGCTGCTGTCGTCTCGGTTGGTCGATGTTATGACTGAATATAAGGTTGTGAACTCGAGACTTCTCTGGGTTCGCTTTAAATTGGGACTGACGAAGTTATTCCTTTTGGCTGTTTATGCGCCGGTAGCTTCGTCGTCCAGAGCTGAGCTGGAGGAGTTTTGGGAGAATGTAAGAGAAGTTCTAGACTTGGTTAGAGGAAACGAAAGAATTGTTGTATGTGGTGATTTGAATGGATGGGTTGGTACCGCTCGGCCAGGGTACGAGTCGGTGCTTGGAATGTTAGGCGATAAAAGGGTTAACGATGCTGGCAAGCTTATACTGGCTGTATGCAAGGAAAGGGTCTTCTTGTGACAAACACTATGTTTAGTCACAAGAAAATCCATATGTATACTAGAACAAGAGAGAATGAGAGAAGTATGATCGATTTATTCCTGGTAGATGACCGACTGCGAAAACAGGTGATGGATACGCGGGTGTTCCGGGGTGCTGACCTGGGAACGGATCACTATCTAGTGATTACTAGATTTAGGGTCTGTTCGCGGGTTGGCGCCACCGGACAGCGATACCAGAACCACAGTCGGTCGGTAGCATCCGAAGCTGTAAGCTTCAGGAAGCGGACACTAGGGATAAATATCAAGTAAGGGTAGCCGAAAAGCTGGACAGCATTGATGTCAGGAAAGAATGTGTGGAAGAAATATGGCAGAGCCTTAGAGATGGAATGGTTAGTGCAGCGGAAGACGTGTGTGGAAATGTGAAAAGAGGTAGTAGTAAAAAGGGTGATGCATGGTGGAATGACGAAGTGAAAGAAGCTGTAAATAAGATGAAGAAAGCATGGTTAGACTACTTGGCCTCTAGTAATGATAAGGATATGAGGGTGAAGAGGAAAGAAAGATATAAGCTCCAGAAAGTTCACACGAAAGCATTGATTGAGGAAGTGCGTGAAAGGAGTAAAATGGAAGCGGACGAAAGGTTGTCGCACAACTTTAAGGAGAACTCCAAACTCTTCTGGAAAGAGGTTGGAAGGACCCGGAGTGGTGCGACAGCCTTAAGAATGAATAAAGTGCTTTCGGGAACCAATGACGACCTCTCAGAAAAATCAGACGTCATGCAGCGATGGAGTGAATTTTATAAAGAGATGTATGCGTGTGATGATCTTAGTGGGGGATCCGGGGGTGACGCCGTGATTGGTACGCCAGACTCGGACCTCGATAACACTGAGGTCATCAGTATGAAAGAGATTGAATGTGCGATTAGAAGTTTGAAATGTGGTAAGGCTGCGGGACTAGACAGAGTTACTGCTGAAATGATCAAGTATGGTGGGCCACGCGTCTGGGACAGCTTTCATCTGCTGTGCAATTTGTGCTGGCGAACGGGGGCTGTTCCGGATGATTGGCGATCCGCGGTCATTGTGCCTTTATATAAAGGTTGCAGCTTGACCAGTTTAGCAAGTAAAGTTTACTCGAAGGTTTTGACACGTAGGATGCAAGATAAATCGGAAAGATTTCTATGGGAGGCACAATGCGGATTTAGACCTGGAAGAGGATGCACGGATCAAATGTTTTCTCTCCGCATGATAACGGAGAAGCTTCTGGCTGCTAACCAGAAGATTTTCTGTGCTTTTGAGGATCTTGAGAAAGCATTTTATAAGGTTGTAAGGAAGAAAATGTGGGAACTGTTGCCGGGGTATGGTGTGGATGGTCGATTGCTAAGGGCTGTGCAGTCACTTTACTGTGACTGTAAAGCCTGTGTGCAGGTAGGGCATGACCTGTTACCCACGTTTAGCGTCCAAACGGGCGTAAAACAGGATTGTGTCATGTCTTCCTGGCTGTTCATACTGTATCTCGACAGCTGTTTACAGAAGCTGAAAGATAGCTGTTTGGGTGTGAAATTGGGTGACACAAAAGTGAATTGTCTGCTTTATGCTGATGATGCAGTGCTTATTGCACCATCAGAGGCAGAACTGCAGGCATTAAACACTTGTATGAAAGAAAAATGTGAAATTAATGGTCTCCGTTTGAATGCTAATAAAACTAAGGTAGGTAAGGTAAGGTAAGGCTCTGGTATTTGAAAGGGACGAAGAAAGAACGAAGTGCGAAATTTGGGTAAATCAGGAATGTCTAGAACAGGTGAATGAAATTGTATACTTGGGGAGTGCGTTTAGCCGGGATGGAAGATGTGATTTAGATGTGGACAGGCGTGTCGCTGCCGGGAACAAAGTCAATGGTGCCCTGACTGCGTTAATCAAAAGGCAAGGCGTTGTGAAAAGTGCACGCCTTGCAATACATAACGCAGTGTTGGTACCGACTTTGTTATATGGCAGCGAAACCTGGGTATGCCAGAAGAAGCATAAAAGCAGGTTGAATGCAGTGGAGATGCGATCTCTTCGTAAAATGTGCGGCCTTACCATGGCCGACCGAAAGCGAAACGAAGAGATTCGCAATATGGCAGGTTTGAAAGATGACCTTGTCTCAAAAATGGATAAGGGCGTGCTTCGATGGTTTGGGCACGTTGAGCGAATGAGTGAAAACCGAATGGTGAAGAAAATATATAGCGCGAAAGTTAATATTAAAAGGTGTCGAGGTAGACCGAGACTAACTTTCGAAGACCATGTGAGCAAATTGCTTGAAGAGGGGAGGATCAAGAGTACTCGGATACCTAGACGTGCGTGTATGAAGAAGATGATGAATCTGAAAGAAGCGAAAGAAGTATGTAGGGATCGTGAAACTTGGCGATCTGTTCTCTCTGGCTACCCCGTCAGGGATTGTGCGTGAAGATAAATAAATAAAAAAAAAGAATCATTTAATTGACATGGAAGTTCCACTGCATTGATATTTAAAGACGCAATTCCCAATACAGGGGTAGACAGAGGTCAAGTCTAGACAATTAAGTCCCTTTAACCCACCTTCCACCGAAGATATTTTCGGGACAACGTGACAGGTGGTGAGCCCGTCGCAGCCTTTATGTCCAAGCCAACGATGAAATTCGTACATAAGTTTTTGAAAAACTCATTGGTACTGCCACCTGGGGATCGAACTCGGGTCTCTCGACTCGAAATTCCGACCACCCAACAACTCGGCTATCGCGATATTTAAAGACAAAACTATTTTTTAAATGTTTCCATAACATTTTAGACTAATTAATGTTGTATTTTATTCAAATGTGCTCGTTTCTCTGTTATTGTATTACTGATGCTTGTTAGAGATAGTTGCTTGCGGAATTCAGTTCTGGATGCGTGGGGAATTGTGGGAAAATAATTCCTCTTTCAACGTATTTAAATAAAATTAGTTATATGAGATACTAACCAACGAAGGTACTACCCGGCTACTAAACGGGGTTTTACTACGAACTTCATATTCTACTTTGTTAAATAAAGCCATCACACGATATTTTTGTGTGAATTTTACATGGTTCTGGAAATGAAAACCGCGATTATAATTTCGTTTACTGAATCTATGGTAGCATCAGTCGTGCCAACGAAGACATTTTATATATACGAAGATATATATATATATATATATATATATATATATATATATATATATATATATATATATATATATATATATATATATATATATATATATATATATATATATATATATATATAAATGCTCTTGTACATGTATGTACAACAGCATTTATATATATATGTATATGTAAAAGCCAGCCATCATCGAAGTTCTTTTTTTTTTGTTAGGTTAAGTTTTTATTAAGAAGCGATCGCATAGAGGTTAGCCACATTTCTCATAACCTTTCCCTTAGTGTTCGACCTTTTTCAGTCACTGCTACGAAGATTCGAGATGTGAAGATGTATTACATGGAAGTGAAAGCGACAAAATTGTGAAAACGAATGAAAACTTCATCATCAATCACTCCTCTACACTGCCGGCTTGTACTTTTCGCCAGAACCACGGCAAACTCACCGTGCACAATAACATAAGATGACACTGGCCGTGTCTCTCCGCGGGCGCTGTAAGGCTGTAAAGGACGAGTGAGTGTGTGAGTGTGTGTGAGTGTGGCTGACCTCGGTCTCCTTGTGGTCGAGCAGCGCGAAGCGGCGGTCGAGCGCGGTGAGATGCGCGAAGGTGAGGTGCAGATGCGCGTGCAGCCGCAGCAGCGCCAGCTCGCGGAAGTGCGCGGCGTACAGGTGCGCCACCACGTGGTACTGCAGCCGCAGCACGCGGCGCACCACGCCCTCGAACTGAGCGGGGAACTCGTTCGCTGCAACGCACATCACAGACACACTGCCCATGTTATTACACGCGAGCGTGTCGAACACACATCACAGACACACTGCCCAAGTTATTACACGCGAGCGTGTCGAACACACATCACAGACACACTGCCCAAGTTATTACACGCGAGCGTGTCGAACACACATCACAGACACTGCCCAAGTTATTACGCAGGCGTGTCAGACACATCACAGACACTGCCCAAGTTATTACACGCGAGCGTGTCGAACACACACATCACAGACACACTGCCCGTTATTACACGCGAGCGTGTCGAACACACACATCACAGACACACTGCCCAAGTTATTACACGCGAGCGTGTCGAACACACATCACAGACACACTGCCCAAGTTATTACACGCGAGCGTGTCGAACACACATCACAGACACACTGCCCAAGTTATTACACGCGAGCGTGTCGAACACACATCACAGACACACTGCCCGTTATTACACGCGAGCGTGTCGAACACACATCACAGACACACTGCCCAAGTTATTACACGCGAGCGTGTCGAACACACATCACAGACACACTGCCCAAGTTATTACACGCGAGCGTGTCGAACACACATCACAGACACACTGCCCAAGTTATTACACGCGAGCGTGTCGAACACACATCACAGACACACTGCCCAAGTTATTACACGCGAGCGTGTCGAACACACACATCACAGACACACTGCCCAAGTTATTACACGCGAGCGTGTCGAACACACATCACAGACACACTGCCCAAGTTATTACACGCGAGCGTGTCGAACACACATCACGGACACACTGCCCAAGTTGTACACGCAGGCGTGTCGAACACACATCACAGACACTGCCCAAGTTGTACACGCAGGCGTGTCAGACACACATCACAGACACTGCCCAAGTTATTACACGCAGGCGTGTCAGACACACATCACAGACACACTGCCCGTTATTACACGCGAGGCGTGTCGAACACATCACAGACACACTGCCCAGAAGTTATTACACGCGAGGCGTGTCGAACACACATCACAGACACACACTGCCCAAGTTATTACACGCGAGCGTGTCAGACACACATCACAGACACACTGCCCAAGTTATTACGCAGGCGTGTCAGACACACATCACAGACACACTGCCCAGGTTATTACACGCGAGGCGTGTCGAACACACACATCACAGACACACACTGCCCAAGTTGTACACGCAGGCGTGTCAGACACATCACAGACACACTGCCCAAGTTATTACGCGAGCGTGTCAGACACATCACAGACACACTGCCCGTTATTACACGCGAGCGTGTCAGACACACATCACAGACACACTGCCCAAGTTATTACACGCGAGCGTGTCGAACAGACATCACAGACACACTGCCCAAGTTATTACACGCGACGCGTGTCGAACACACATCACAGACACACTGCCCAAGTTATTACACGCGAGCGTGTCGAACAGACATCACAGACACACTGCCCAAGTTATTACACGCGAGCGTGTCGAACAGACATCACAGACACACTGCCCAAGTTATTACACGCAGGCGTGTCGAACACATCACAGACACACTGCCCAGAAGTTATTACACGCGAGCGTGTCGAACACACATCACAGACACACTGCCCGTTATTACACGCGAGCGTGTCGAACACATCACAGACACACACTGCCCAAGTTATTACACGCGAGCGTGTCGAACACACATCACAGACACACTGCCCAAGTTATTACACGCGAGCGTGTCGAACACACATCACAGACACACTGCCCAGAAGTTATTACACGCGAGCGTGTCGAACACACACATCACAGACACACACTGCCCAAGTTATTACACGCGAGCGTGTCGAACACATCACAGACACACTGCCCGTTATTACACGCGAGCGTGTCGAACACACATCACAGACACACTGCCCAGGTTATTACACGCAGGCGTGTCGAACACCACATCACAGACACACACTGCCCAAGTTATTACACGCGAGGCGTGTCGAACACACATCACGGACACACTGCCCAAGTTATTACACGCGAGCGTGTCAGACACACATCACAGACAAACTGCCCAAGTTGTTACACGCGAGCGTGTCAGACACACATCACAGACACACTGCCCAGAAGTTATTACACGCAGGCGTGTCGAACACACACATCACAGACACACACTGCCCAAGTTATTACACGCGAGCGTGTCGAACAGACATCACAGACACACTGCCCAAGTTATTACACGCGAGCGTGTCGAACAGACATCACAGACACACTGCCCGTTATTACACGCGGGCGTGTCAGACACACATCACAGACACACACTGCCCAAGTTATTACACGCAGGCGTGTCAGACACATCACAGACACACTGCCCAAGTTATTACACGCGAGCGTGTCGAACAGACATCACAGACACACTGCCCAAGTTATTACACGCGAGCGTGTCGAACACACATCGCGCTCTAATGATGATCGGCGTCTGCTGCAGGACTGGGACTGGAGAATATAATTCGAAACTCGAGGGACTTACGAATATTACGAATTATCGAGTGTTTGAAATATGAAATAGTTCGAAATTTGTGTGAGAAAATAAATAAAACTTCGAATTATTAAGTGTTGATCAATTATTATCTATTAACTGCTATTCTATAAAAGTGTCAAAAGTTTAGAGGTACATTCGTGTACATACATGTATTCACAATGTGAATACATGTAAATTATATCAATGAATTAATTGATCCTTAAAAAGATCAGCCTGAACACGAGCAATGTGCTTCAAGGCACATTTTGCTGCTGTTCAGACTGCTCAATAACTATTTTAAGAGAAAAAGTGCCTGAGATGCTTTTTCATCATTTTCGTTTTGTAGACAGAAGCTTTGTAAGGTATCAAGGTAAGAAGATCTTGCTTCCTGAACGGACACCTCTGCCAAAGGTCCTGATGTATCATTCTCATCTTTATCGTTACTTTTTTCATTCGTATCTGTTGCAGATAATATTTCGCCATCGATCCACCCATCATAATCAAACCAATCGTAACAAAAACAAAGGCTCGTGTACGTTTATACAAGTTTGAACTTGTCGCAAAATGTACTTACAATCTTTCCGCCTCTTTCTCTGTGCAACTTTCAATTGTCGAGTGTTGGACGCCGATTAGTTCGAATTAACGCTAATTTTCAAGTTTTTTTTAATGTGTGTTTTGCTGGCGTGCCTAATATTAAACGAGATTATTAGACAGTTTTTACCACGTATTTTTTATTTATTCCATGGTTGGACTACACATACCCGATAGTATAATATAAACGGTTTTAGTCACAATCGCCTATGAGACCCGAGTTCGATCTCCAGGCATGGCAGGCTCGTACCAATGGGTTTTTAAAAAGAAAAACTTATGTACGAATATCGTTGGCTTGGACATAACGACGGCGACGGCCTGTCACCACCGGGACAACGTGACCACCTGTCACGTTGTCCCGAAAATATCTTCGGTGGAAGGTGGGTCGAAGGGACATAATTGTCTAGACTCGACCTCTACCCCTGTATTGGGAAGTGCGTGAAGATATTTATATTTTTATATTACTATCTGCCAGTGCAAATATCGCAAAATAGTTCCAGTCGTTTCAAAAATTAGATAGGAATCATAGACAGATAAAAAAAAATTTTATATGCAAGTACCATACATATATTCAAAAGAATGTAGTGAAAAGCTGTTAATTTGGAATTAAAAACAGACGCTTAAATTTTAGTAGTTAGTACCCTCTAAGCTGATCTGATCGCTCCCATGATTTATTTAATTATCGATATCTCTAATCAAATTATGTTCATTTTTGTGTTTGCTTTGTTCAAGAAATAAATACAATAAAATAGGACACCCACAGAGTTACTTTCGCCTGTTTCCTTTTTAGATGAACCTCATTACGAAATTGTTGTTACTTGTATCGATGAAAAATTTATTTGAATTGATGAAAATTGGTCCGATGTTTGGACAAGCGTGGTCGTGAAGCAGTCGGCACTAGGGCGTTGACAAGTCTCGATTGTTTGTCAGCGAGCTCCAACGTGATCTTTACACTATGGACCTAATATAGTTCCAAAAGGAACACACGTACACATATCGTACTTAAATAGGGACGCAACGTTTTGAAAAAATTCCAAGGGTTGACTTAAAATTCTCCGAATTTTGCGGATACGAACATAGGTACACTGAAGTTTTATAATATCCAAGGTGAGCGAGCCGTTGCAAACATATGAAATACAAACAAACAAACGCATTTTATAAACGAATGCATTATCATAGTTTTTATGTGTTAGCCGTGGCACGAGTAAACTGCAAAAGAAGTCGACTGTCAAAACACCGAAATAAACGCAACACTACGTGGAGAATCTCAAAGCGTCTCACGCGGGAATGCAAGTAAATCAAATGTATAACGATCTGATATTTTATTTCTGGATCCGACATCGTTGCCATTTTCTTCGTTCGTCTCGCTCTCAACCAAGTAATTTAACATCACATCCACTAAATGTACGTGAAATAAACATATAAATATTCTGAAATATATAACGTAGTATCTGCATATTGTATTTCCTTTGTTTCCAAGAAATACATAACAGACTAACTTCTAGCCTATTTGGAAAACGATGGAAAATTATAAATGACAATTGATGGATGTAATGCAAGTTACCTATATAATAAATAATAAATAAATATCTTCACGCAATTCCCAATACAGGGGTAGACAGAGGTCTAGTCTAGACAATTAAGTCCCTTCGACCCACCTTCCACCGAAGATATTTTTCGGGACAACGTGACAGGTGGTGAGCCCGTCGCCGCCTTTATGTCCAAGCCAACGATGAATTCGTACGTAAGTTTTTGAAAAACTCATTGGTACTGCCACCTGGGGATCGAACTCGGGTCTCTCGACTCGAAATTCCGACCACCCAACAACTCGGCCATCGTGACGTAAGTTACCTATATCAACAATTTTATCTTCCCTCTCTACAACAAACTTAGTCATGCGCCGATAAAAGTCCTTTGCAACATTTAGCCTCCCTCATAAGGAAACTTTGTTATAATCGAAACACTTGGCAAGCAGAATGGAGTTTTATCACCTGTTAAGTTGTCCCAAATAAGCTTTGTTGAAGAGTGGGTCGAAAAGGACTTCAATGCCTAGACCTCTTCTTACTCCAGTATTGAAAATTGTGTATTACGGAAATTAAAAAAAAAACCGTTGCATTGTCCGCAAATAAAATCCCTTTTCTCCTTTCCATTAATTTTAACGTGCAAATCTAATTAGTCTATATTTAATTTCCACTGTACTATTAGCACTCTCTCCTTGGAGTTGAAACTTCCCTGGAAACTAAAATCCTTTTTTAGATGACGGCTCATACTCAACCGATTTTCAGAAGCCTAGACAATTTAGTATTTTCGACACACTTCCCAGGAGCTTATTTCTGACAATGTGACGCGCGGTGAAGCTATCGACGTCTCAGTGACCAAGCCAACGGTAGGGTATTCGCTCGGGGTGACTTACCATATTTAGTGGGGAAGACGGTCTCGTCGTTGACGGTCTTCTGTGTGTAGGTCATGACATAGTCGACGTACTGCGGCGCGGCGACGCGCGTCTTCTTGCCGCGCTCGTCGTACCAGGCGTACGAGCGGCCGCCGGGGCCCGTCATCTCGGGGCAGGTGGCCGCCGTGCAGAACTCCGACACCGTGCCGTACAGCAGGTTCACATGGTCGAATAGCGCCAGCGCTGCAACCGCCACGCAAAACATTTATTCATCGAACCAAGAAAAATAAATAAATATAAATATCTCCACGCAATTCCCAATACAGGGGTAGACAGAGGTCAAGTCAAACAGTTCGGTGGAAGGTGGGTCAAGCCTTTGACCCACCTTCCACCGAAAATATTTTCGGGACAATGTGACAGGCCGTCGCCGTCTTTATGTCCAAGCCAACGATGAAATTCCTACATAAGTTTTTGAAAAACTCATTGGTACTGCCACCTGGGGATCGAAATCGGGTCACTCGACTCGAAATTCCGACGACCCAATAACTCGGCTATCGTGACTCATTATTTAATAATATTTTATTTTATCCCGATCATAATATCTTAAAAACTATCCATTATGATTATTTTTATTATTAAATTAATCTACTTTATTTCGTAATGAAGTTTCTCTAACGGAGAAGTAAGAGTAAAAGAACTCCGAACACAACACGACACGCTCGTTGTCATATTGCCGAAGAAAGACGAGCGAACAGTCCTACTGCTGCAGGCAATGGACAGCAGCAAACTTTTTCATTAAAGGAAAGTTACAAACGCATTGGCATTTAAAGTTGTTCCAAACAGTAACTGCAGTGCTGTTTGGCTTTAGAAATAGGTAAGGTTGTGACACTAAGCTTGACTTTCGAGGTAATAAGCTAAAGCAGAGAAGGAACTCGGCGCCTGCGCTCAGAACGCTCAAGGATTACACCACAATAATGAGCAACATTTAATTTAACATTTCAAGTAGGATATTCCTCTTCATTTTTATGGTAAATGGTTGTTGCAATGGTTATATATCACATTCTGTGGTTGTTTCGACGGTCAATCTTTACGCAACTTCCCATACTGAGGTAGGCAGAGATCTAGACAATGAAGTCCTTTAAACCCGACAAATGGTGAGCCTATTGCGTGTCGTAGTGTCCAAGCTTAGTTGGACACTAAGACCGTTCAAATCATATTGAAGAAAATATATTTTTAAATTTTAGTTTCCCATATGCATCGCATCTGTCCCCCTAATTTAAATATTTGGAACGAGAAAAAAACGTACAAAAACTATCGTGATTTAATTCGAATTTCGGTTTTAATAATAATGTAGGCCGGGGCCGCATGTTCCAGACTAAAGACGCTAATTTTAATGCTGTTGCAATACGATGATAACTGAGATACATACAGCCCACTTTAGATTTAGAAAAGAGTAACTGTTAGTTACAACTGTTAAAAATTAACCCCGAGACTTGTGTCAAAAAATATTATTACCTATTAATAATACCTCCTATGTACTTCCTATCTGTCCATTAACACACTTTGATGAATATGACATAGACAAAAAACACGATTAAATTAATTAAATACACATAGAAGCGGACTGAAACCGAGCCTCGGAACTCTGCTCCGCCGCCGAGGTCGGGCTACTTGAAATGCAAAGCGCACAGCCGCGCCTGACTCCGCTCATCCGTCAACAATCCAAATTTCTATGTCGTAAAAATGAAGCCTCTTTCACTATGTGATGTTAAAGTTCCACTTTCCCAACAGGTCGCACGAGGCGCGCCTGTGCCTATCAAATACATGCAGTTTGCGTTCCAAATTGTAAGGTCTTTAAGAAAAGGTTTCTAGGGCTGGTCACCGACAGTTTACCTGCGCCTCTTATCTTTATTTATATACTAAACATGTGGCAAAGCGGCTCTAGAATAGTAATGAATACCATAGTAAAAACTCTACGGGGTGCATGCAAGTAGTAATCAAATGCAACAGTATAATAAATTCGAGGTCCGCCTGAACGTTGACTGAAGTGATCACTGGCACAGTGATGTCGTTCGCAAGATAATTCCACTTCGGCTGACAGGCGCGCAAGGTCGCCCGCCGCGCGGTCGCTCGGTCACTCCGCCGCACGCTTATCAGTACCACTGATATTTGTACGACAACTTTCTACGTACCGGGAAGCGATATCGAGTAGGTTTACGAATTGCTTACTCATTGGAAACGTTCAACTCGGGCTGTCGTGCGCGTCCGCTTTGGTCGTGAGTAAATATAACGGTTGTGGAACGCTTTAATTTTCGCGAGTGTACTATAGAATAGAATTTAGAGCAGCGAGTTCGCAAGGCGGCGTGCCGCTGGGTACGGGGCCGGCGGGCCTGCGGGCGTGCCGGCGTGCGGCCGCGGTCGTTACTGCCCTACTTGGAACGTATAATAAACAGCGCATTTTGCGATGGTCTTCCAATGAGACCACAACAAGGGACGAATTGCGACAGGTATTGGCAATAATCGCTGTGTAAAAATAAATTCCGTGAATACTGACTGTGCGAGGCGAGCCACTCGTTGTAGTCGAGGCCGTGCGGCAGGTCCACCAGCTGGCGCATGTCCAGCTCGGGCAGCTTGCGCTCCAGCAGCGCCTCCTGCAGGTACAGCTTGGGGTCGCCGGCCGGCTCGCCCTCGCGCTCCTTGCGCCGCGCCTTCCTGCAACCACACCGCCGCTCGTCAGTACACCTCGCACACATCTCATGCCACGTTTCAATGCTATGGGCTAATCTCAGTATCTATCAGAATCATTACATTTTTTTTCTATATAACCCATTTAAAAATAAAGTATGCATAGTATAAATTTGATACATTAAAAAACTAGTCAAACTGCAGGACGTAATTCATTTTTTCCATCCTACTAACCTATCCCACCTATGCACCAAATATTTATATCTGGAGTAGTTTACGACACTACCAGTCCCTTCTTATTAATACATGTGTTAGAATTTAAATATTAAAAAAAATCTATAGCTGTTGTTCCGGTTTTGGAATAACCGATTATTCCAAAACCGTAATAACAAATTAACATTATTTCAGAAGTTGCTTCTTCGTCTCTATTTAAAAATCATGTAATAAACCCGCCACTCTACCCGGCTACATCTGTTGGAGATTCCGATGAGAGCTAATGTCACGTTGGTCGGTCAGAGGCACGTGGGGCGAGTACGGCCGAACAAAATGAAA
Organism: Sericinus montela; assembly: GCA_029286605.1. NCBI lineage: Eukaryota > Metazoa > Arthropoda > Insecta > Lepidoptera > Papilionidae > Sericinus > Sericinus montela. The sequence continues at coordinate 176,637 of JAGSMR010000001.1, forward strand.
TAACAAGAGGCGTCGGATGCGTTGTCCGCGGCAGGTGGGTCCGGCGCGGGCGACGCACCGGCCGTGATTCAACTCCGACCCTGACCTTATTGCGCATCGCGTAGCGCCCCGGGCTCCCGACCGCGCGGTGTGCGTAGGCCCGCCGTCACCCGCCGCCGAGGGAGTGTCTCGACCCGCGACACGCGCGCCGAATACGAATCTATTATATTTTAATGTTTTACGATAACGGCACTCAATATTTTTAATCCGAATTGCGTCATCGTCATTAATTGACGCGATTTCACACCAATTTATAATAACTAGTTAGATACCGTAGTAACGAAAATAAGAAGGTTCTAGAACATCACCCGGCGAGCGATAAAAAGAATCTAATTAGCTCAAAGTTGTAGAAAACAATGCAAGGAAAAAATTGTAAGTAAACTGCAGGAAATAAAATAGGTGTACTTACACGCAAAATGCAAACATATAACTTTAAAGTAATGCCAGTAATATTCGTTCTTAATAAGAAACACCTATGTGAATTTTCAATGTAGATCGGGGTGAGATCTGCTCATATGCTAATGGCAGTGGGATACTAACTTCCCGAGCAGCGTGTCGACGAGTACCGAGAGCCACAGCACGAACATTTCCAGGCAGCGGTCCATCGCGGGACGGCGCGCTGCCCGCGCACATCGCGCGTCGCTGCGCGCGCCTCTACTCGGCAGCGCGCAAGTATTCGTCAACGAGGTTCATACGCAATGGGTTAGTCCGGTGATAAAGCAATCTATGTTGCTAAAACTTCTCCTAAGCGCGACGGCTCCCGGTCCTCGTAAGCATCGAAAACGAAGTTTTATCCAAAAACAAATTAAGACTCGAGCACTAGATTATCGAATAAACGGAAACTCGATACCAGTCATTGTTTGTTGACCACGAGACTTAGGCGAGACATTGATAATACACACACACACAACAAAACGCGGCTCACCTGAACGGCACAGCCGAGTACAGGTAGGACGGGAGTGAAAAGAGCACACCGAGAACCACCGCGTGGCACATCGCGGCAACGACTGGCCCAGCCCGCCCGAGCGCTCCGCGGCGCCCCCCTGCCTTCTGCGCAATTCCGAGTTTGTCTCTGTCGCCCACGGCGGCGCGTGCGCAACTTGTCATTCACATGATAGTAATATTGAAGCAAAAGATTAACAAATAACGCAGCGATTATACGAATCGTATATGACGCAGGGCTACGTTAGGAGCGCGCCCAGGCGTAGTCAATTTAATATTACTTCCGTGTACAAGTGCTAAGTGGAACTAACAACAGTCCATATTGCACAATCTAGACACTAACCAGTTATGCCCATTCCACACGATTTCCCATTAATTGTGACACACCGACCGATTTGTGCCCTAATTCATAGTATAATTTGACGTACCAACATCCTGCGAATCTGCTATTTGAAAACAGTATTGCGGTCAAATGATGAGACAAGGTGCAACGGCGCAATACTTGGCACACATCGAGCTAGGAAGAGTAAAAGTGTTGCGGGATCGTTCACCCGACTCGCCAGCGGCGGGTTGCCAGCTGCTGAACGTGCTGCCTCATTTTGACTACACTCTGCTTTACATAAGTACACTTCGAGAACTTTAATCAAAAACATCACTGTCAGAGCAACAATGGTAAAAATAAAAATATTTTATGTCATGGTAATAAATTTAACAAAATAATATATGATGTTGTGAGATACAATGCCGTCCCCAATCGAAGAAGGTACGTAGGTAAGGTTGTGACCTCCTCAATCGTGCTTAATGGACATAACTAATACTCATCATGCAAGTAAATCAAGCAGCAGGGCCTGTGGAGACCGGGTGCAATGCAGTTATATTTAAAAAAATCCATTTCACGCTCTTCCCAATACAGGGGTAGGCAGAGATCTAAACAATTAAGTCCTTTCGACCCACCTTCCACCGAAGACATTTCTTGGGACATCGTGACAGGTGGTGAGCCCGTCGCCGTCTTTATGTCCAAGCCAAGATATAACACGTATATGTTTTTAAAAAACCTATTTGTACGAGCCTATCACCTGGAAATCCAACTCGGGTCTGTTGACTTTCAGTCCAATCATCCAACCACTCAGCTATACTTAAATTATGGAAACCTGATATCATTAACCACAGCAGGGTAATTAGAGTTAAATATGAAAGTATAAATTAGATCAATTAATTATAATTTAGGTCCAATTAGCGCAGTTCGCTCCCGGTGCGGGTGCGCTGGCGAAGGAGCAGCACGCGCAGCACTCGTGCTGCTGCAGAGTGAGCCGCGAACGCTCTCCTTGCGGCCTCGATTTGCTCCGAAGGCTACCCGCCCCATTGTGCGCCGCTACCTACTGCCGTGAGGCCTTCAACGAAACGGCTTTGTTACGATGAATACATTTACCGACAAACACTAAACGCTATGCTTTTCAAGCGTGAAATAACAATTTGGAGATTTTTTTCTTGAAACGAACAAAATCTTAAAGTTTAAGAATGGACACAACTATATAGATTGTTCGACCACTGCATCATACGTTGACACTAAACAATTGTATACAAACACCAATACATTGTAAGGTACAAATAAGTGCATTTGATTGTATGAACGTTCACGTAGTACAAACCGGCAACACTTCACACTATTGTTTCGTATTAATGTCGGCCAGTTCCGCGTCAGTTAAGGCTACAGAGCCTGTTTCGAAGGTCGCGTCGCTTGCGAGCGATTACATCGGTCAGGACACAACTGTAAGCACAGTCTCACAATAACTGATTTGAGATTGCTGATCGCTCAGGGCGGCCGGCTTTCTTGAAATATGGCCGAATGCCTGTGGCCTATATATAAATAATCATGTTGTATTTATGATTGTTTACAGTATTTGAACTTGAACAAAGTATTGATAATAATATAATTAAAAAAACTATCTTCAAGCCATTCCTAATACTGAGGTAGACAGAGGTTTAGACAATTAAGTGCTTTCAGCGACTACTTTTTTTAGAACGTGACAGTTGGTGAGTGTCGCCTTCTTTTATGTCCAAGCTAACGATCTAAATTGTACGTAATCGTACAAGTATCGAAAAAACCCATTGGTACGAACCTATCAACCGGAGATCGAACTCAGATATCTCGACTCGAATTCCGTTCACCCAAGCACTCGGCTATCGTGACTAAAAATATACATATTTATTATTGCAATTCCCAAATGAGCCACCGTTGACGAAGTAATGGTGGGTGTCATAGTGGCGTTGAGCCCGGTCTGCTGTTTACTGCAGACGAGCCGTCGGGCAGTGTCGCAGCGGGTGCCACGGGACGTGATGCGCCATCTAAAGCTTTCGGATAAACGTTACGCACCGCTGCGGGCGAGCACTACTTCTGCAGACGCGTGTAGCACACACTGTCCCCACATTGTCTTCATCGGCATGCTCTTCATTGACATGCACTGAAATGGCGACGAGTATGTTGCTGGTATCTGACACAATTGGTGTTTTATAGCGCAACGTTGATTTATTAGTACATGCATAAATTTCCGTGGCGCAACGTTTGTTCAATACAAGCATTCATTGCGCGCCACGACATGTTCCCACGACCACTTTGGTGTCATCATATTTGGTTACATCGCAGTGATTGCATCGCTCCGTTATCGGCACACAAAACATTCTTTCTCCTTCAGCAAGTTTAGCTCGAATGTAAAAAGGTTGTTATGGAAACAACATTTATCAACATGTCAAGTTGTGCAATAGATATTATTTATAAAAGCCTATTGTTTAATAGTTTTCGGTACCAAATATAACCAACTAAGTATAATAAATATACCAATAATAATTATAGTGCAACCGGGGTGCAGTTTAAACTATATGACCTAAAGTTTCAGACAGACAGAGTAATAAATCATACATCCTCGTGTAAGCCACATCATGCTCCTTAATCCGCCTTTCCGTTATGAATAAATTAACATTTAAACATTTGAACCCTATACACAGTACTGTACTGATCTACTGTAATTTAACACGTACTGCAATGAAAAGTACAACGTGGTAAATGTTTGGTGCAGTATTAAGATCGTTTGGCTCTCGAAACTGTTTCAATTCCGAACGAGACGGTTCGCACGCCACGATTTTGTATTTACACACAAAAAGTTGCTCCGCGCTATAGAATGCGTTGCTGATCTCATTCTCGCGAAACTGGAGTGATGTGGTGCGCGTCCCCGTCTACTGCTAGGTTGGGGTTTGCCAGTGTAGCCGCGCTACATTGCGCTCCGGCCTTGGCCCGCGCCGCGCCGCCGCCTTCCACAGTATCGATGTGCTGCAATGGAGCACTCACGTTGTAGCAAATTTGAAATTTCTAGTAAGTATAAGGATGATAAACACGCTACAATTGTTCTTCTTTCGCGCAGATCGAAGTAGTGGATTTTACAATAAATTTACGAAATAATAACTATATATAGTTTCCTACAATACTTTCTTCTCGTCTTCCTACCACACTACCCAATTCTTACCGTGGGAGTCGTAAGACGCAACTAAAGGAAGTAAGTTAACTAAAGGAAGCTTACAGACACCTACCGGCACATGGCGGGGTAACCGTCTCGATAAACACAATCAAAACTCAGGAGCTTAGGTGCGAGGTCACTTGCCAAGCGAACGTGACGATATCTTTTACCGCCGCTACAAAACGATTGAACTACGAAACACAATAAATATATTGGAGTTTGTGTGTGAGGAACATAAAAAACCGGTCAGTTGAACTAACTACAGTTGAAAACTGAGCTGCACCAGACGAATGGCGATCCTAAAAGCAGCATCAGTGTGCATTTATCCGCCGCGGAGCAGTCACGGCAATGTATTGCGGATGACAAACGTCCAGCGGAGAGCGAGGGAGTCAGAGACATTACTGAGCAGTTCTTCAAGTGGATGATTAAAGGGAACAAAGGGCGGCGGTCAGTGGCGGAGGGGGGCGGGCGACGTAAACCGGTCGCAAGGCGTACTCGCAGTTGAATGTGACGGACGGGAAGCGGTGTCACTTTGTTGTATTCAAGATTCAGTCGCAAAAGGCGTGACAAACGACAGCTGGGTTTTTTAACATCTGACACAATAAAACCTCCTTCACGATCTAATCTAAGGCTAATGTGAAACGACTTTACGGAATAGAGACGAGATCTCTGCATAATGGGATCATGCAGTGTCTATGAATTACTGGGTCATAACTCACAGCCGTTTTTCCTCGCAATGAAAACATTAGCTTAGAAATGTTTTATCGAAGTTGCGCCGCAAAATGAGCGGGACCATAAAGCGTAACCGAATGTCCTTGCGCAGTGAACACACGGCAGCGGAGCGGCGCCGGCTGGCGCTGCACACCACGGAATGCGGTGTCACGTGGCGCTCAGTGTTGTCATTGATGTAAGTTAACTTCAAATGGAATTTGATAGTCCGGGATTTGGAATAAAGCTTATCCACGTGGCACTGAGCCAGACCTAGCTGCCGCTACTTCTCAGCTAAGCAACGAAACTAAAAAAACGAAAGATAAAATTAAAACGTACGCAAGTAACACACTGAATATTACTTCATTACCCTTTAAGTGTGTTAAATCTTATATTGTAGACCATATTTCTGAGCAGTTTAAAAAAAGAGCCGAGATGTTGGGTGGTCGGAATTTCGAGTCAAGAGACCCGAGTTCGATCCCCAGGTGGCAGGCTTGTATCACTCACCAACTGTCACGTTGTCCCGTAAAATATTTTCGGTGGAAGGTGGGTCATAGGGACTTAATTGTCTAGACTAAACCTTTGTCTACCCCTGTATTGGTAATTGAAAAAAAAAAGAAAATATCTTCACGCAATTCCCAATACAGGGGTAGACAGAGGTCTAATCTAGACAATTGAGTCCCTTCGAAGATATTTTCGGGACAACGTGACAGGTGGTGAGCCCGTCGCCGTCTTAATGACCAAGTCGACGAAATTACATAAGTTTTTAAAAACTCATGTAATAACGTTGTTGTTCAGAACGAGCCTACCTTCCGGGGATGGAAATCAGGTTTCCCGACACGAATTCCTGTCGCCCTACCACTCGGCTATCGTGGCTTTTGAACAAAATACAAAAGGGATAGTCATATTCATGTATTCGATTTACTCATAAACTGGAGCTGACCCACTTGCCGGCGGCGGCGGCGGCGGCGGCGGCGGCGGCGGCGGCGGCGGCGGCGGCGGCGGCGGCGGCGGCGGCGGCGGCGGCGGCGGCGGCGGCGGCGGCGGCGGCGGCGGCGGCGGCGGCGGCGGCGGCGGCGGCGGCGGCGGCGGCGGCGGCGGCGGCGGCGGCGGCGGCGGCGGCGGCGGCGGCGGCGGCGGCGGCGGCGGCGGCGGCGGCGGCGGCGGCGGCGGCGGCGGCGGCGGCGGCGGCGGCGGCGGCGGCGGCGGCGGCGGCGGCGGCGGCGGCGGCGGCGGCGGCGGCGGCGGCGGCGGCGGCGGCGGCGGCGGCGGCGGCGGCGGCGGCGGCGGCGGCGGCGGCGGCGGCGGCGGCGGCGGCGGCGGCGGCGGCGGCGGCGGCGGCGGCGGCGGCGGCGGCGGCGGCGGCGGCGGCGGCGGCGGCGGCGGCGGCGGCGGCGGCGGCGGCGGCGGCGGCGGCGGCGGCGGCGGCGGCGGCGGCGGCGGCGGCGGCGGCGGCGGCGGCGGCGGCGGCGGCGGCGGCGGCGGCGGCGGCGGCGGCGGCGGCGGCGGCGGCGGCGGCGGCGGCGGCGGCGGCGGCGGCGGCGGCGGCGGCGGCGGCGGCGGCGGCGGCGGCGGCGGCGGCGGCGGCGGCGGCGGCGGCGGCGGCGGCGGCGGCGGCGGCGGCGGCGGCGGCGGCGGCGGCGGCGGCGGCGGCGGCGGCGGCGGCGGCGGCGGCGGCGGCGGCGGCGGCGGCGGCGGCGGCGGCGGCGGCGGCGGCGGCGGCGGCGGCGGCGGCGGCGGCGGCGGCGGCGGCGGCGGCGGCGGCGGCGGCGGCGGCGGCGGCGGCGGCGGCGCCGACGTATTAGAAGAGGTGCTTAGACAAAATAATATGCACTGCCCTGCCGCAGCACCTATTAAAATATAAAATTAAAATAACTTTGATCACTGAACATCATTACCAAATTCACTGTACTCTAACAATAAATTTTCTCGTTCGTGTATCTTTGAAATGGTCTGTGGGTGGGATTGGGTAGGCAGTGAGCTCGCTGCAAAGTGCTAGCAGAGCGCTGCCCACTGTCGAGCGCCGCCGAACTCCAACTCTCACCGGCTGCATCCGACCGCACAACTTCTCTTGCGATTCGCATCCCTTATCCGTCTTAGTACTAGTTTTTTTACTACAAATTTGCTTCCGTATCAGATATACCGAGCCAGGAGAGTCGCAGAACTTTACAAATTGCTCCTTGTTTCTAAAGTCAATAATATTACATTGCAGATCTTCACAAACTCGGAAAATAAATGTACACATTAACACCAACACCACCATTGGTAAGCAGATTGGCAGCTGGTAACTGGGCATATGACTCTTATGGCATTAATAAATTAGAGATAAGTTTAAATATATAATTTGTTATTATAGTTAATAACAATACTTTTTTAGTTATGTATAAGGCCTGAAATAAACATTTATTATTATTATTATTAAAATATAAAGCACATTCACATTAAATATCGGAAGTTCATTTTTCAACAATATGGATGCTATGGATGCTACGCCGAGTGTCGAGCCGTGCGCAAGATGCGCTGGTGTCCCGCAAGGCCGCGTGGCGCAATGCGGTGGAATTCCAGCAAGCTAGAGTCGCGGTCGCCCAAGTACGGTCGAGTGATACGTCCTCTCCGTAGCTCTCGGTTTCAAGAAGTGGATCAATGACGAATGTCAATAGTATTGCTAGTCTATTAAGCGTTTCCAACATTTGTTCGCCTTTTCCTATTCTTTTTAGTCCTTTTGACCCACAGTTTAGCGGAGGGGACAATGTGACAGGTGGTGAGCCTATCGCCGTCTTAATGACCAAGTCGACGAAATTACATAAGTTTTTAAAAAAACTCATGTAATAACGTTGTTGTTCAGAACGAGCCTACCTTACGGGGATCGAAATCAGGTTTCCCGACACGAATTCCTGTCGCCATACCACTCGGCTATCGTGGCTTTTGAACAAAATACAAAAAGGGATAGTCATATTCATGTATTCGATTTACTCATAAACTGGAGCTGACCCACTTGCCGGCGGCGGCGGCGGCGCCGACGAGAAGTGGGTCAGTCGGCGGCACGCCGAGGTGCTCTTGCGGCGTCACTGAGCGAAGTGGTGTATTAGGTACATTAAAAGATTACGTATTAGAAGAGGTGCTTAGACAAAAATAATATGCACTGCCCTGCCGCAGCACCTATTAAAATATAAAATTAAAATAACTTTGATCACTGAACATCATTACCAAATTCACTGTACTCCTAACAATAAATTTTCTCGTTCGTGTATCTTTGAAATGGTCTGTGGGTGGGATTGGGTAGGCAGTGAGCTCGCTGCAAAGTGCTAGCAGAGCGCTGCCCACTGTCGAGCGACGCCGAACTCCAACTCTCACCGGCTGCATCCGACCGCACAACTTCTCTTGCGATTAGCATCCCTTATCCGTCTTAGTACTAGTTTTTTTACTACAAATTTGCTTCCGTATCAGATATACCGAGCCAGGAGAGTCGCAGAACTTTACAAATTGCTCCTTGTTTCTAAAGTCAATAATATTACATTGCAGATCTTCACAAACTCGGAAAATAAATGTACACATTAACACCAACACCACCATTGGTAAGCAGATTGGCAGCTGGTAACTGGGCATATGACTCTTATGGCATTAATAAATTAGAGATAAGTTTAAATATATAATTTATTATTATAGTTAATAACAATACTTTTTTAGTTATGTATAAGGTCTGAAATAAACATTTATTATTATTATTATTAAAATCAAACGCATGATTTTGAATTGGTCTAGAATTCTTCGAAACAGTCATCTCGCTAACCAAAAGTATTTACGAGGCTAACTTATATAACGCCCACGGCAGGATGGAGAGTGATTTATTATATCCACCTATACGGCCAAAGTATATACAAATTTACTAATAACTAGAATTATTTCATCAACACCGTCTGACGACATCCAAACACTCATAAAATTAAACTGTACATCATGAACCGCTAAGGTCAAGCAAACAAAACGTTTGTCTTGTCTGTCGGGCGCATGAGGCACACCTGCAAACATAATAAACTAAAACAGCACGGTTCGGTCCGGCCTTCCTCGGGACCTTGAATTTTCGCCTCAACGTCGCACATTATATTCCATGGTTTTCCTTGTACATAAACCCGTCCATTTATAGTCCAAGTTAACGCGACCGTATTAACAACGCAGTTAAGCGACGTGGGCTTTCATTACATAGCAAACGCAGTTATTAATATCGTTCTCAGTTAAATTATTCAAATAAACATTTATTCTAATGCAAACTGAAATGCAGCGAATCGCTAAACACTGCAAACTCTAAACAATATCGCATCACAAGAGTGTCGCAGCTGCTGCGATAAGCGCCGCAGAGTGGTCGCGCGGGCCGATAGGAATTCGCGGAACGGACCGCGGCCGCGACGGGCTTCCGCTCCGAAGCGAAGGCCCTTGCCCTCTCCAAATACACTACATTGTAAGTCACAACTCTTTAACAGTTCCTCGCTTATAAAACAAAGACATTAACGAAACTAATCATAATAGCGAGACAAGCGACGTCCCGCGTCGCTAGGATCAACTACAAGGATGAGCTGACGACGATGAAATTGACTCGCTCGTGAGACACCATAAAATATCTCGTATACTTTGTATGATTTTTTTTTTATAGAAAAGGTAGGCAAACGAGCTGGTGGCTCATATGATGGTAAGTGATTACCGCCGCCCATGAACACCCGCAATACCAGAGACAAAGCAGATGCGTTTTAAGAATACAAAATAGTTTTAATGCCAACAAAGAATTTCAACAGCGAAGCATTCAATTGCTTGTCTGTCATTCACTTCTTATTGGGTCTGTTATTGTTATTGTTAATAGGGTGGGACTTGAATTCGACCATTTGTTTGGGTTTGGTTTTCTCAACGCTGGCGCAATGACCGCACTAGCGGCTAATGGGAGGTCCTTACCAAAACGCTACCACTGTGGAGCAGTCTCCGAAATGAGAGGTTAATCCTCCTTCGTTCCTCAACAACAAACATGTTAAAAAATCTTTTTAATATGTTTCATGAATCCGGTTAAAATGGTACAAGACAATCAACAACACATAAGGATTACACTCTCTTTGCTTTAAGATTATATATCTCGTCCAGGATTCGAGCTCAGGACCTAAGTGCAACAACCCAATGTAATCTGATATGCTCGCATATTCGTTAGGTACTTCTTTATGTATGAAAAACATAAACCAAACTCACACGAACGCGGCCCACAGATTGGACCAGTGATATTTTACCGAGAGGGGAAATGACAACATTGGACCTTGCAGTGAAGTAAACTTAGTTAGATGTTTACGCATAGGACAGGAGCGGTGTGTGTGTGTGTGTGTGTGTGTGTGTGATGGTTGCGCAAGCGCGCTGCGGCGCGGGAGCCGCGCTTGCGCAACGCGGCCGCGCGACTCGCTCTGATAGAGCTGCGCCGGCGTCGCGTCGCCGTAGCCCCTATCTCTCGTGGCTTCAGTACGAACCGAGTTGAAACATTGCAAACTCGTAAGCAGAAGAGGAGACAGAAATGGTTAGCTATTATGGCTATCTAACGTATATTCGGGCACCGGGCGAACACTAACCGTCACAGAACTCTTAAAACAAATTCATGTTGTAAATGTCCATGTACCACCCCGCGTGCTCTTTTAACTTATCGAAGATAAAAAAATAATAAAAGATAAATTAATGAGATAATTATGTAAACAATTATTTTTGAGACCGTATATAACATAAGAGCCGTGGTAGCGTCGTGGTCTGGGAGGGGGGCTCAGGCCGGAAACACTAAAATTATTAGTAACAATTTTATGTGCTCGCGGCGGTGAAGGAAAACATGCTAAGGACACCGAAATGTCTAAGAAATACTAATAAAAATATTATTCCGAAGATTTGTGAAGTCCGCCAAAGCGCACCGGAGAAGCGCAGTCGGTGCTGCATTGCTCTTATAAAAGAATATTTGAAAGAATTCCGTTGCGTTTGTTGACTTTCTACGAGTTTGAATTATGAATTATCATTTTACAGACAGAAGCACCTAGTCTAGTAGTGCATTGCGACGCGTCCACCTACAAAACTCGTCGCATAAAAGCGACACTTGCGCGATCGTTTCATAACGTGGCTAAGGTTTCGGTGGAAACTCTGCTGAGGATACCTGACTCGTCAAGGCACGGCAAGGACAGAGGCCGCTGATAATACTTTCCTACATTTGTTTCGGGGTTCCCGCCGTCGCGCGGCACGTGACGCGGCGTGCGCACTCCGCCGCAATACTGATGCGACGTAACGGTACCGCGACGCGCGCTGCACAATAAACCAAGGCTGCAGTGGACACGGCGGACACAGGCGGCAGCTCACCGGTGAGCTTGTCGCCGCGCCTGTTCCCGATCGGAACATTTGACACGTACGAAACACTCGGCCGAATTCGTCGCAGGAATCTCAATCATTCAAAGGTGGTCGAACGGGTTCCGAGAACAACTGCTGTATACAAAACGTAGACGGGCTACGTCGAAATGCATTACAAGCAGGGAGCCGTGACTTACGAGTGCGATGGCTACATGACATACTGGGGGGCGAGCGACGTGCGGTAGCTTACCTGAAACAATACAAACAAGTTGAGCGAGCGGGACAGGGGGCGTCGGCGACGTCTCGACTGCAGGACAGAAATTATTAAGAATGAGTAACCAAAAGCATGCATACACATTCAATGAACATGCATGAAAAACAAGGTGGAAAAGCTTTTTCAATTAAGAACTTATTCTTGCAGTTCCCTACAAGCGAGTAAAATACTGACAACGATACTTTGATAATTGGCAACGTGTTTGGCCTTCGGCAGTGGACGGCACGGTACACGGTCGGACGGTCCAGACACAATTATGAACATCGATAGACGGAGTAAAGTCCGAGTCTGAATTTTATAAATTGTTGTTAGTAATAACTAGTATATTACTAGTTTCATTTCAATTTATTTGTTTTATTTTATTAATTTCTATGACATAAAATATTTAAAATAAAAATATAATAAGCCCAAGCTCCTGAAGTAAAAAAACCTGTATGTCAGAGCTAGTCCCTTCCAAAGCAATGACACAATATATACCAACTATAGATAAAAAGCCTCCAAAGCCATTTATTGTCCACATGTTGTGGTAGTGGGACAAAATGAGACGATGGTGTTAGAGTTAGCACAGCTGGCAGTACGACAACGTGTCTCCCCACACGGAAATCATTTCTACTGCCAGAGTTGGAGTTGTAGTAGTATGTAAATTATTGTACACCATACATATGCGAGGAATAATATAACAGAGATAAACTTACAGTACCCATTACACTTCCCATGCACAATAAAGCGGTCTTATGCCTAAGTGAAAGTTGTAAACAAGGAAATATAGCTCTCAAATTTTATGATTTATGTTATGATATTGCCAATATTTAGATAACGCTATCGCTTAAAGCTAAGGGTAAGCTAACCCTTAGCTAAAAGATAGCTAAGGGTAAGCTCAAACTCCGAGCAGTGGAATTCGAATGGCGAGTCTTCGGTTATTGCGAAGAGTTGATACACCACACTGTGTGATGAAACATACACGCCGTGCGGTTTCCTCGCTAGCACGAAGAACTCATTATTTTTCATGAACATTGCCTACTTTACATCGTCCTATCGATCTGCTGGTTATATTTTTCTATCATCTACTTTTCACTTCTAATAACAATTAATTGCCATACTCATGAAAAACTTCACTAATCTACTTAATAACTAAATAACACAGTGACACTAATAACTAAGTGTAACTAACTTTGTAGATCCTTGGAATTGTATGATAGTGCGAAGTTTGGACCATTGATCAAAACAAACTCAATAATATTACTAAAAAACCGATTTAATTTATATCTTACGTTTTTTGGAACATATTCAAAAATATGTTCCAAATAGGTAACATAAAAATATTTTTGGAAAAATTCGGAACACACTGCAACGCCTCTCCGTGTCGCAAGCGCCCACACACACAACCGCACGCACACACAAAGCTCGCTCAGTTTCAAAACATCACCGTGAAGGTCGATTTCGGAAATAAATGAGCGATATCATGTTCGAAACATCGATACGACACGAGCTGGCGCCGTGTGGCGCGCTATTTGCGAGGTTGCGACAGAAAATGCGGAGGCTAGAAAGCACATAATGCTTGTATCGGTGGCAGCGCGAGCACTGGATATGTGGGTAAGGAGGCTTCAGATACAATGGCTTGCATCGAGAGCGCACGTGCGCGGACACGCAGCCGAAGCAGCCGCCCCGCGCCCCCGCAGCCCTGCGCGTCACTCACTTCTGCCCACAGGCGACGACGAACCTGGCGTGCTCGCTCTTCAGCACTCAACATCAGCTACATACTAACCCGTATATATACGAGGACCGACTGAACTGTGATATTACGCTCATAAGCAGAAACGACACGTGCGCTGGCGTGAACTGGAAATCTGATCAATTGGTTTATGGCATTTGTAATGACGAGATACTTGATTCGCTAGTAACGATACGTTTAATTAAATCGTTGTAAGTTTAGTTGCGCTATATTTCAGGTTCAACTCTAACCGAACGCACCAGCAACCATATTCTAAAGCAATCAGTTTTGTTAGCGGCCGCGGTCACTTTCACTGCTCAATTACCCCCACTCCAGCAACCGCGCCTTCACCAAAGGAGCCAACGTAAAGGAATAACCATAGTGTTGTTTTGATGTCGCCCGATTTGAATACAAGTACCTACCACAAGCGACCACAGCGTAGTCCGTTAAGGCTCAAACTAATCTAACTCAAGAGACGCGTAGAATGAAACACTAACAGGATCGGAGTGGCAAGAACGGGCTGCTTCCGACTCGCGAATCAATGTTTGTTTGCATACAAGGTATCGCCGCTATTTGACAGAATAATTTGACGATACTCTATAACGTAATAATAAATAAATATATTCAGGCAATTCCCGATACAGTTCCTGTCCCTTTGACCCAACTCCCACCGAAAGATATTTTCGGGACAACGTGGTGGTGATCCGATCGCCGTCTTTATGTCCAAGCTAACGATATAATTCGTACATAAGTTATTTGAAAAACCCGTTGGCACCTGGGGATCGAACTCGGGTCTCGCGACTCGAAATTCCGACCACCCAACCACTCGGGTATCGTGACTTTGCCGTATCGTGTATTGGTAATTGCGTGTAGATATTTATTTATTTATATCTCTAAGCAGGATTTTAAATAGGTATGATTATGATTATTTTCAGTATACCGAGTAGGCGCAAGTTGTTCAAAAAATTGCAACACCGAAGGAAATACTACTTACTATGTAAATCAAACTCGACTATAATTCGACCTCGCGATATTTCAGTTTGTTTCAATCAACAAAGCGACACTGCAAGACGTCATCAGAGTAGCGTTGAAAAGCCTTACGGTCAGAACAAATATTACATAAAAATATTAATGTTAAACAACATGATTATGCTGTTGTAAGCGAAATGTAACACAAACGCAAGTACATCTTTATAACACGGCGGCGCGCCGAGCGTGTGGGCACAACCTGATAACGACGGAGCAGCGCTGTGCGGGCCCTGCGCAGTCTAATAACGAATACTATTATGAATGTCATAAAGAAAGAAATGTCATTATGAATGTCATTCACATCGAAATTTTTTGTGGGACAGGGAGACGACCGGCGCAGCCCGGCGTCGTGTTCGCGTCCAAGCCGACGATAGAAATCATACATAAATTAAAAAAAAAATCATTCATCGACACGAGTCTACCACTTTTGACTTGATTCCGACCACCCAACCACTCGGTTATCTCTCTCGGTGACTCGTCATTTTTCTTTTTCATGGACATGTTACAGTTTGCCAACAATGTATTAAATTAACTCTTAAATAAACTAAAGAGAAACTTGCCGGTCTTTCGATCTTAAGAGATCGCCTAGTGTCGCGATCATACGACACATTCGTCGTTTCTTCTTACACGCACCTGCTCATGGGGCTTCAAAAGTGGGTCTCGACCTTGTTACTTTTGTGTTTTGTCTAATATATACATGTGCTGTATATATATGTGTGTGTGTATGAAGAAGTAAAATATTTTTCTTCAAAAACAACATTATACATAAGGTACCTTGTTTTATACCGTTCAATTAAAGATTTGTTAATTATCGTTCCGTTGGTATGATCAAAGATTACTATTTTAGATTACTATTGTTACCAATTTTAATAACAGATCACCAGGTAATATAAAACAAAATAACAACAGACAGAGACCGTAAGATATACAAAGCAAAACTGAATTGCTGACACAACGGTGGTAACTGATACTTCGCAACTGTGCTGACCTTCGTGTCGAACGTGGGAACGATAACAAACGCTAATGTAGCGGTCGGGCAGGCTCTCTAACAATTGCTAATAAGCTAATGGAAAAATAGAGTGTTAATCTGACCGTACTAGCCACGATCCGTGTGCAGATATCACTGTACAAATCATCACCAAATATTGTCTGCATTAATACGTACTTCGTTCTTAAAGGCCAATTAAAAGAAAACTTCTTAATTTACAAAGTATAAAATACAATGCAGGACCTCAACCTTTCACGTAACAGTCATTGACCCAATTTCGCCACTCATTGAAAAAAAAGTGGGTGATAAGTTCTTACGGCGATATCACGCGGCAAATTTTTGAAAAAGGGGAAATGTCTGAAAATGGGCACTGGTGCTGTAAGTGTAGCAAAATGCTGACACTTAGTTTTACAAAATAATTTATTTTAAAAATTTAATAAGACGATGGTACTAAAAAATATAAGACAACGATATTTTTTTGTTTTTACTGCTTTAGAAGAAGAAATAAACATTACTATATTGTAAAAATACTGCTAGAATGCTGAGCCATATATTATATATATTAACGGTGTATATTTTGCCGCGTGGTTACACGGAAAATACTAGATTAAATTGCAGCAGACCGATGACGGATATAGCGTCTAAGGTAGCGAGCGGGATAAGGACATGGCGATTGCCCAATCCTCTTGCGAACTGTGACGATTATAGTAAACCCTTCTATACGGGAGAGTCCTATGTTATTTATATTTGTTACAACATAGATATTAGCGAGTGTCTATACAACTTTTACAAAGAGACAGGTGTGTGTGCGCGACGGCCATCGCTCGAGCGAAACTTGCCGTACATGTTCATATACAACATTTTTTAAGAGCATGTCTCGTCATCTAATTATAAGTGGTAACCGATGCATAAGCAATAAAATATAGTACCAGAGGCGCTGCAGGTGCTATACCGGCCGTCAGAAGGAATTCTACACTATTTTTGATTAAAATTATAATAGGTGGAATGTTAAACTGCAATACGAGCGACTTTGCATTGCACTCGAAACATAATTGCACATTATAATTCCGCGGCGGCGGCCCTCTCGCGGAACGCACGGGGCCGTTCGTTTATCTCGCATCACCTAGTTGCCGCTGCACTCGCGGCACATTTAGGTTGCTTCGTTGAACGCAGTACGCTTAGCGGCATATTGGCACAGCATTATTCATTACAACACTAATATGAATCGGCTTTAGAGATACGCCAGCGCGCACTGAGTTCGACTCTAAGACTTTCAGTTGTAACGCTCGTCAACATGGCAAGAAATACAGTAGAATAAAAAAGCCACTCCAAAGGAGTTTGGGATAATGTTTCGGTGAATCAAGTGGTATCTCGAGCCGGCGCGCACGGAGCGCACGAAGCGCATAGAGCGCGCGCGGCTCAGCGGAGCGCGGCGGGGCCGGCCCGTTACAACTGTACCGCGCTCTCGCACCATCACCGTGCTTTTTGTATTTCACAAATACATGCAATCGAAACGGCCTTACGCCATACATCGCACACATACATATTCATGTATTGTAGTATATACATTACCTCAACAGCTTATGAACAATCCACAGCAAGACAGATCTGTCTGTTTGGATTTTGCATAATTCTAGCTGCTTGACGAACAGACGACCTCGTCGCTTCATTTCGTTCTGTTAGGTTTGCTTGTCACCCCGTCATATTCGTAGGGTATTTCCTGTAGTCGTCACTTTCCGACACCTACGATACAAAGCGGGCGACAGGTCCTTACGCCAATATCTAGCGACAATAACAATAGAACACATACACAACTGATGAAATATGTAGAAATTATCTGAACAAAAGAGCTGTATTTTATAATGAGAGTGAAGGTGTTTCAAAAGTTGTATATGCGTATAGACTTCTGGAGCCTAAATGTCTGCCACAACAGTGTATTATCATTTCCATATACTTTACTAGTACTGAAAGAGCTGGACGGTACATCTCAGTTACCGTACCAAGTCTAGGCTCGACGGCGTCGCGTCCAGGCAGCAGTAATTGCCGGGCAAGCACGAGACGGAGCGTCGCCTTCGTGGGTCGACGACCTGCCATCTCGCCGTTCCAACATCACCAGTTTTTAGATTGGAACCCCATAAGAGAGGGCGCCGCTGCAACACGGACTCATCAGTTGGCCTACACCTCGCCACATGCGCACAAATCTTAGAAATGCAATGACGTAAAGGATAGCCATGAGGTGTAGACGCGGGGCTTCTGCGTACACGTGTCGCTGCCGTTTGCCCCGTACGTACACTCGTTATTGGATAGGACACACGTTATTCGATTGAAAGGGTAGTACTTCTGATCCAAAAATTCCTCATACAAAACAAAGATTATAGTGAAGAAGAATCCTTGTAACATTGAACAGTTCGTTCATTGTATCAAGTGTAATGTATGTTCACTCATCGAGGCAGGGATTAGAATACTTTTTATCGTGGATAAGGGGTGAAAAATTTGTTATGTTGAAGGCAGCCACGAACATAAGTTGCAAGTCAGAAAGGAGATATGCATTGAAACCATGTCACGTTGTCAGACACGTTCACATATTAAACACACGCACACTAACAGTTACAAATCAATGAAAAGATTCATATTTGGGCTGTGAGTATTTAGTTCACAAGCGGTGGCAGGAGATGGCAACTGGCGCGTACAAACAACATGATCTGGACTGGTTAGCCTTGGCTACAGTGACCATGTAATTCTTTGAACTTCAAAGCGAGTGATCTCATACTGCCATCCGTCCAGTTTAGATCAATTGCTTATAATTGAACAGCGCAAGACGTAGGCACATAAATATCAATGCCAATTGCTTTAGAAAGCGTCGTGAAATTTTATGCGAATCACTATTAGCCATGTATGAAATGATTACATACATACAAACACGTACGCTAGTAAATGCGGTCAGAATGTGACGTCGATGAAACGAATAGGTTTGGTATAACAAACTGCCCATTGTCAACACGTCAAGAAACTAAAAAGAAACCATACGTAGACCAGAATTTAATTACTTTATACCCATTACAGATTCAGGTTGAGCACCGTACCCAACTCTTCATTCTGTCATGTGCCGGCACGCGCTCAAGATCAGTGCTTTAATGACTTGTGTTAACAACAATGACTGTGCAAAAACAGATTGTGTGAAAGTTACCATTTGTTCACACGATTGATTATTGAACGCAACGAATGCGCAGCAAAAGTGACAAGAATGCGGGGAGGAGCGTCGTCATCAAACTGACATCCATTTGATAATTACTTTATGCGAGCAGGAAAATCATCAGTCACAGTGCCATCCCCAATGCTTGTTTATCGCCTTGACGAACATTGTACATTCATTTTATTACATGTCATGTGCGATCACGTTAGTTAATTTTAATAAGTCAGTATATGGGCAGAGGGAAGCAGTTGAAGCCAGTGTTAGAGGGGGGCGCCCGGCCAGTTCAATCGGCGAGCGCCGGCGGTGGCCGCTCAGTACCGCCCAGTGCGATTGCGTGCGCGCATTTTGCACGAGTCCAATAACATCATATACTTGCTTTTTAATGACCTAAAATACAATATTGGGTCTTTTAAAGTAATGTATTAAACACTTCTTGCCTCACTGTCATTAATCGGTCAATAAAAATGTAATCCTTATAGTTATTTCAGAATTAAGTTATTTACGTAACAAAAAGCGTTCGGAGAGTATCAGAAACAACTTTTACTCTTCGCACTTGTAACCTCAAAACCTACCGTACAGTTATAATAGGTAACTGATCGTTTAATGTTATTTATTAACAGGTTTTACAACCAGTTTGAAACTAGATTCATAATGTAATTACACACTCAGCAAATCCGGATTGGCTCGCAGCGAACAATGCGGGAGACGCATCTCTGTTGCTCGCACTCGGCTCCTACGCAACTCGCCGTACTTGGACCATGTTCATTTTTGTGCGGCTCAATTATAAATATTATGTGAAAGCGAATGGAGATAATAACGATCATCGTATTTGTCAAAATTTTCTCCTCGTAAACAGTAACATATTCAATGATCATAATAAATGCGGGTATTATGTGGTATCATCGTTGTTCCTGATTCATACAGGTGTTTTAGCTGCTTACTTTGGGATCAGACCAATGTGTGTGAGGTTGTCCCTATTTATGTACGTATGTTTGCATTTAAGTATACATACACGAAAGCATAGGTACATTAATTACACATTAACATCGTTTAACTTGATGTGACAAGGCTCTGGCGGGATGTTTAAGCCATTGCCATATATTGCATTAAGCCATATGAACTTTAAACACTATAGTCAGTATGTCATGCAGTAACATCTCCGATGTTAGGTTCGTTAGATAAAAATAAAATTCTAAGCCATTTTCCTAAATCATGCATCTGTAGCCTACATTTCTATCCATGTTCTTAAATGATACCACACATAAGCGGATTTTCGCCGTTCATATTCCTATATATTTATATTAGTTCGAATTTCTGAGTCTGGTGACAGTATAACTATTGGCAGGATGTCTACGTTATTCTGAAGAATTCTGAACTGACAATGATTTCTTGTATTTACGCGAATACTACACATTTAAAATAAAACGATTTTCGGATTTTATCGCGTTTTTAATTAGTTTTTACAAACTATTTTTATTTCCCGACATTTTCATCATTTTTTACAATTCTTAACGATATTTTGCGCTCCTAACTATTTGAAGTTTATGTTCCTTGGTTGTTGTTTTATGTTTATTAATGGTACTTGGGTGATTCTCAACCATATTCTCAATTCTTCAGCACACAAAATGGCTTTTTACAGGACGTTATGTTATGTACATACATATATTTATGTAATAAGAATATTTATACATAAAATAACAAGTTTATTTAAATTCCTGTGTACAATACACTGTATGTACATATGTATGAATATATGAAGGTGTTTATGAACTAAAATATACATGTTTTAGTATTTATGTCATTTTACTGGTAATGCTCAGCTTATTCCCTGCCTCACATGTCACCTTTGCTTAGCCTAGTGGTTGAACGGTAGAGATCTCTGGCATTAAGCCCGCCAAATGAACCATTTCATGCTTAAGTAATAAAATATTGTGTAGGTTAAAGATCTAATAAGAAAAAAGATCCCAGCTCCCGAGCAATAGAATACTAATTGGACCTTTTACACCGAGCCTCGTCGGGCGCTAGAAATTGAAAGCTCGATAATGCAGTCAGTTTTGATGTTTCATGATGATCATATTCGAAGCGAGCAACGGTTGCGTTCCTCATGCGCCTGAATTGCGGCGACCCCGAGCCACAAAACGGTTTTGCGGTTTCAGCCGTATTGTACCGTTAGGGAAATTGCATTGCACCATGGCGCCGTCCGCAGCGCAGCGCGCCCGCTTTCGTGTCTTTTACGTTACCGCGCGGTTTCACAAGCGGTTTTATTATTTCAACGCGATCACAAGCAGCGACGACTACGATCGACGTATGCAAAGCGAGCCGGCCCAGCGGACGATTCCTTCACGTAAGTGGCTGGTGCAGGGCACACGACCGAGCGCCTACAGGGTCCGTTGGTGACACTCACGCGACAAGTCCTCCGAGGAAGGCGACAGGTCCGCCGCCGATGAGCCGGATCTTGCGGTGGCAGGAGTCAAAAAGGGAGAGCCGCGCGTGCGGCGGCGGCGGCAGGCCCACCATGCCGCCCGTGGCTGCCGAGCGCAGCATCACTCACATGCCCCCTATACACTGCACTGCACTAGTCGCCTGCGAGAGCAACATTCACATCGAGCGCGAGCGCGACCAGCTCAGCGAGCATTGCAACGCACGTCACTCGGGCCGCGGTCTCTGCGGGACTGACGCGACGTGACGTGACTGCCGCCGCCCGCCCCACCACTCGCGGCGCCGCCCCGCCAGCTTTGCATTACACACGCTCTGACGTGACTTTAAGTAAGCGTCCTATCGATTCCAACACTTTTATGGCATAATAACTTCGCTGGAAGCCAATTGTCTTTGTTTCTTTTATTTACCGATAAGGAAACAGAAAAACTGCACTCGTAGACAAGTTAATTCGTTATAAAAAATTAAATTACACTGACGACCCGAAAGACGTTTCGGCAGTGAACCTGCCTTCACAGCTAAGTGTGCTTTCGGCTTCTAATCTCGCTGGGGCATACATTTGTGTGATGAATATGAATATTTGTAGTCGAGTGTTGGATGTTTATATGAATATTAACTTTTGCATATGAGTATGTAAGTGCATTGTACCGTAGCCCAGACATTAAGACGGTGTCCCAAAAAGCTACGGTGAAAAGTGGATAGTACTGAAGTTATCGTGGTAGTATTCGTTCAGAGTCTAAATTTGTAAATGCTTTTAACCCTAAATGTGCCTACTACAAACTCCAGTTAATTAACTTGACAATGGAATGAAAATGAACAACAGTTCATTTTCAGACAATGTTCTCAATGACAAAGTATCCAAAAATATGTCAATGTTAAATGTACTGTTAGACGCTGCTACAAGCGTAACTCCTATGACCGTCTCGATATTGATATGGTATTATTTTAAGGATAATAATATATAATAAGAAAATTATAAAAGTTATTATCAATCACCTAATATTATTTTAGTTTAAAAAATTTAAGATAACGCTACAGTAGTGACAATATTATCACAAAAGTAAGATACAACACTTTTTTTAAGTATAGATATTTTGTATCCTAGTGGTAAGAAGTATTCCAACTGAATAATTATTTATGTTTACACGTTAAAAGGTTTAAGAAAATTTTGTAAATTTATTTAATTAACATACTTTATGTTTTATATGTATAGAAAACCACATGCATATTGAACTAGGTAATCAAGCTGAAATATCCGTAACGCCACAGACAAGAGCGAGCCGCTGCGGCAAGGTTTAGGCTCCACAGTTCGGTGTCAGCAAAAGCAACACAGACGCACGGCACAACAAATAAAACCGACGGGAGCGATCAGCTGACGCCGGGGGCTGGGCGGGGGGAGGCGGTGAGGGAGAGGGCGCGAGTGTCGGGAAGCGGAAAGCTCATTGAGGCCAGTGATAATTTATTTAAAAAAATTAGTACATATTAAAAAAATAAGTCACAGGCTTTTTTGTATAGAAATAAATGGATATGATAAATTATGCAATACATGCATAGGGATATAGACACGTATTACATAATCTATCAAATATTTTCATCACGTGAGGCACCTGCTCGTTTGCCCCCTATTCTATTTAAAAAAAAATTGATATTAAATTAAAGAGAAAAACGAAACGTTTAATAACATAAAAGTTCAGCATAAATATGCTTTAAAAATCAATAAAATTGTATAAAAAAATTGATCAGTATTTCCTTTGAGAAATTCCCATATTTTTGCGTTACACGCACAACCCGTGGTGGGTACAGGGTTAACAAGTTAACAAGTAAACGAAGCAACAGATTGGATTAGCAAAGGATAGGCTATTTCTTAGGGCTCCAAGACGATCTTGGTGTTAGGTCACTCATTGTTCGTTGTCATTGGATTTCGGCGCGGAGACTCACAACACCAGTCAACTGGCCGGCGGCACGGAACGTTTTGCTTCCACTCTGTGGTCTCTAACGCTGGGAGACCTACCGACCGAAACCTCAAACTCATCTATTTTAAGTCCAAAGTGCTTAGTCGTCTCTCATGTTGTATTGCGATTTGACTAGAAACTATTAAACGTACATATAAAAAAGTTGCAATAGCAATACCGACTTGAAATGATAACCCATTCGGTTAACTGTGCAAAGCTTTGCAGAGGTGAAGAGGCCATTCAGGAGTGTATATCACATCAATAGTTAATCCAGCGGTCGTTAAATAATTCTAGCACAGAGGCCAAGAATCAAAACGGAAAGAAAAGCGACAATGCTATTGTTTGGTTGTTAACCGGGGTCTTGAAAACCCTTACCGAGTTGAAAAACCTTCCCGGGACAAGAATATACATTTGCATTTAGAAATTACTTTTTCGGGAGACTTCCTGCACAGTACACGCCGTTATGCATGTATGTATGTAAGTAATAAATGAAACTTTGTATGTGTGCATATTTACTTAGGTAGTTCGTAACTCGTTCACGACAAAATTGCTAAACAAACTTTTGAAACGAATTGGCACCCGAAACCGAAAAAAATCCCGCGGGATCTCCTATATAATGGGGTAACAAAGTCGCGGGGAAAATCTTGTAGAGCCTAATTTCTAACGGAGCTCAGTCTCCACGGATGAACCGGAGAGTCCGTGCTACGGTTGGATAACCGTAAGCTGCTCAGCGGAGCTGCCAGCCGCCACTCGCCACGAAGGCCACGAGAATAGAAGCGACATGGTCGCTCGCTCGCCGGCAAGCGGAAAATTTTGGAGCCGGTTGGTACCGTTACGGCGGCGCTCGCCGGCCGCTGCGCTGCTTGCTTCGGTTTGATCACAAACAGCGGGGCTCGCAAACAATGGTGAGAGCGGTGCGGTGCCCACAGAGGCCGCGGCGCCTAATTGCCCTCGGCCGGTGGGAATGGGGTCGCAGCCCGTGGTCGGTGCTTTATTCGTCCCCAACGTAACGCGACTTTGTTAGTACCCAACGTAACGAGCCGGTCTCATTAGAAGTAACAGAAGGTTAATTAACTTAACAGTATATCAACCTTCTAGTTTGATCAACTAAAATTATAAAAACTATCCAACTTATAATCCAGCTTATCTTTACACACTTTTCAATGTCTCTGACTGAAGCCATAAAGCAACATCCAATCGATCATTTACTCTTCAAAATGACAAAATGTTACGATCCGGAGCTCGATGCAGTATCGGTGATTTTCTATATATTTAACAAAGCCGACACGGGCATTAACATTATTAAATGTCTAGACTTGTAGACAAACAAAATATTCATATATTGTCAATGTATACACCGTCTGGCAAACACCGTTTGGCAGCGTTCACCAGCTATAAATAAAGAGAGTTTAAGGGATACCATCAATAAATAAAAATAAATAATAAATATCTTCACGCAATTCCTAATTGAGGATCACTTGAGGATCGAACTCGGGTCTCTTGACTCGAAATTCCGACCACCCCACCACTCGGCTATCGTGACTTCATAAGACGATGAATATATGGGGAAAAACCTGCCTCCAGTTACGCATCGCGCGCCGCTGTACTGGGAATTGATGAGTGCACCGCGGCGGACGGTGGCCGCTTCGAAAATTCGTTGAATCAAATGAATAATTCACACAGTGCAGTATCTGCGAGCGGAAACCGAGAGCTCGCAGCCCAGGCACCTAGCTATTGCCCGCTTGTTGCGAGGAGCGACGTCTCCGTGTGGGGGGTATTCATTACCAGAGTACACTTTTGTGAATGACACATCGAGGGTTTGTTACGTTTAATCTGCGTATTACTAGCAGCGGTTTACCATAGACAAGTCAGCCAAGTTAATAGCCAAGTCATTTGCGCAGGAGATAATATAAAGCACCATTTATTTATTTCTTTGATCACCTTATAGGTGATGACGGCGTGCAAAAAGTAGTCGCGTAAGAAATTAAAGTTAAATCTAAATAATAAATATCTTTACGCCGTTCCCAATACACAGAGATCTAGTCTAGACAATTAAGTCCCTATAACAAATGGATAGCCCGTCGCCGTCTTTATGTCCAAGCCAACGATATAATTCGTACAAAAGTTTTTTTGAAAAACCCATTGGTACGAGCCTGCCACCTAGGAATCGAACTCGGGTCTCTCAAATTCCGACCACCCATCCACACGGCCATCGTGGCTTTTTAAGTTAAATCTAGAAATAATTATTTTGAAAAATTACAAAAAAAGAATAAATAAATTAAAAAATAAAAGTTAACAATGCAAGCTTAAAAGTTAGTTAAACCTTAAACATAATTTTATATGTAACTGTGAGCACAGCAAAAACGTATTTACGTAAACAAGATAAAAAATTGTTGAAATTAAAATTATACATTAGATATAAAATGAATTCTGATGAGACTTAAACACGGCTATCTTATCTGCGTAGATGTCTATGGGAAGGTCTCTGGATAAAAAGTTAAATGACCTAATGATTCTGTTAATACACGTGAAATGACCAAGGTTACATTTAGATCTCTCTGTATGCAAATAAATTAAAATCTACTCTGTTGAGGCAGTTTAATCGGCGCATCTATAATGAAATTATAGCTGCGCCGAATATACTGAAACAGAATATAATCGGAGAGAGGTAGGGACGTGGACGTTAGCGAAACCTCTAACGCCGATATAAGCTGCTATATTAACAGGTCTTGTGACTGGCCTGGACTGCCAGTCGGTGTTGGCAAGGTGGCTTCCGCCTTATTGGGTGGTTTTGAGGGAAAAGGGGAATAGGATACTACTGTCACAGGAGAAGGATCACGACAGCAGAAGCTAGAGCAGTTTGGGACCGCATACCCTTAGTGATTGCTACAGTGCCGGACAGATAGCCGAAGCAAGCGCCCTCTGTAAGGCTTTAAGTAAACGCTTTTTTGTCTTCACGCATCCACCAAATGCTAGTGTAGTTAGAGGTATATTGGAAAGTTTAAAATACCTAAATATACGTTTTCAAACGATACAACCACAAATCCCACCTTGTTGTTTGTGCTCAGCGGTACACATTATGAAATATTTTTATGTCAGCAATATAAATTTCACAGTTTGTCCGAACCGGACGGACGTGCGCAAGATATAAATATTTTCGACATCGGTTCCACGGTTACGGATATCAAAGCTTGCAAAAAATTTATAATCGAGCGGAAAATTGAACAACAAAGCGAGCGAAGCAGCCGAGCTCATCTGCCGCGCGGTGCCCGCTGCCTGTGCGACTGTGATGATACACTTGGTGATACGACTGCGTTCAGTCGCAGAAATTATTTAACGATAGAACGCATCATTATTTATTTATTCTTTATTGCACCAAAGAAAACTGTATAAAGGCGAGCTTAGTGCTATACTGCATTCTCTACCAGCTAACCCTAGGTTAAACAGAAAATGTGGTTAGAGCAGTTAAGGTAGTAGCGAAGAAGAGTGTTATAAACGCTAATAGATATTATAAAAATATATACAAATACATACACACAAACACACACATATACATACAAATATATATAAATATATACATAAATATACATACATAAACCACATATGTACTTAGATAAATATTATCCGCATTTTAATATATATAGTAACTATTGTTTATCTAACGATACCTAAATTATCCCGAATGTAAAGCTTGAACCTCGTTGCGTAGATATCGGCACACGGAAATGTCTAGGCGGTGGTTAAATGAACATGACTGAAGTCTGTTTATGGGGAGCGGCGGAACATGGCGGCTCCGGAGCAGCAGTGAACTTTTAACGCTGTGCTGTATATTATAATGAAACAATTGATATAGGGTGAAAATTTCCTCAAGGATAATCTTCTGTGGTTTTACAGAGGAGCGCGGGGTGAGCTGAGGTGCTACGGCAACAACGGAACAATTCTCCTCACAATGCTCCTCCGCGCATCCGAAACGACCCATTTGGAGCAGTCAACTCGGATGGGCCATACCAGCTATGTGCCGGGCTGTTCCTCTTGGTTCATCATGGGTTTACAAACTACGTCTAGTAAGTTCGAACACCGCATCAAGGCGGGAACCTATTCGGAGGAAGACAAAGTTATTTAGACACTTATTTGATTTTTGAACAACAAGCGGTAGATATGTAAAACGTCACGATAGCCGAGTGGTTGGGTGGTCGGAATTTCGAGTCAAGAGACCCGAGTTCGATCCCCAGGTGGCAGTACCAATGAGTTTTTTAAAAAACTTATGTACGAATTTCATCGTTGGCTTGGACATAAAGACGGCGACGGACTCACCACCTGTCACGTTGTCCCGAAAATATCTTCGGTGGAAGGTAGGACAAAGGGACTTAATTGTCTAGACTTGACCTCTGTCTACCCCTGTATTGGGAATTGCGTGAAGATATTTTTTTTTATATATACGAATTATATCGTTAGCTTGGACATGAAGACGGCGACGGGCTCAGCACCTGTCACTTTGTCCCGAAAATATCTTCGGTGGAAGGTGGGTCAAAGAGACTAATTGTCTAGACTAGACCCCTGTCTATCCCTGTATTGGGAATTGCGTGAATTGGTAAATGTGTAGAGGCAGACCCGGCCGCATGGACTTACCAGAGGCAGTCCAGCATGACAGACATGCAGGGGCGCGCGGCCGCACTCACCTGCAACAACACAACAGCTTACGTTAAAATGGCCCAAGAACTTCACCGTCGCACCGCATTCTCTATCAAGCATGGCGTTGCAAATATCTGTAGCTAGATGATAAAGTCGGACACAAAGTTGTCGTGTGCCGTGTGACGTACACAGTTTCACGGAGACGTCAAGAGCGGGCGGTGCGTGGCTGCACGGCGAGATTGTAATTATCCGCGGACGGACACTTCGACGCACCAAACGCGCCATTCAGCAATTTGTTCGCATACGCGTGTAAATATTTGTGATAGTGAAACGTTCCCAATGTCCGAGCGGCGAGCGCAAGCTGCGCACCGCCGCGCGCTATTTACTTTAGCAGAAATACCAAAATAAACTACTAGCCGCGAAAACATTTTCGCAGCTTTGGAAGAAGACAGCCGCCGCCAAGATAAACGCGCCTGAAACCAATTGTTGAACCACCGCTATTTCTAATAATTAATTTTAAAAAAAGAAAATACCTTCACGCAATTCCCAATACAGGGGTAGACAGAGGTCTAGTCTAGACAATTAAGTCCCTTTGACCCACCTTCCACCGAAGATATTTTCAGGGCAACGTGACAAGTGGTGAGCCCAACGCCGCCTTTATGTCTAAGCCAACGATATAATTCGTACATAAGTTTTTGAAAAACCCATTGGTACGAGCCTGCCTCTTGGGGATCGAACTTGGTTCTCTTGACTCGAAATTCCGACCACCTAACCACCCGGCTATCGTGACTTATTATAAATAAAGTCATAAGTCGCACAACACACGACATACTTTTGCGCATTTCATGACATGGCATTTCTGTTGAGTCAACACTGCGGTCTAAGTTTCTTTGCGGTCAGTGAATAAGCGGATCACAAGGTGCACATAAGCACCGATAAGGTTCGATGATTGGGCTTCGAATCCAAACATACTAAAGGTATTTAATTGTTTAAAATGCTGACTATCTCAATATAAAGAAATGCGTGAAGCTAAAAAATAAGGTTCTCGTGCGTCTCAGTTAAAGCCGACCCATGTTCTAAAATATGAATCGCACGATTACACCTCACAAACGTACATCTTCATTCCCGTTGTACAGATTTTTGATGTCAATTGATGCTAGACTAGAAGACCATTTGAGCAAATAGCCCAAGAGAGTAGGGTAAAGAGTACTCGGATACCTAGACTTGCATGCGAGTATGAAGAAAATTATGTATTTGAAAGAAGCAAAAGAGATATCTATCTAATGATCATGAAATTGGCGGTCTATTCAGTGTGGCGACTAGCGTGAAGATATTTATTTATTATCGACCGTATCGATCGTATGAGTTTATTATTTAAATGTTATTTATCTCTGTGAGGATAAAGCTGTCTTAATAAACTTCAATGCATAACATTCCATATTAATAGTCACGAGCAGTTTCAGAGAAACCATTTTTTTTTATTTTACAAGGCAGTTATATTTCATTTATATGCGCACCACATAAATCCAGCACAATATAACTATAAACCTACATAATTTAAGACGAACACGACAGTCTTAATGATACAAACCTAGGGGAAAACCTATAAATTATATAGCTAAACGCCAAAGCAATTGCTGTTACGGAGCAAATGAATCAAAGGTTAGCAAACCAAAAGTTGACCTTTCTACTGGGTAAGGAGACTCTACCACAACCTAGTGGCCCCGCGTTAGTATTAAGTCAAACCAATGAACTACTGAATGTCGCGTGACACTCACTACAAAGTAGTGTAGTTTCATTGTTATATAAAGAAGTGCTTAACCGTCATTATGTTTGTAAGAGCATTTTTCTTTCATATACGGTCCGTGCTGCTTTAGATACGTTACGGCATTCAGTCGCATGACATGTGCGACGGAATATAATAGGCATAATGCGGCAAGGGTTGCGGGTGTCGCAGTCGTGCAACCACCTGCCGCGAGCGGAAGGATGTTGGCGGGGACGGGCAGGGACGGCGGAATTCTCCAGCGCTCTTCCGGCCCTTCCCACGGACCGCTCAATTGAATTTGCCCGCGTTTGCCTCTCGCCGAAAGTCGTCGCTTTTGTTCCACATAATAACGGCGGCTGCATAACATTTACGCGATTATTGCTGTAGATACGTCATCTGTCGCTCCAAAAGTGGCCACTTACGAGCGCGATCAGCAACAAGTCGGACGTGACGAACGCGGCGAGCGCCCGCCTCGCTTTCACCACGATGCACACGAAAGCCGAGACAAGAACAAAGGATTTAATACAATGCGGAGTCGCCAACAACCGAGTCCATGTCGGTCACGCAAACAATGGCAAGTGGAAGGGCCGCGCGGCGACCTCTCACCTCCGCGCTGGATTTCGGCAACGTAACGTTTTGCGTTCAGTCAGCCAACGAATATATCACTTTTGTCGCTACTCGGTAACACGAGTATATAGAAGCAATCATTTACAAATATTGAAATTAGAACAAGTCGCTCTTTAAAAAACTTATTGTGCAAAAAGGGCGGTAACACTACGGCGCGTGTAACCTTTACGCTCTAAATCAATGCCCATATTTGAATAACTACGTTGGTGAGTTTTTCGTTTTCGTGCAACGATATTCTATGTTCCTGGGTTGCCACACCTAATACGTTAAATTTTTCTCATACCACCTAAATAATGATGAGATTAGTCGTAGTCGTTAAAATACTAAGCCGTAGATATATATAGGTATGAGAGAGCAAGAAGTACGAAAGTACATAGTTTTCAAACTAAATGTGCAATATACTAGAATAATAACCATCCCATTATGGAAATTCAAATTTGGCAATAAGGTTCTCTGTCAGACTAGTTGAGTGTGAAAGATTCTTACGCATAGATCACACTTGCTTTTTTGCGAAGATTTGGTTGCAGCCTGCTCAAGAAAATTGTAACTTACTTAAAGTAAGATACTTTCGTACCTTCGTGGATTCAAAACTAGAAAACTTTTGGGTTTTTTTTTTTTTAAAATTCATGTACAATTGCCGTTGGCTTAAACAATAAAATGGCGACAGATTCACCACCTGACATGTAGTCTCACAAATGTCTTCGGTGAAAGGTAGGTCATAAGGCAATGTATGTGATATTGTCCCCATCCATGTATGTCTTAATCTCTGTCTATCCCAGTTCTGGGAATGGCGTGAAGATCCCAGTAAAATATAGGGTTCCCGTGGAAGCGATCCGAAACTTGTTGTTGATTAACCCTTAGAGGCTTCGTAACAGGGTGTACAGTATAAGTTCGGAGGTCATAAAAAATTTTCAAGTGAATTATCCCGGTCGATCTGCGATTGGTTGGAATAACTACACAATTAGAATTAACAAATACACAATTAGAATTACAAAAAAAAGTTTTTCTCCCGGATATGAAATATTTTTTTTAATTCTGTGTTTTACTTAGTGGTCTTGATATTACATTGCCTAGGTTTCTTTCAGTATGTAACGTAAAGATTTTTGCAGAAGAAATTTCAGCGGGTAGTTCCAGAGTTTACCCATTACAAACAAAAACAAAGTATTCAGCTTAACAAGATTAGCACAGATTGACTAGTAATAACCGTAGCTCTGACTTCACGTATACGTAGCGGGTCAAAAAGTTCACGGCGAGTAGAGCTCGGAGCGGCAAAGGTCAGGGTCCGGCCTCCCGGACCACTCGCTGTCAAATTCAATTGCTGCAAATACGGCTAACGGTTAATTTAGATTTTTACGATCTAGCCGTAGATTTTTATTACTTTATATAAATGTACGGGATTATCGGATTTAGCCAACCGACGTAATTAAATGATGAATTATTTGCACATAAAATTCTAGCGAGAGGCTATGTAAAAGTAAGATTTAGAAAATAGTCAAATTAGCGTAAGGCGATAAAAATGAATGCGAGCAACGCCCCCGCATACCATCAAATACCACATTTATGGGGCATAATTATCAAACTGTACAGTTATTTTAACATTAACAGTACAGTATAAAAAATAAATTACGATCAATCGGTAGGGTCATAATAAATAATGAAGTGGAATCATACAATCGGATTCAGAACAACAAACCTAACATTAAACAACCCTCATAAGTTTTAAAACGATCGAAAAATATGTCGCAGGGCAGTCACCACTAGCTGATCTCTGATGTCGTTGCTATTTTCTTCTGCAGTACCTATCCATGTAGCAACTCAACGGAACAAAAGCTAACTGGTGAAGCCTACCACCACCTACTTAACCTAGCCACCGGTCTGAAAAGGATTTATTTAAAAGAAGTAATGAATTGTAATTATTATCTCAGCTTAAACTTGATATCGTCTGCGTCAATAGTCGGTCCGGTAGGTCTTCAGGTGTGTCCAAATCTGGCAAAACCGAATTTCCGCGACCCGCTGCTCGCTTGGTTTTGTTTGATTTCTCTTTAGCGCAACTCAGACCAGGCTCACACGAGCTTGCGTGCAAGCAGTTTCGGTAACTTTGGACGCACCCTTCGCGCGGTGAAGATTCCAAAACGAACCATAACCGCGGCAGGTCTCAGCCGCTGGAGTCTAAATGACTTTTAAAGTATCAACGATGAAATACAGTCAGCATTCTTAGTATCATCCTCCGAGTTTAATTAAACTGTAACTTCGTCGTTGAAGTAAATAAAACATAATTCAATAACAAGTAGTGGTAATGGGTGATATATTGTATGTATAACATTTGGAAAATGACAATTATTACACATACAGTCTGTTTTCAAATATGTCACATTAAAATGTAGCTTGTATTAAGGGGTAGTAAATCGATTTACTTTTATTTTTGCAAGATTTTTTCAATTGATTTTAGGTCGACTCATCCGTATATTAACAAAGAAACAAATTTTACATAAAGTTTAATCAATTTATTATATGTACTTGCGTGTAAAGATATGCAGCTGATACTACAAGTCCACTATGATAATGAACCTTCCTACCAATATTCCTTACTTCAATCTAATATTCAAACTACGGTTAACGACTGTTTTTATGTCACTATTAGACGTGAGCATTGTATGGTTTCATTATTAGATTGAAAGCTATCCAATACTTTTAACTGAAGAATATTTGAAGTCAACAAGCCAATAAGCAAAAATGATCGTGGAAAAGTTTGTTGTGGAGGCGCCAAGCTAACACAGCATCGTGATAACGTTTAATTACTTTCAGACAGGTCCAATTAGAGTGGGGGGTGGCAGCGGAGGAGGGCGGGCGGACCCGGCGCCGCCGCGCACCTCAATGAAGCCTCCATCCCGTACTGGGTCAAGGGCGAGCTAGCCGCCCACGCTCACTTGCTCATTGCCATATTCGAGTTAAACGCTGCATTTAGCCGAAAAATGTCCGCACTGCTACGAATACAGTAGATGCCTCTACGGAAGCTATCTGTCGGACCTGAACGCAGTAATTGTGCATTGCGACAGTTAACATAACACGACAAAGTTGTTATTGAAAAAATTACTTCGCAACTCTCCGCATGCAAATATAAAAAAAGGTATAGGTTACCTGGTCCGAAGAAAAGAAGAGCACCACCCTCCCTCCCACAGATGCATGCACTAATTCCATTGTATGCACCACCACCACCACTACACTCAAACCAGGTAACATATACCACCGACGAAAACTCGACACGTGTTTCGCCTCAAAACAAGGCATTCTCATGCGAGTAGACTCTACGATGAGCGACCGCAGAGTGAAACCTCTGTGGAAGAGTGTAAACTCTGAGAAGAGTGACACCTCTGAAGTAATTTTTTCAATAACAACTTTACAATGAATTTCCGCAAAGTAACGCCTGAGTCAATTAACTATCATAACACGACAAATCAAATCAAATCATTTATTCATCGACATACGAACATACGTTCGTTTATCGGTAGTCATTTTTAATCTACCACCGTTTCGTAATGAGGTTCCTCTAATGGAGAAGAAACAGGCGAAAGAAACTCCGTGGGTATCCTCTTTTTTGTGTCAATATTTTTACAATATAATGCATTATACAAATGTAATGTGATATTTTCTAGAAAGAGCTCCGGGGCGATCACCTCATTCCCAGAGATTGCTGTCATTAATATATTCATAAATATTATAAATAAATAATAAATATCTTCACGCAATTCCCAATACAGGGGTAGACAGAGGTCAAGTCTAGACAATTAAGTCCCTGTGACCAACCTTCCACCGAAGATATTTTTGGGACAACGTGACAGGCGGTGAGCCCGTCGCCGCCTTTATGTCCAAGCCAACGATGAAATTCGTACATAAGTTTTTGAAAAACTCATTGGTACTGCCACCTGGGGATCGAACTCGGGTCTCTCGACCGCCCAACAACTCGGCTATCGTGACTTCATTATAATAACCTATAAAGTTAAAATAAATAAATAAATAAATATCTTCACGCAATTCCCAATACAGGGGTAGACAGAGGTCTAGTCTAGACAATTAAGTCCTTTTGACCCACCTTCCACCGAAGATATTTTCGGGACAACCTGACAGGTGGTGAGCCCGTCGCCGTATAAAGTTTTTCTTTAATAAATTTCTTAAACCTGTTAATACAGGCTTTGCACATTTACCGGGATTTTTCTTACAGCATATGCTGCAGAGCTTAACCTACTACTAACAAGTTGGGATATATGGGGGCCCCATTGAAGCCTTGCATCAAGTGTTATTCCAAGAAAAACAGTCGTATCCACAAAGCTCAACTCTTCCCCATTTATTACGAGTAGTACATTGGTATCACCCAAATGTTTCACATTAGGTGTTGAAAATCTTATATATTTAGTCTTATTGCGATTTAAATGTAAGTTATTAGCATTGAACCAATAGACTATTTTTAACATAGCATCATTTACCTCGTCAAGTGTAACAATATGTCGTTTGATTTTAAATATTACAGAGGTATCATCAGCGAATACTATATCGTGTTTATTCCTTAGTAAGGAAAAAAATATCTTCACGCAATTCCCAATACAGGGGTATACTGAGGTCAAGGCTAGACAATTAAGTCCCTTTGACCCACCTTCCACCGAAGATATTTTCGGGACAACGTGACAGGTGGTGAGCCCGTCGCCGCCTTTTATGTCCAAGCCAACGATGAAATTCGTACATAAGTTTTTGAAAAACTCATTGGTACTGCCACCTGGGGGATCGAACTCGGGTCTCTCGACTCGAAACTCGGACCACCCAACAACTCAGCTATCGTGACTAGTAAGGAAGGTATATCATTTATATAAATATTGACATGTTCTATACATGCCTCTCTAAAAAGGGTAGGCGGCAATCATAATTCTCCGGCTATTCGAAATCATCGTAGATCTACTGGCCTTTGTAATCCGGCGTTAACCTTCTCAGTAAGCAGATATGACGGTTGTTTCCATCTAAAATATCACCTTTTTTCTAAGGAATACTGGGTGTATTCCTTACCTTACCTTCGATGACTTCCACCAACTACAAGATAAGTGACTGATTTAATATAATAAATTAACTATATACACTACAATTACAATTATAAGTCTGCCACGCGTAGATGAGAATTCGATGTGCGTAAAATATGCAATGTTCGAGCAATGAAGATTTACTTTGAGATTTATTATTAATTTATCCAACTGAAGTTTTACTTCATTAGTGGTTTCCCTTCTACCATCAGCTACATATCAAACACGCGAATTTGCTCGCGGTCGAGTAGCGTGCAAATGTGTACGCGTGCTGGTTAATATTCGATCGTTTCATATCCAATAGAACACACAGCACACTGTTGAACTTAGTCGGAAACCATCTTACTGCCGCAGTGGCCAATGCAGTCTATGGACCACTATAGAACTTCAAAGAAATTAAATTCGTGTCGAAGAATGTCAGTAGTAGTGATTTTTTTAAGAATGAGTGGTCTATGATGCAATGCCACAGAACCCGTAATTATGGCAGCTCTGGACGTGTACCCGTAATTATGACAGCTCTGGGCGTGTAACGATTACGAATAATCTTGATAAAGCTAGGTGGCACTGAGTGTTTAGAAATAGCGCCATTGAATACTTCTTTCAAAATTTCGATTACAGAACTCTATGGTAAACTAACGTGACATATTGCATTACTTTGTCAATTTCGGCAATTCCAAGTCTTTGTACATCTCGGTATTAAGTTAACGCGAGAAAATATCTGCGATTTATTACGACTTTCGTTACGGACTTAATAATAATCAATATGAATGAATAAACGATTAAAAATCAACAATAAAGGTATGAATATACATCGATTGCCATTTTAAGACAACCCCATCTCGCGTGTTAATGCTTATGATTTGAGTGCATGGTTATAATTTTTTTTTTTTAAAAGTTCAGTCTCCTTATAATCCTTTTTAAGTAACAATTCATATATACATTTCTTTGGCTATGCTTTTTCAGAAGAATAAAAATGATGAGGTCTTTATTTACTCTATTATATAAGTGACCACAAGGATAGCAAAAAAAAACTTCTGGATAAGTTTGAGGAAATATTACGATTTGTTATACCATCATGATTTGAGGCGCATCTGTTGATTGACAAGAGGTTCATATTTAAATTGGGCATGTCTTTTTAGCCGGTGCTAAAAAAACATGCCCAATTAAAGGTGAAATAGCTGCCTTACCGCTGCTTTACATTTTATAGTGTTCCGTTGTTTGATATTTAAATATGATTTAATAATGTTTGAATCTACCACACTGCGGAGACCGTTAAAAACAAAGGTCAATTGTCGTACCAGTTTGAAAGTGCACATATATGGTACTACATAATTGAATATTTAACTAAGGCAGGTGTCTAGATAATGAGTCATCCGCCATATAATCCCGGCCTACTTTCATTTCTAATAATCAAACATAAACTTCGTGGTATTCGCTTTGCGAGCGCTAAAGATGCGGTAAAATGTCAAAGAAGAAACCCTAAAGAAGTGTGGGCGCACTGCCTTTCCGAACTGAAAATGTATACAGAGGTACCGTGTCTATTACTATTGAAATTATTTCGGTGAGTACTACTTAACATTTTGTGGTGAATACGTTTTATATTTGCACGTAGCAGATGCGGATATATTAGTTTATAGCGACATCGTTGTGTTTACAACAGTAGGTGTGTGTCGCGCCGCCTCAAGGCTCGCGCTCGCGCGCTGTCACGAGCGGCCGCGCTGACATCACGCCGCGCTGCGCTGCGCCTACGCAACCGCGCCGGCGGCCATCTCACAACTTGCTAAGTGTTTACGTTAGCGTTTGTTAGCGCAACTAATTAGGGCCTGCTCATGTAAAAGAATATTCCAGTGCTACTTATCTGTACTGGAGGAGGCAACCAACATCCGACTGCGTACTACTAATGTACAATTTTCTTTCCGTCTTCGTAAGTCCTAAACACTACTCTACTCTAACTAAACGCTACTCTAACACGCTATTCGGTAGTTAGTAACAGAGCTGACGTCATAAAAACAAAAATATATTTGTTTCTGACATCGTTTCATAACACAACGTCACGCTAACGTTGGGCCACGTCACGACACAAGTAGCCACTCCATGTCGACAAATCTGACGATATAAATAACGCTTATGAGAATTTTGATAGGATTGGGGTCCGTGGTCTATTACGATATAACACACCAGAAAATGTCGCATGACGACCCAGTTCTCCGCGCCGGAAAGTAAACCTGACACACAACGATACAACCTCTGCTATAACATAAGCTACGATAGATACCGTTGTACTGTGCATTTTGCTGGCACGGGGATGCGGGAAATTTTTGTCACCTTCAGAAATATCCCTCCAGTGGCGGTCGAGAAGCCAATGTTGGCAAATAGTCAATATAAAAAAATATTTTATTCCAAATTAAATAAGATAATAAAACAGTATTTAATTCAACTACGCCTTTACTTTATTACATTCGACTTGCAACACATACATAACGGGATGTATTAGTCAACTGCAGGAGTGACCTGCGGACCGGAAGGGTTTGCCAAAACCGCCATGCTCGGCAAATGGATTCACATGTACACAACTTACTTTAACTTTACTTTAACAGTTGTAGAGCCAGGCATCAGCTTTTGTTGTTGCATGAATGGGCCGGCTCGACCGGGGAAGTAACTACCACGACCTAACAGAATACCGGCGTAAAGTAGAAGTCTAACATACTTCTGCGTTTCGTCTGGTGAGTGCAGGTAACCGGAGGCCCACACACCCCCCCACCCCAATCTTTGGGGGCGGGGGACTCTAAGGCCGGCAACGCATCTGCTATGCCTCTGGTATTGCGGGTGTTCATGGGCGGCGGTAATCACTTACCATCACGTGAGCCGCCTGCTCGTTTGCCGGCCTTTTCTATATAAAAAAAAAACTTAATTCTTAGACGCTGCCACTCACCGCCCTCCTCAAATTTTCTCTGTCTAGTACTTTTTGTGATG
This sequence comes from Sericinus montela, assembly GCA_029286605.1. Classification (NCBI taxonomy): domain Eukaryota; kingdom Metazoa; phylum Arthropoda; class Insecta; order Lepidoptera; family Papilionidae; genus Sericinus; species Sericinus montela. The sequence continues at coordinate 214,823 of JAGSMR010000001.1, forward strand.
TTTAGTACCTAGTGAAATTTTAACGGCTTTTCCCTTGGTAGCCTCCGACTGTACCAACGGGAAGCCGAGAGAAGCGCACTTGTCTAACAAGCGACTATCGACCGATACCCATGTACAGGCTCGGGCGTATAGCAAGTGATGACGCATGCAGCGGACCGCGGGGCCAGCTGCAGCTGTTGTGCAGCTCGCCGCTCGCCCGGCCCGTCCCGAGACGTAACGTTCGCGGTTTCTTAGTGCACGCCTGTTTTATTTAGTAAAAGCGGTGAAAAAATTGTCAAGTGGACAGTGAGTATTCTCCTTCGTAAAATTCTAAACAAGGTGACAGCCGACCATTGCGTATGGCGTATGAATATTTATCTACACATTGATTGCAAAAGTACGATATTTGTGATAACATTAGCAGCAGGTGAGATAATGATTCCGTATCTGTCCACTAAAGCGCAGCCAGCGGCTAAATGTAGGAGTGCCGGTGAGTCAGCGAGAGGAAACAAAATGCAAAGTATATGTAGCCGCTAGTCACACGCACAGTTCCACGGCATAGCGTGTATTCCATGAGCAATGTGTAGTCGCAGCTTTGTTGGACAGATAGCGCGAGTGCGAGGAGTACAAGGTGTATATTCTATGTGACAACTTACGGGCGGCGGCGAGCGAGCATGCGACTCACCTGCAACAGATAAAAACTATTATTAGAAGAGGCTTATGAAAATAAACAACTTATAGTAACTGACCACCTCCGTCTTTTATGAATTTTGTAAACTAAGTAACGTATATGGGGGCCGTACCAGCTGACTAACAGCGCAACAACTTCATGACATCGCGTCATTAACAGCTTAGACTTAAAAATACCTCAAATACGAAATGTGATGCGGATACATTTTGATTACAATGATCTTTTGTAAAACAGTATACCAATTATAAAATAAATCGATAACAGTTATCCTATCACAACGCAATTGATTCCGCGTAGCTTTCAGACAAAGCAAGCCTGTATCGTGCGATTAAGAGAAAATAACAAACGATCAACGTATGACACGATTGAAATTCCAATGACGGATTTTATACATAACTTATATTATAAAAATACAATTTACATTATGTGTGAGGACAGCTGTGCGAAGGTGAACACCGCTCGCGGTAATGCATGGCACATGCTATAAACGGATTGAGAATTTGTTATACAGATATTCTATATGGAGTTCTAGATAACCGGCAATCTCTTCCGCCATTGGCAGGAATATGCCATAAAATGTGGTCGTTTTTTTTTTTTAGAAAAGCAATATTTATTTCAATCTTAGTAATGAATATTCTCAGTGAGATAATTAAGACTTCGACAATAATAAAGGACCGTTTTGTGTTGACGTTACGAGGATTAATTTTACATCAAGACATTGAGAAAAAAGACGCGTATCTGAAGGATTTTTCTTTTCTTCTTTTATTCTCATCAAGCTTGGTTTGTAATTACGAACGTTCCAAAATATCTCCAACCAAGCCCGATTACAAAATAGGACAACACAAAAGGCAAGCAAATTTGCGCAGATTTGAAGTTAATAGTAAGGTAGAAAACAAAGAATCAAGTACAATAAATGGATCCTAAAATTAATTTATATGTATATATAAATTTAAGGTTTGTCTTTGGTTTGGTAGGTTGCCTAACAAGGATATTCTGTTACTGTAGAAGGATGTTCTTACTGATTTTGTTTACATGTCATGTTAAGACCATGCCATTCAAAGCAGTTTGTCAGAGAGTTATTTGTTCATAGTGACAGTTGGCGTCACGCTCGGCGGAGTGCGACGCGGCCGCCGCCCGCGAGCCCAGCTCGCTCCGTGGCACATCCAGATCTCACCATACACAACATACACCACACATTACTACCATAGCATACAAATCATATACGTAAATAAATACAATTATAATCATTCACCCTATGCATACATTGTATGACAAACAACTTTTTGATATGATCCGCAAAACGTTAAGTTCCAGGAGGTTTGCGATTATATAATTGAACAATTACAGAGAAATTTGAGAAATATCCGACCACCAATGGAAAGATGCATCGGCTTTAGTATCAGCCATCTCCTTTCTGTAGGTGGGACTCGTAAGAGACGACTAAAGAAAATTTCTTTTAAATTTCCATCAGCGGTGTCGCCGGGATAACCACTTCGAAATTATTAGAAGGCGCGATTTGTCCGACGAACGGGTAGCTTAGATCGTGTCTTTTCAGCACTTGCAGGTTCTACAAATACACAGTGTATTCAATTGTTTATCTATCAGTCAGTTATTGCTCATTACTTGTGGTACAAGGTGTTTGTGTACCTACAACACGCCATATGTTGAGTCACCGGTCATTTTTCCATTGTTTTGTTAAACGTTTATATTGTTGTGCAAACGACGAGTTGAAGAGTCAGCAACCTCTCTGTGGCTTAAAACTGAGGCCTCCCAGTCATACTGTCGAGTCACGTACATTTGACTCGAATGTAGAGACGCTTTTACGATTTGGGACATAAAACATCGGTTTAATTATATGTGCTTTTCGAATCTTTTTAATGCATATACACTAGACTTGACTTGTATGTACGTAAGTATATCGGTATGAACGCACATTTAACATAAATCACACTACATCACCTAAGCGAAAATTACTATCTATATATCTATCTACAGTAAATCAAATCAAATCATTTATTTATCGATATAAGAATGTACATTCGTTTATCAATAGTCTTTTTTAATCTACAACCGTTTCATAATGAGGTTCCTCTAACGGAGAAGAAACAGGCGAACGAAACTGCCTTTGGAAGGAGTCGGCGCGACACGAGGGCGGGATCTCTACCACGTTATCGAGACAGAACCGGCTAAAATATGTCTTACGCACCGTAGGGTTTCAAGGCATTTGCTTTAAAGCCGTGTGACAAGTCGTCGTGTGTTTCAATGACACGTTACAGAAAGGCGGGGGTGGTACGAGACGGCGGCGTGCCGACTTACCAGCAGGCAAGCCTCGACGGCACGGTGGCCGCGCGACGCCGGACGCCGCGGCTATTCCCGGCGCCACTTTATTCAATTACACCTCTTATTCAATTATGGCTACTCACACGTGTCCGCTAACCGCGGCTTCGCAGCGACTTGCACTGATTGTATGCCAAACAACTCCAGCAAGCCACGGAAGTCCACTCGAGGCAGTCACGTATGTATATAAAAGCGGAATCTTCACGAATTGAACAATATATTAAACATTAGGTACGTACAATTTATTTAAAAACTTCTCGGTAGCACAATATGATGTCGCGGACTTTTTTGTACAACTTTTAAAGAAAAACAAGTCAGCTAAATTATTTTCGTACATAGTGCATGACGAGAACACATGACGCGTGCGGGCCGCGGACACTCTGAAGAAACATTTCTCATACCAACTTGAAGACTAACAACTTATAACTTAGCGTTACGAACATAACCATCGTGTTCGTCTGTATGTATCCTCCTTCCTTCCAAATGATTATTTCAAAATAATGTGTGATAGACTAAAATCTCAAACAATTTACTTTATAATTCTTTAACAACTTTACAATGAATTTCCGCAAAGTAACGCCTGAGTCAATTAACTATCTTATAATATTAGGTAAATGAAAAGTATAAAATCCATTTATGTGCTCAAAAATGGAAACAAAAACGAGAAGATGGTACTCCGCAATCTCCGCCAACGACGTCAGCCGCACAGCGTCTCGCTGTGCCGGAAATCAAATCCACAGGAATACACAGTACTGTTTTTAGTGCCAGCCAGCCCATATTACATATTATATGTATCAAAAACAAGGAATTGTTTTATCGCAATAAATAAGTGTCACCTGTAGAAAAGTCAGGAATATCAAATTGTCACTTGCAAAAGGGAAAATAGATGGCAATAAACAAGGCATAAGTAAACAAAAGAGAATGCAGATTTAAAATTTCAACTGATGCGGTGGCTCGGAGGTAAGAGTGTTGACACGGATCGGCGAATCGGTCGCGGGTTCGAATCCCGCCCGTGTCAGTTGAAATTTTAGAAACGTTTTCTCTTTAATTGATTCATCTGTAGAAGTTAATAAATATATAACTAAAAAATCAACATTACATTACAACAAATATGTTTTGTACAGAACACAGTTTAGGTCATGATTGCCGAGTGTTTGGGTGATCGGAATTCAAGTCAAAAGTCCCGAGTTCGGTAGCCGCGTGGCAATGATTTTTTCTCAGAACTATTCTACGATTTACATCGTGGGCTTTGTCATAAAGACGGCGACAGGTTCACCACCTATCACGCTGTCACAAAAGAAGCTCCGGTGAAATGTGAGTCCAAATAACTAAATTGTATAGACCTCTGGCTACTCTGTACTGGGAAATGTTTTTTTATAATAGATTAATGCCGTTTTTCTTTTAAATTATTATGCGGGGAGAATTGCAGGTCTTATAATCTAATAAAAAGAAGTCCTTTAGCCATTGGTCAATAGGAAAAAAAAAGAAAATATCTTCACGCAATTCCCAATACAGGGATAGACAGAGGTGTAGTCTAGACATTTAAGCCCCTTCGACCCACCTTCCACCGAAGATATTTTCGGGACAACGTGACAGGTGGTGAGCCTGTCGCGGTCTTTATGTCCAAGCCAACGATTTAATTCGGACATAAGTTTTTGAAAAACCCATTGGTATGAGCCTGCCAACTGAGGATCGAACTCGGGTCTCTCGACTCGCAAAACTGACCAACCAACCACTCGACTATCGTGACTTTGGCCAATAGGGGGAATTCATCGAAATTTGTGTGCAAAGGCTTTGTGAACTTTGCACCAATATAACCATTGTGAGACCAATTCCGAGTCATTTCTTCTATCAAGTCAGTTTATAATTAAAAAAAATACTTAAAATATGATTAATAATAAAATGGGTGAGAAAATGTAGCGTCGCTGTGACACTCGATCAAATTTACGACCACAAGGCCGTCAAAACAAAATTAACGTCGATTGATCAGTCCGATCACTTAATGTGAATGTCATTGAATTCATCTCCCCTGCTGTAACCGAGCCATTATAAAAACGAATGTGTAAATACTTGTAGCAATATCTTTATTTTATTTACATATTTATTTATCTTCACGCACAATCCCTGACGGGGTAGCCAGAGAGAACAGATCGCCAAGTTTCACGATCCCTACATACTTCTTTCGCTTCTTTCAGATTCATCATCTTCTTCATACATGCACGTCTAGGTATCCGAGTACTCTTGACTCTCCCCTCTTCAAGCAATTTGCTCACATGGTCTTCGAAAGTAAGTCTCGGTCTACCTCGACACCTTTTAATATTAACTTTCGCGCTATATATTTTCTTCATCATTCGGTCTTCACTCATTCGCTCAACGTGCCCAAACCATCGAAGCACGCCCTTATCCATTTTTGAGACAAGGTCATCTTTCAAACCTGCCATATTGCGAATCTCTTCGTTTCGCTTTCGGCCGGCCATGGTAAGGGCGCAAATTTTACGAAGAGATCGCATCTCCACTGCATTCAACCTGCTTTTATGCTTCTTCAAGCATACCCAGGTTTCGCTGCCATATAACAAAGTCGGTACCAACACTGCGTTATGTATTGCAAGGCGTGCACTTTTCACAACGCCTTGCCTTTTGATTAACGCAGTCAGGGCACCATTGACTTTGTTCCCGGCAGCGACACGCCTGTCCACATCTAAATCACATCTTCCATCCCGGCTAAACGCACTCCCCAAGTATACAATTTCATTCACCTGTTCTAGACATTCCTGATTTACCCAAATTTCGCACTTCGTTCTTTCTTCGTCCCTTTCAAATACCAGAACCTTAGTTTTATTAGCATTCAAACGGAGACCATTAATTTCACATTGTTCTTTCATACACGTGACTATGCCTGCAGTTCTGCCTCTGATTTTTTTGAAGCAGACAATTTACTTTAATGTCACCCAATTTCACACCCAAACAGCTATCTTTCAGCTTCTGTAAACAGCTGTTGAGATACAGAATGAACAGCCAGGAAGACATGACACAACCCTGTTTTACGCCCGTTTGGACGCTAAACATGGGTGACAGGTCATGCCCTACCCGCACACAGGCTTTACAGTCACAGTAAAGTGACTGCACAGCCCTTAGCAATCGACCATCCACACCATACCCCGGCAACAGTTCCCACATTTTCTTCCTTACAACCTTATCAAATGCTTTCTCAAGATCCACAAAAGAACAGAAAATCTTCTGATTAGCAGCCAGAAGCTTTTCCGTGATCATGCGGAGAGAAAACATTTGATCCGTGAATCCTCTTCCAGGTCTAAATCCGCATTGTGCCTCCCATAGAAATCTTTCCGATTTATCTTGCATCCTACGTGTCAAAACCTTCGAGTAAACTTAACTTGCTAAACTGGTCAAGCTAATCGCCCGATAGCACCCGCAGTCATAATGTGAACCTTTACCTTTATATAAAGGCACAATGACCGCGGATCGCCAATCATCCGGAACAGCCCCCGTTCGCCAGCACAAATTGCACAGCAGATGAAAGCTGTCCCAGATGCGTGGCCCACCATACTTGACCATTTCAGCAGTAACTCTGTCTAGTCCAACAGCCTTACCACATTTCAAACTTCTAATCGCACATTCAATCTCTTTCATACTGATGACCTCAGTGTTATCGAGGTCCGAGTCTGGCGTACCAATCACGGCGTCACCCTCGGATCCCCCACTAAGATCATCACACGCATACATCTCTTTATAAAATTCGCTCCATCGCTGCATGACGTCCGATTTTTCTGAGAGGACGTCATTGGTTCCCGAAAGCACTTTATTCATTCTTAAGGCTGTCGCACCACTCCGGGTCCTTCCAACCTCTTTCCAGAAGAGTTTGGAGTTCTCCTTGAAGTTGTGCGACAACCTTTCGTCCGCTTCCATTCTACTCCTTTCACGCACTTCCTCAATCAATGCTTTCGTGTGAACTTTCTGGAGCTTATATCTTTCTTTCCTCTTCTCCCTCATATCCTTATCATTACTAGAGGCCAAGTAGTCTAACCATGCTTTCTTCTTCTTAATAACTGCTTCTTTCACTTCATCATTCCACCATGTGATCCGTTCCCAGGTCAGCACCCCGGAACACTCGCGTATCCATCACCTCTTTTCGCAGTCGGTCATCCACCAGGAATAAATCGATCATACTTCTCTCATTCTCTCTTGTTCTAGTATACATATGGATTTTCTTGTGACTAAACATAGTGTTTGTCACAAGAAGACCCTTTTCCTTGCATACAGCCAGTATAAGCTTGCCAGCATCGTTAACCCTTTTATCACCAAACATTCCAAGCACCGACTCGTACCCTGGCCGAGCGGTACCAACCCATCCATTCAAATCACCACATACAACAATTCTTTCGTTTCCTCTAACCAAGTCTAGAACTTCTCTTACATTCTCCCAAAACTCCTCCAGCTCAGCTCTGGACGACGAAGCTACCGGCGCATAAACAGCCAAAAGGAATAACTTCGTCAGTCCCAATTTAAAGCGAACCGAGAGAAGTCTCGAGTTCACAACCTAATATTCAGTCATGACATCGACCAACCGAGACGACAGCAGCACCCCCACTCCTGGCAGGCGCTCTCGCTCTCCGGGACTCCGGACCATAGAGCTAACGCCCCGCCAGGGAGCTCTTCAGTAACGCTGCCCTTCCGCTTGGTCTCCGACGAACACACGACATCTAATTCTCTTTCTTTCATTATTTCAATCAACTCATTCGTCTTATCTCTCATGCCTCCTCTATCATTCCACGTGCCAACTCTGCACTCCGTCCTCCACCTTCCGCCGTGTCGGGCTGTGCGTGACGGGTGGCGGTCCCCATCGCCGCTTTGCGCGCTGCATTTCACACCAACGGGGACGAACTGGTGTTCGTCGCCTTGGGGGGACGCCCTAACCCTCGTTGGCATGGGTGCGCAGCTGTGTAGAATTGCAGCCCTGAAAAGGGCTGGCAGGGGTCGCGACGAGCACGCTTCTACAATGACCCCCATGCAATATCTTTAAGTTAGATATTGTAAACATTTGTCGTGTGGTGATAAAACCATAATCAATAACAGGATGGAGAGTTTCTTACGCATGGTTTCTTCTCTTTTAGAGAAGTTTGTATTCGAGTCCTCAGTATCTAAATATATAGACGGTTATTTATCAATGTTGCATGTCTGCATACATGTGGAATTGGAATTTGAATACATGACGATATTGGAAACATACGTTATAGTAAATAAAAAAATGTCTCAAGAATGGAACCTTGAGATACTCCTCCAGCGAGATGAACATCATATGTATATATTGTTGCTGTCCCACCTATTTCGTATATATAAACCTGTTGCTTCCTATTGGTAAGATTGTTTTCAAACTATTGTAAACATTACTACTATGACAATATTAAGATTTTTCTGTGTCCAGAGAAAGGCACGTGAATATGCCATGTGTATGTATACTCAGAAATGTACCTTCAATGACAACAATTAAATGTTAACAGTGAGGGCTATATTTGTACAATGCATTTTTGTTAAATATAATGTTTAATAAAAAATCATTTAAGATATTTTCTGGGCACTAAAATTCCAACTTTTGTCTCATTTAGTTGCCATGATAACGGTGGTGGAGGTAGAGTAACCTCAAGGATTTACAAAAGCGCTTAGTTTTCGTCATTTGTGTTCAACTTGCACCATTTCTTCACCATCCCAACGAGCCTCGTGCACTCCGTTATGGCTTTTTCTCACGCTTCTCCCAAGTTAGAACCACGTGACGTGAATAACAGTTTCGCCTTACATCCTACCGATGTCGTTTCCACAATTTCAGGCGGCGAAAATTTCCGGCGCCGGGCGGAAGTATTGTACGCATCTTACGAGTAGTGCTACGATTACTCACAGCCGTGGATTTGTTTTGTGTTGATAATTATGTAAAATATGTCTGAAGTTTATGAAATCGCCGGTAACAGACGGGCAGACAAGTGGATGGTGAAATTTTAAGCTAACACTTAAAACCTAATGTTTATGGTTATAGCGAATTGAGAAATAAATAGTCGCGTTTGCGGTCCTACTATTCAACTGTAGTCACAAATCCCACGAGACACACGCGTTGAAGTCAAGTCGAAGGGGATAACCGGAACACCAGAAGTGTTATCAGCTTTGCAAAGATTTCCCATGTTCTTATGGTAATTATAGAAAACAAAACCACTACAAATTGAAGATGGCAACAAATCTTTAAGAAATATGTCATGAACGAAATCATATTTTATATTTTAGTATAAAACGACAAGAAAGTTCTGCAATAATGTCTAAATTAGACGGAATTTATTTATTACAACCGAATCGTACTGATCCGTGGAACACACCATAATTGCGGGACAATACGATTGCGATAATATGCACTTAATATTTAAAATGGGAAACAAAAGAAGCCGCGACCGTTATGCCTATAAAATATGCGGGAACAATTATTGCAAACAGTAATAAGAGAAATTTTATACGTTAGTACCAAAGGACTTGAGTCGTGTCGCAGAGGGGCCGTGCTTGCCGCTTCGGTCCAGGCAACGGGTGTCGACACAGTTCCCGGCCCGCGCCACCACTGTGCCCATACCCTACTTTAGTATTTACGTATATTTATGGAGACGACGACATACGGCGAGCCACAGGCAGCGGCGGCCTTAACGTTTCGTAACACACGTGTACCTGACAACCAAGTGGTGGCGGTAGATAAGGTAAGACGTGGATAGATATATATAGTTATTCTAGGTTTCAGCATGTTTTAAATCCGTTCAGTGACGTCACCGTACGGACTCAACGGAAGATCAGCACTGGATTGTAACATTAAAAATCAGCATTTACGCCGAGTTGAGACCGATTAATTAGTTAATAACAATTTATTGTATTAACTGTGTACCAAAGGTAATTGAGAAATAATTACAAGAGAGGTACCGTAATTGATAAATAGCTACCCATCTCATAAGCTACGTCATTTGAACACAATTAAGTTTTACGATGATATTCACTTAAACTATAAAAACAATTACATATTAACCATTCTTTTAATTACGTTTTTTATTTCTTCAACTGTATAGGTCTTGTGTTTGCTTATTTTTATGCCTATTCCTTCTTTCGTAATTTTTTGTTGATAGTTTTAATTAATTTTGCTTAATGTTCGTCATAAATAAATACATTTTATTTGCATCAAATAATCGGGGTTTATCCAAGTACGAGTAGTGAAACAGTTTTATATAAATGGAATTATAGCAAATTGTTGAATGTAAAATGCTGTAGCGACTCTTGCCTCTTGTAGGTAAAGAACACGGAAATGATATCGATAACTATATTTGTACATGGGTACGTTTAATGAGAACGATAATGATATCCGCAGTGAACTAAGCCGAAAGTCACGATAGCCGAGTGGTTGGGTGGTCGGGATTTCGAATCAAGAGACCCGAGTTCGGTCCCCAGGTGGCAGGCTCGTACCAATGGGTTTTTCAAAAACTTATGTACGAATTACATCGTTGACTTGGACACAAAGACGGCGACGGGCTCACCACCTGTCACGTTGTCCCGAAAATATCTTCGGTGGAAGGTGGGTCGAAGGGACTTAATTGTCTAGACAAGACCTCTGTCTGCCCCTGTATTTTTATATTATTGGAAATTGCGTGAAGATACTTATTTAACTAAGCCGAGGGATTACAATATTTATATTATTGAATCTAGTTCAATATGAAAACGCCGACTGCGCGAATTATTCAGAACGAGCACAGCAGCGGTGCCGACTTACTTCGCACGCCTTAGGTCTTAATTGTTTGAATTTTCACTGATGCTGTCTTCGAAGTAATGTTGTAGCAGCCAAGTGTTGTAAATTATATAATAAATCACGGCATCAAAATGACACACCATTCGCTTATAATGACATCGTCCTGCACATGATGGACTTGTAAGTACATTACAAAGTGGACAGGACAGGTATGAAGATATGTTCATCAGATTGAAAACAAACTTAATAAATGAAATTGACTGAAACAATTGTTAGCACACGAAGAAATGTCAAGTAGCTATAACACCTATATAATAATAATAATAATAAATAACACATATATAGATAGGGACAACATCACATACATTGCTTAGATACCAATGTAAGATGCTAAAGTACCTGTGGTATGGGAATCGGAAATAACGAACACCCAGACCCGAGAAATTGTAGAAAAAGTGTTTTTTCTACATTGACCCGACCGAGAATCGAACCCGGGACCTCGAGATGGCGACACCTTGAAAATCGGTGTTTACGCCACTGGTCCACGGAGGTCGTCATATAATGTTGCATATTGAGTAGCGGAGTGTGTATGTGTGTGCGCATCGCAAGTGGCACAATTAGCTGCGCGGCGGAGTCAAGTGGAGGCAATCAGTGCAACGCTATGCCCGAAACAGCGCAAAGATTTATTTAGTCCAAAGTAGGTACCCATGGCCCAATATGTATAATATACTATGTACATGTATGTAGGCAAATCGTTCTAGCATTAGTCTGAAAAGGCCCCACGTAACATGATTCTTATAAAACTAACAATAATTAATTATTGGGCGTCTCTCGGTGTGGTCGCGAGCGAGTATCACTGAAACAACAGGTGGAGTGTCGTCACGCAGGTAACGCGATAACACCGATAAGCAGCGTAGATTTCGCCATCTAATGGTCGATACGCACACTGTCGCGAAACCCACACGTCTGCGGCAACGCTCGTTCAAGGTAAATCCATGGCAATACTTCGAGCGTTCTAAGCGTTAACAAAAATTGTTTGTTATTATTTGAAATGAAGCGACAGTTCGAGCGCGGAGGTGGGAGGGCGGCGGTGCGCACCTGCAGAAGCACGAGACGGTGTCGTCGATGTCGAGCGGCAGCGCGGCGGGCGGCACGCGGTACTTGAGGCGCAGCAGGCGCTGCGAGCCGCGGCGCAGCATGGCGGCGGGCCAGCGGCGCGGCGCGCTCATGTGCGCGGTGCGCGGCGGACGCGGCGCTCGCGGGTGCGCGCGGCGCCCGACTGCCACGCGCCGCAACACTCCGCCGAAGCACTCCGCCGCAGCGCTCCGCCGCACCACTCCGCCGCAGCGCTCCGCCGCAGCGCTCCGCCGCAGCGCTCCGCCGCCGGGGCGCACGGACACGCCGCGATAACAACTACTCTAGCGAAACCACCAAGCACGGCGACGCGCCATTCACTTCCAAGTTGCAACCATCTCACTACATGTACGTATGTAGCATTCACATTGTTCGAAAGAGATGTTGAGAAATGAATTAAGTTTATTTCGAATTACCATCACAATAAGATTTATGGTGGAAAAAAAATATACTGCTCCCATTCTCCCCACCATTGTCATATATAACTACCAGTTGTACCAGGTATCACCCAATAATTTTTTACTTAAAAGAACATATGGTGACAATTGCTTGTCATCAGGAGTTTTTCTTGACTTAAGAATGCTAAAGCAGTAAAAAGTACCAGCAGAAATATGTTTTCAATCTGAACCAAAAACCAACAGAGCTTATGTATTGTTACAAGCACCAACAGATACCAACATTGTACATAAGATGGTAAAAAAAAAAAACAATATCAGCTTTGCCAAGAAGTATGATTTTGTGTTAATGTACTGGGTACAGTTGTAGGTGTTTTTGGTGTATTGGTATTTCACAACCATTCCATCATATTTATTGATTTCTTTTTGATTTATGAGTACTTTTTAATTTGCCGGAGTCAGAGGGGGTCAGCAGACATGTTAAGGGCTTATGTTCAATGAGTCACAATATTCTATACTCATAAATTTCTGTTCCATTAAAATCTATTCATATCATACTGGAAAAGAAGTCATCAGTTAATAGGGTAAACCAAAATGGTTGTAGCACCCGATACAACTATTTTTAAAAGTCTGCTCAAACATTATTGCACGACCAAGGTCATTGCACTGTGGGTGCTGAGAATGCTCATGCAGCAAAAAACAATGACCTGTCAAATGTTCTCTTCCTTTTCGGATCTCCAAATATACTGAATTGAATTGTCACAGGAGATGAAACTTGCAAAAGCAGAGGTGTGCTGTGCTACTCTTCCATGACAATTTCGAGGCCACAAGACACTAGCTGCCCTTGGGATGGTAAATGGCAAGGGCTTAAATATTCATCACCCACCATGATTATTACCACAATGCAAATTAGTATAAATAAACTAATCAAAAATCTCAAAAACATAATAATCTTGCAAGATAATATATTCTAAATTAATTTTGAACCTTTGACTGAGAAGCTTATAGCCCAGTTGGTAGTGACTCTGCTTTTTAAACTAAGGGTTGCAGATTCAAATCCAGGTAGGAGCAAATACTTGAGTCATTTATTATATATGTGGAGATGAATATTTACCTAAGTAAGTATATTGTACAATACGCTTGGAAATTAAGATGGTGATAGGGTGAGTCTGTCACATAGTCCCAAATAAGCTTTGATAAGCTTTGTTTAAAGGATTGTCTTGTTAATTTTGTTACAATTTGTAAGTAGGTATGCACTTTTATCCTAATAGTTAAAAAATACTTATTGTTATGGAATTTATGATACTCATTAAAACCTAGCATATTTCATTAAAAAACTAAGTTTTGCAGCATAAATGTATCTTCTAATGAATCAATACTATTGCAACACTGATAAAAACAAAAATATATTTTTTGTAGACATATTGTAGATAGATTTTTACGATGAGCAATGAACCAATATATATGATTGCTTAATGTTATTTTGGAAAAATTCTAAAATAACTTATATACACCAACCACATGAAAGGTTGGGCCATAGCAATAGATCTGCAGTGGGACCAGGGTAACTAACATTCCTGTAAGAATCAACTTACTGAAATGGAAATTAATCTGTTGGAAAGACTGCAGAACGGCCAACTACTGGAGAAGAAATGTACTCTAGTGGCAACCTCTTATAGACAAATGCTATGTATGTATGACAAAACCCACAAGACATTGACAACCTGCACAGAGTTGGTGGCAGTTGAAAGAGGAGGATGTCATAGTATTATATTTTATAGAAGACTTTTGAATAATACGCTACTGCTATAAATAAATAGATGCATACCTACTGATAACAACGTGCAACGGTTTTATAGAGACGAACATAAGACGAGGATTTGTATCATATAAATTACAATCAAAGTAAAAAAACGAAAATCATTTTACTTTATTTATTTTATATATACTAATTTACAGACTATGAAATTCGGTTTTAGAAACAATTTCTAATTTTTGATATTCAAAATCCAATAAGACCAAGAATCAATTTCATAGGCCAGAGTTGTAAAAGCTGTTCTATATTATAGCAAAGATATTATGAAAAGGTTTCGGTTTGTCACTCACCCCATGAACCAGTCGACGGTGTCGCGCAGGTACTCCGGGAGTCGCTCCAGCTTGACGGCTATCTTTTCAAATCACAACAAAAAGAAAGCACTCAATGGCAACGTCTCCACACAAAGTTCGTGAATTAGCTACACGGATTCACAAATTGTCCCATCACATTTCCTAACGATAACGAATGGATTAAACTAACTGTAACTTGATGAGAAATATTTAAAGCTAACTAGAGCGTGTCACAGTCACAAAAGATTCTCAATTTTCAATAAAGCAGCTGAGCCGAATTCGCCATGTTGCGCAACTTCAACTTTATTATTTTTATACAGCCGAAAGAAACAAAGCCAAAGCAGTTACTATAGTTAAGACCTAATACCTACACCTTGAATAAATAATATAACATTTTTATAGGTAATATGTACAAATTTTCTTTGGAAAACAGCGATAAAACATAAAAACGTTATTTTATAATATAATTTATTTTTATTAAGTGTTGCCATAAACCACAACAGTCATGTACAGCACACAGATGATACTGCATAGCATTATGACTAAAGAGTATCACTTAAATAGCCTGAAAAAAGCCGGAAAACATATTATTCAATATAATTTTTTAAGTAAATTGTTAATAATTTAACATCTTTGATGGATATTTCAGCACTTTAATTGTGGTGAACTTTATCTAAGAACATTTCTAAAATATGTCAGACTTACTATAATGTCATATTTAAATATCTAAAATAGGTAGAAGCAATGGAATGCTGGCAGTTTTTTTTCGTTAGCGAAACGTTGGCGTTCGTTAACAACTTCATTAACAAGTAAAATTAGTAAAACATGATCCTATATGACTAACGTAAAGTTACAACTGCAATTCGATGTAATCTTCGTGTCGGAAAGCGTTTGGCTGATGGTTCAATTTTAAATTATCTTACTCTGTATTTTTAAACTAAATCGGTCGTTGCATGTTGGTATTAAACTGTTGGAGATGTAATCAAAGTCCCACTTTCATTCTGGTCTGGATTGGGCCCTAATGTAAAACCATAATGTTTTGCCTTGTTAATGCTTGGAATTAAGTGGATGATAATTCTGTTATAAAGGAAATACATTGATATAAGAAACTATTTAAAGTATTGCAATATGTTTCCGCTTTAATCATTTAAATTTACCGTAGTAGATTTGTAGAATATTTTCTCATTGCATACGTTACTGACGGCTTTCCCACTAGAATGGAATAAAGAACCAACGTTTTGATAAGTTAAATTTATAAAAGCCTTTGAGGAGTCTATTTTTAAACATTGACAAACAAATTATAAAGCTTTGACAAAGGGTCAACGTTGATTCGCCTAGTTTAATGATTCAACGCCTTCCGCTAATACGTAGTAAATGATTAAAAATATCTTCACACAATTCCCAAAACAGGGGTAGACAGAGGTCTAGTCTAGACAATTAAGTCCCTATGACCCACCTTCCACCGAAGATATTTTCCGGACAACGTGACGGGTGGTGAGCCCGTCGCCTTCTTTATGTCCAAGCCAACGATATAATTCGTACATAGGTTTTTGAAAACCCATTGGTACGAGCCTGCCACCTGGGGATCGAACTCTGGTCTCTCGACTCGAATTCCGACCGCCCACAACCACACGACTATCGTGACTTAAAACTAGCAACACCAAAACATATTAAACACATCAATATTTTGGGTTATGAATAGTATTCATTGAATACTTTAATTTATTAATATCTTCACGCCATTATCAATACTGGGGTAGAAAGATGTCTAGATAATTAAGTCTTTTCCACCAACCTTTCACCGAAGATATTTTGGGACCGATCCAGATGCGGGAGATCGGTTTTGACTTTGCCTTAGCATATGATCTGACACAAATGGTTACTTCGCCAACGCGGGTTCCGGATGTCGAAGATCATACACCTTCCCTGCTGGATCTTCTGCTGACCTCTCATCCGGACGGCTATGTGGTCTCCGTTGATGCCCCTTTGGGGCCTCACCGCCTCATCACCGACCATACCGTACAGTGAGTGCTCTATGCCGGACATCCGCTTCTTTCAGAGCTCAGTGCGAAAAGCACTCCTCTCCCTGGACATCCAGAAGTCAGTGGCCTCGATGGTGTCCTCCCTATTGTGCTGAGGATGTGTGCTCCAGAGTTGGCACCGGTTCTAACGCGTCTTTTACGTATATACATATATATATATATATATATATATATATATATATATATATATATATATATATATATATATATATATATATATATATATATATATATATATATATATATATATATATATATATATATATATATATATATATATATATATATATATATATATATATATATATATATATATATATATATATATATATATATATATATATATACATATATATATATATAGTCTACCCTCCGTCCTCCGCCTTCCGCCGTGTCGGGCCGTGTGTGACGGGTGGCGATCCACATCGCCGCTTTGCGCGCTGCATTCCACACCAACGGGGACGAACTGGTGTGCGTCGCCTTGGGGACGCCCCACCCTCGTTGTCATGGGTGCGCAGCTGTGTAGAATTGCAGCCCTGAAAGGGATGGCAGGGGTACGCGAATACTACACTTTTAAAATATACAGAATCTCTTTATACATTTTACTTTAAACGTATACAGAGATTCTGAATGCGCTCAAGTTTATTAAGCAGTTCTTCATTTAGATTCAGATAGCATGTGTAACAACAACGAGAATCGGTAGGAGTGTTTGCGCAAGTGTAATTTTACTCGCTATGGGTAGGAAATTGCTTAGTCTGCGGAGGGATCCAATTATCATAAACAGCCTCCTACTCACCTCACGCACTTGAGGGACCCATGACAAAAATTTGTCAAAAGTAATGCCTGGATTTTTTAAACAGATACCGTTTATACGGTACGCAAGTGCCATCTAGTATTATACTAGGTAAAGTATACAGATCTACACGTGTAACCAATTTTTGACTACCTGTTATTATTATTGACTAAGTTTTTATGGATTCACTTTCAAACCATACGACTTACTCCATTCCACTATTAAATCCAGGTCTTTATTTAATAAGCCTATAGCTTAGGCTGACTGATATGACTCGTAGATAGGTTTTAACCCATTGATACGAGCCTGCCACCTGGAGATCGATCGAGTCTCTCGACTCTAATTCCGATCACCCTACCACCTGACTATCGCAACTTTTTCTTTAATTTATTAGATTATTTTATTGACCGAATGACCGCCGGCGATAGACTCACCACCCGACAACTAGTCTCAAATAAGCTTCGGTGAAGAGTAGGTCGAAAGGATTATATTTTAAAAATAATTATATTCTTTTTCCATTATGGCCTATCAAATTGGAAATAAATTCGGCGACGGGCTCACCACCAGTCACGACGTTCCAAAATTATTTTCGGTGGGCGTTGAGTCGAAACGACTTAATTGGCTAGACCTCTGTCTATCCCGGTATTGGGAATGGTGTGAAGATATTAAGTATTTATTTATTTGTCACGTTGTCCCGAAAATATCTTAGGTGGAAGGTGGGTCAAAGGGACTTAATTGTCTAGACTTGACCCCTGTATTGGGAATTGCGTGAAGATATTTATTAAATACGAACTTAACCTAATTTAATTTTTAATGTTCTTTATTTTAGTTGGCGGCTTGATAGCCGAGTTGATTGAACTTGAATTCGATGCTATGGGTTTCCGGTTCGAATCCTGATACCGGCACTCATTTGTGTGATGAAGTAAATTTGTACGTCAGTGTATTGTATCGTTAGCTTTTGAACACTAAGACAGCGATAGGCTCACCACCTGTCACGTTGTCCGAAATAAGCTTCGGTGACAAGTGGGTTGGAGTACGTCACTGTCTAGACCTCTGCCTATATAGATTATAATTTCTTATTGGAATCAAATAAGAAAATTTAAGTGTTTTAACGATTTGATAAGTTATGTTTTTTTTTGCAGGATCCAAGAAAACCTCATTTACCGGTCATGTTTGCCCGTCTACACCTTCTGAAAATTTTAAATGCAACCCCAAAAAATTGTTTAAGAATATTGAACATTAAAAGTGTTCGCAAATGTAAAATACTGTCTTTTATTATACCTTATTTTATCTGTTTTATGTTTTCTCAAACATGACTGTTTAGCAAACCGGTTTGCCTGCGTGGAGTAACAAAAGAAAAATCTATAATCTGTCTTTTCTTTATTATCTGTCAAAGTTACCACGACGTTCTAATTCTACTCTGTGATAAAAACAACGTAAATAAAAGTTGATTTTTTTTTAAAGTAAAACAAAGTGATTATATACACTCTACATATTCTCTACCACATAGTACATTAATAATGCTATCTACTAGATCTGTGTAAACACGGCCCGTCGTAGTGGTTATTAATTCTTTGCCAAGGCATACTACTCACAAACCCTTATGAATATACTCTTTGGTTGAAAAGAGCTTTTGAGTAAAACGGTGTAATTGTATATTCTGTGGATTACATCAAAGAAAAAGAATATAATGAATCTCTTTGACATCTGAGTCCGAGCATACTTGTTACTTAAAGTACTTTTGAAAACACTTTTAATCATCAATTACTATGTTTCGCTTACCATTTGGTGAAAGAGTTGACCCATTGGAGGAAAAAAGGCAAGCTAGAGAGAATACTATTAACAGTGTCATAACATTTTGTTTACTTTGCGCCGCCATCAGAATTGGTTAGTATATGTAACATAGAATGCTTTTTTAATTCCTTAGAGACACCCCAATTGTCCAGCAGTTGAAGATAATACTGGCTACTTGGGCTACTGCATAGTAAACAACATACTAAGGAGAAAGGGAATACCACTAGGCTATATAGAACACCATCAAAAAGCATGGCATTTATGCTTTTGTATTTTGCCCTGTGAGTGACAATTGTAGACCCTCTGCCTTTTCAATTCCTCTCTAAGAAGCAGGAAGCCACAGTTATCACAGCTTACCACAGTTGCTTGCTTGATTAGTACCTTCTTAAAATAACGACGGGTAGTATTTATTTTGGTTATAAAAACATAAAATTTACCATTTTATAAAGATTGGTTGAATTTTCCTAGGTAATTACACAAATTGTTACAAAGATCATATTTTCTTAGAGATAAAAATGAAGTATCCTTATGCCATTCCCAATACAGGGGTAGACAGAGGTCTACTCTAGACAATTAAGTCGCTTTAACCCACCATCCACAGAAGATAATTTGGGTCAATGTGACAGTTGGTGAGCCTGTAGCCGTCTTTATGTCCAAGCAAACAATATGAATCATACATAGGTCTTACAGATAGATTACTGATATATTATCTTTAGATTGCCTCCAAGTTCTAAACTGTCATTTAACTTTTATATTTTCTTTAAATATATAATGCAAATCTTTGATATTAATAGGATTTAACAAAAGAGAGACAGCTGTCTTTTATTAAATTAATGAGGAATTCAAATATAAATGTGTGGGGTAGAACCCATGACCTCATCCATTAAAGAAATGCATAATATTGGCATCTTTCTTTAAACTGAGATATAACCTCATAATTTTTTTTTCAGCTCCATTGATTTTGGAACATAGCGGACTTCAATAATATATTCCGAGATATTATTATGTGGTTACTTTCTACATGTTAGTTTGAAATTTAGGTAATAATTATGGAATTTCAAGTCATTAATAACTCAGTAGTTGTTTTACAACAAACAGTGAAACAGACAAAACAGCGATTTCTGAAGCATGGTTTTTTTGCTTAATAATTTGTCAATTATTTATTTTGTCCAAGTGTAATATAAGTAAAATATTCTAGATTCTTATGTACACCATAATTAATGTTGATGTTCTGTACATGTGATAGTTTATGAAATAAAACATGTAGTATAATAAATTACACTGAAGTTTATTTCTCATCCTGAATACATATTGACCAATGGTACTTATTTAACTTGCATCACTTCACAACTTTATTACAAATCACTCGATCACCATACATCTCTTATGCCCAAGGAAACAATTGGCTTTTTTTTATTTATCTAGATAGTTACAAAATTCTAAAATCTGATAATACAATGAAATTTAAGCATTCTTACAGTTTATTCACTAAATCCATTTAGTATTGAAAATAAATGATCATGATATTAATAAAAGAAATTGATTTAAGTTCTTCATAGATATATTTATACAATTTAAACTAAAGTACGCTCATTGAGGGAGGGGGCAGGCTGGGGTGCAATCATACGTTCAAACGAACACTATACATTGTATACATTGTAAAAAGTATCAAAATCGAGTAAAAGGCCTACAAAAAATTATCTCGAGATACTAACATTTGTTTACGTAGTATAACCTAAAAATTGACCTATTTAACACAGGAGTCGCCGTGTTTGGCGGATCGAGCGTTAAAGGGTAACAAAAGTAGGTATTTTTAACTATTTGGCTTAATTATATTTATATGAGATGAGCGCAAACGAAAGCGGTGCTAGTGTGTGGCGACTGCGGGCGGCTAGTCCTCCGCCTCCTCGTCCTCCGACTCCTGCTGCTGCAGCCACGTCAGCCATGTGTTCACCTGACAACAGATTTCTTTATCAGTTCCCATTGTTGCAAGCAAACCAACCAATCACAACCTAATACTACATTTTTTATGTTGGAACTACTTGCTTGTACACTATTGTAGACAGCTGTGGCTAAGGCTAAAGATTTGTGTCTCAAGAACCGAAAAGTATCATGCAATGGAACACACGACATAGACAGAGTCAACGTTTGATGGTTATAGCAATAAGTGCATAGCTGGAGATTGCATCCTGAGTATTCAGTTGTCAGTTCACTTCCAACAATTTTGGGTACATAGAAACAATATTCCAAGGGTCCAAAATTACCTGGAAGAGAGCCTCGCCCTTGCCAGGGTAGGCGTCGGTGACATCTTCGCGCCAACGCAGGAAGGCTTCCTCCTCGCACACCTCCAGGTTGTACAGGTACATGAACCAGCGGAGGAGCATTCCTGAATGTCACATTTATAACATTAAGTATATAGTATATGCTATATAATATAAGCATTTCTGAACATCACAACTATTAAATGTATTTGGGTCGCTGGTTCGAATCGCCTTAGAGCAAACATTTGTGTTATGGTCATGGATGTTTATACATATATCAATATTTATAAAATAAAATATCTTAATATTTATCTAATATTTACCTAATATCGTACAATAGGCTTGGAAATTAAGATGGTGATAGGGTGAGCCTGTCACATGGTCCCATGATAAGCTTTGTTTTAAAGGATTAATTAAAATAAATATCTTCACGCAATTCCCAATACAGGGGTAGACAGAGGTCTAGTCTAGACAATAAAGTCACTTTGACCCACCTTCCTCCGAAGATATTTTCGGGACAATGTGCCTGTCGCCGTCTTTATGTTCAAGCCAACAATATTTTATTTTTTATTCGTACATAAGTTTTTGAAAAACCCATTGGTACGTACTATTGGCCTGCCACCTGGGGATCGAACTCGGGTCTCTTGACTCGAGATTCCGACCCCCCAACCACTTGGCTATCGTGACTTTATCAATATTTGTCTATTAAATTTACAAAACAGAAAAGTTAAAATTTCAACTGACATGGGCGGGATTCGAACCCGCGACCTTCGCCGATCCGTGGCGACGCTCTTCCCTTGGAGCCACCGTGTCACACGCATCAGTTGATATTTTAAATCTGTATTCTCTTTTATTACTTATGCCTTGTTTTTTTTTTTTGGCATAGGCGCCATCTATTATCTCTTTTGCAAGTGACAATTTGATATTCCTTACTTTTCAGTTAGGAATTATCAATACGATAACGCCAATTTAATTTTTATTATGCAATTTTATGCGCTCGATTGATTTTCGAGCTCAGCTCAGTTTTTACTTGTATATAGAAAACGAGCAGGCGCCTCACGTGATGGTTAGTGATTACCGTCGCCCATGAATACCCGCAATACCAGAGGCATAGTAGATGCGTTGTCGGCCTTAGAGTGCAAAGAATTGTGGGGAAGGGAATGTGTGGGCCTTCGGTTACCTGCACTCACCAGACAAAATGCAGAAGTTTGTTAGACTTCTACTTCACGCCGGTATTCTGTGAGGTCGTGGTACTTCCCCGGTCGAGCCGGTCCAACAACAAAAACTGATGCGTTGCCCTACCACTGTAGCTCTACCACTGTATAGTTCAGCATAAATATGCTTTAAAAAGCAATAAAATTGTAAAATATTTGTCTATGTTCATCTATTCATAATATATTGTTTGTTTAGTTTTTGTATGTAGCATTGCCTCAAATTCACTACAGAAAAAGTGGGATGTTGGTATAGTAAATTGGTATAAGGTATGAACAAATATACACAGATATAGAATTTTAAAATGATGATGGTCCTTTTCATGGTTTCTCGGGGTTCTTGTTTAGAAATTAAAGTCAATTTTCTCAGAAGAAACTTTGTTTAGAAATTAAAAAGGTGGGCATGGAATTTTTTAAAATATCTTGGTGGATCACCGCGGTCTCAACAACAACGATCAAACAACTGAGGCAAGGCACCTTTGGGGTAGCGGTGCGCGTGCGCGTGCAGCTGCACGGCGTACACGGCGGCCAGCTGCAGGTCGGGCCGGCCCTCCAGCAGCGCCGTGAGCAGCGGCGCGTAGGCTTCCGCCAGCGCCTTCTCGCGCTCCAGCGCCGCCTTGTCCGCCGCCTTGTCCGCCGCGCCGCCCGCGCCCGCCGCCGCCGTCACGTGGCCCGCCACCAGCGCCACCAGCGTCGACACGAATGCGCCGTTGTGCCGCACGCCCGGCTCCACGTTCGCCTGCAACCAGCCCCGCGTCAGCCTCGGCGCCCGCGGCGCGCCCGCGGCGCGCCCGCAGCGAGCCCGCAGCGAGCCCGCAGCGAGCCCGCAGCTGCGGCGCCGGCGCCGGTACCTTGATCCAGCGGTAGAGCTGCAGCGGCGCCGGCTCGCTGGCCAGCTGGCGCGCCAGCTGCGCGCGCACCCGCAGCTGCGGCACGAGCGCGGCCAGCCCGCGCGCCTCCAGCGCGTCCAGCGCGCCCGCCGCGCCGCCGCAGCGCTCCGACACGTACGCGCACAGGTTGATCTGCGGCACAACGTCACTCTCCAGCTCCAAATCACAATCACACATTTCGTTCAATCAATCAAACCATTTATTTATCGACATAAGAATGTACATTCGTTTATCGATAGTCGTTTTTAATCTGCCATCGTTCCGTAACAAGGTTTCTCTAACGGAGAGGAAACAAGCTAAAGAAACTCCGTGGGTATCCTCAAATTTTTTTGTACAATATAATGTATTATACAATGTGATATGATATTTTCTAGAAATAGCTTGGGAACGATCGCCTTATTTGCAAGTGGTTACTGTCATTAATATATTCATTTCTATTACAATAACCCTTATTATAAAGTTTTTCTTTAATTAATTTCTTAAATCTGTTAAACGACAGGCTCTGCACATTTCAATCATTGATCAGCTGCTATGTTGCACAACAAACATATTGCACAACATAGTCACTTTACGTGCAATTATGAACCAGATAATTTCAGGTAATTCTATTGTTTAACGTCAGGGACAGATGACATTTAACACATATTTACTTATTTTATAGGAGTAAAATGAAAAACTAGTTGACAATAGAGTTTCATCCTCACAACTGGCATCCTGCTTGGTAGTCATCTCACAACTGATCATGTATACAACACTAATATTAGTATCCCACTAGGGTAAATAATTTTTGTTTGTGTTTGTGAATATTACTGGAAGATTTAAATATTGATCTACATAAGTAACAGTAGAGATAGCTGAGTATTTGGGTGATCGGAATTTGAGTCGAGACATCTGATCATTTGATCCCCAAAGCTTATACCAATAAATTTTTTCAAAAGTTACTCATAATAAAATAAGCGGTTCAGTTGTGTATATGTGTATGTGTGACCGACCTTGCTCTCGTTGTAGAGCTGGTGCAGGCGCTCGGCGCCGACGAGCTTCTGCAGCTGCTCCAGCACTTCCAGCAGCAGCGGGTAGTACTGCCCGCCCTCGCACCACGTGCCCACCTCCGCCAGGGTCACGAGTTTCTGTGCACCACCCCGGGGCTCATTATAATGACACTCATACTTATATCATAAATAAAATAACATAACAAGAAAACAAATAACTCTCGTATTTAATTTTAATGTTGCATAGTTTAGTCTGGGTTAACAGATGGCGTTATTAATGAATGGAAATATATAAATATAATGATTTCTTTTATTTACGATTATTGCTCTTATTTCTTATGTCCATTTTAATATATTGCTATTTATTTATTAGATTATTAATGAAAACTTATTTATATATTTTAAATAAAACTGTTTTCGGATTTTATCGCGCTTTTAATTAGTTTTTACAAACTATTTTTATTTCCCGACGTTTTGGATGCTTTACAGCATCCATGGTCACGGAGGGATTGAAAAAAAAAGTTAAATTATTTAAAATGGACGTAGGAAATGAGAGTAAATATCTTGATTCCATTATAAGCAGCATATTATGAGTAGTATTACTGTTGTGCCAAATGACGATCGTTTCTTATGATAGACTTTTGTATAAAATAAAGATGACAAAGTTATTTATTGTGTTTTGGTCTACAATAGTCTATCGCACGACACAGGAGATTTTTCCTATAAACGAGATTTGCCGTAACATCCATGTTAAGCAATCAGATTAATGATCACAGCAAACTTTAGGTTTTGAATATTTTTTCCAGTTAACCGACTACCAATTAGTTGTCAATGCTATTTTTATAGGTTTTTCCTCAATCATTGGTTAGGAGAGCTACGGGTAGGAAGGGTGTTGTTGACTGCGCGGAGGGTGGCACGCGGGCCGGAGAGCTGCCGGTGCTGGCGTACCTGCAGCACGGCGTGCGCCAGCAGCGGCGGCAGGCGCGCGTGCGGCTGGCGCGCGTGCAGCAGCGCGCGCAGCGCCTCGCCCACCGCCGCGCGCTTCACGCCGCGCACCACGCCGCACGCCGCCGCCGCCAGCGCGCTCTCCGCCGCCGCGCCGCCGCCCTCCGCGCCGCCCTCCGCGCCGCCCGCCCGCCGCCCGCCCCGCCGCCCGCCCGCCGCCGCCCGCCCGCCGCCCGCCGGCTCCGCGCTCAGCGCGTGCTCCAGCACCGCGGCGATGACGCGCCGCAGCACCTGCACACGCGACACAAACATATTTATATGCTAACGATAAAAGACATTTACTATGATAATTTAAAAAAAAAGATTTGAATTCAATTCGTTGGGACTCAATAGCACAGTTAGCTGACGTGAATCATATTCTAAACACATTTAACAAATCCGTCCTCTGTGTCTTTGATACTCATGCATCGTATAAGAAATGCGTATTCAAATTTCGACCCTGCCCATGAATGACACCTAACCGGAAATTCATATATTTAAAAAATAAAGCCTTGTCTGATTTCCTATAAAACTACTACGTTACGAAAAAGGAATATTTTAAAACTTTAAATTCATTAGTAAATGAGACAATATATTTCGAAAAATTAACTTACTTTAATAATATCATTAACCAAAAAAGTCGACTAAATAAAACATAGTCGAAAACTCAAAAATCTATTATTATATTATCTTTAAAAAACTAAAGAGTTGCCTTAAATTTCACTGACGCTGAAATAATCAACGACCATTTCCTAAATATTCCAGTTAGTTTAAAGTTTAATCTGTCTCAATTAACTTACTTTGAATTTAATGAATATTGTCAAAATAGTTGTAACTTTGGTCGCATGAAACAGACAAGGTTACAACAGACCGTGTTCTCAACAACTATCTATGCAGTGTCACAGAACAGTAGCTTTCAGGGATAGTTTAAGATATGAGACTACAAAATGTTGAAATAATATTCTACGCCCTAACAGTAGCTTAAAAACTCTCCACCAGTTCAAAATTAAGCTAATAATTTTTCTTACTGATGCACAAATACAACATGGCAATATCAATCGAGAAAGCTTTTTCCTATAATACATTGTACAGTTATTTATAAAATTGCATATTTGTGTTGTGTCGGTATGTTTATTAATATAAACCATATTGATAGACATATTAACATCACATTCACATTTCATTTTATTTTAATTGTTCATTTTTTTCCTTTTTTTGTTCATCTTTATTATTATTATTACTTATCCATTTCAATTAATAGTTGCTGTTACCACACACAATGATGTACATTGTTATATTTAATGTCTTTTATATTGTAATGTTTTTTGCAGGTTTTTATTTTGTTATAGTTTTTGCGTTATAATTATATTAAAGGTTTAGGATATTTTCTTTTTTTCGAAGTAATCCTTCGATAAAAAGACTCGTGACAGCTGTGCTACGTACGTGGCGCCTATAAATAGGTTTCTCGGCTGAAAATCAACGCTGAGTGAGACCCAAACACACACAGCACATGCTGAGCCAACCTCTTTTCGGCACAATGCGACCATTTTATATTATAAACTTAATATGTACTTATACTTTAACATGAACTGCTTGTGCTGAATCACGGGCTCACCACCTGTCACGTTGTCCCGAAAATACCTTCGGCGGAAGGTGGGTCGAAGGGAGTCAATTGTCTAGACTAGACCTCTGTCTGCCCCTGTATTGGGAATTGCGTGAAGACATTTATATTTGTTTATTTTTGTGCTGAATATATGTTTTCCTATTGCATTCTGCGGCACCTTGTCGGGCAGCTGCAGGTCCTGCAGGCGCTGCAGCTGCGGCGCGGGCGCGGCCGCCGCCTGCGCCGCCTGCACGGCCTGCACGGCCAGCTTGCACGCCTCCTCCTTGCTCAGCCCCTGCACGGCGCAACGCACTTAATTACTTCTCATTTATTCCACAACGACACACAAACCAAGCTCAACACGGCCACTCTGATATTTCTCTGTGAACTAGGTGTTCACTTCTAAAATAGTACAGTCGAGACCTTAGACAGAGGTGTTGGCAATTTTACGTAACATTGTAATATCCAGTCACGATAGCCGAGTGGTTAGGTGGTCGGAATTTCGAGTCAAGAGACCAGAGTTCGATCCCCAGATGGCAGGGTCGTACAAATGGATTTTTCAAAAACTTATGTACGAATTACATCGTTGGCTTGGACATACATACGGCGACGGTCACGTTGTCTCGAAAATATTTTCGGTGAGAAGTGAGTCGAAGGGACATAATTATCTAGACTGGACCTCTGTCTACCCCTGTATTGGGAATTGCGTGAAGATATTAATTTACTGTAATATGCAGCCGTGTGTACCTTGTCTTTTTCGGTTTATCTTTCTTGTCCGGCGCCGGTTTGATTGTGATGGCCGGCTCCTTGATGAGCAGCGGCGTGCTCGCAAACGACGGCGTCAGTACATCTACAAGTCAGCGGACATTATGTCATTCAACATATTCAAATTCATAATGATAATCATTTTTTAAATGCCTTACAAAAAGCTGAATTAAATATTTAGCTCAGTGATATATTGATGTTCGTTCAAGAATGCAAAATGAAATTAATAATAAATTAAAGTTAGTGTAGACACGTCAAATGGTAGCCCAATTGTTTCTGTATAAAATATAATATCAATTGTTAAAAAATTAAATGAAGTTTTAGAATTATCTAGAATGTAAGAGACACGTTAAATGGTAGCCAATTGTTTCTTTATAAAATATTATATCAATTGTTAAAAAATTCTGTGCTTAGTAAATGTGCTGTGCTGTTCCATGGTCATGGATCATGATCCATGACCATGGAATGACCATGTTCATGAGGATAAAAAGGCATAGAACTACAGCGGTGGAACCGATAGCAGGATGGAACATAATAATAGTGGTACGGTAGAGGTTTATTCAAAATTTTTTTTCAGTTTTAATCAATCAATCATGTTAACGTTATCATAATAAGTTATAAAACTACATAATATAATATGTTATAATGTGTACAGATTGTTTTTTTATTGTTCTGTTTTGTTATTGCAATTTGTAGGAGAATCTAATATATTGAAATAATTATTGCTTTTGGGTTATTATGTACCCCATATACGTTAATGTTAATAATAAGTCACGATAGCCGAGTTTGGTGGTCTTTTTTTTTCGAGTCGAGAGACCCGTGTTTGATCCCCAGGTGGCAGTACCAATGAGTTTTTAAAAAAATAAGTTTTTGAAAAGTAGTTGTAAGTTTTTCAAAAAAACTTATATACGAATTTCATCGTTGGCTTGGACATAAAGGCGGCGACGGGTTCACCACCTGTCACGTTGTCCCGAAAATATCTTCGGTGGAAGGTGGGTCAAAGGGACTTAATTGTCCACACATGACCTCTGTCTACCCCTGTATTGGGAATTGCGTGAAGATATTTTATTTTTTATCCACGTTAATGGCTAAGGATGACAATGCAAGGCGTCTGCAGTTTGAAGCTGATAGCTAGTGAGCAAGGAATGAGTATTGATAGTCGGCAGTCCGCAAGTGTGTATGCGTGCGTGTTGCTGTGCGTGCTTGTGCAGCAGTGCGTGTGTGTGCACGTGCTCTGTTGCACGAGTACGTGTGTGTGCATGTACTCTGCTGCAGGCGCGTGTGTGTGTGTGCACGTGCTCTGTTGCACGAGTACGTGTGTGTGCATGTACTCTGCTGCAGGCGCGTGTGTGTGCGTACGTACTCTGCTGCACGTGCGCGCGTGTGTGTGCGTACGTACTCTGCTGCACGAGTGCGTGTGTGTGCACGTACTCTGCTGCACGTGCGCGCGTGTGTGTGTGCGTACTCTGCTGCACGAGTGCGTGTGTGTACGTACTCTGCTGCACGTGCGCGCGTGTGTGTGTGCGTACGTGCTCTGCTGCACGAGTGCGTGTGTGTATGCACGTACTCTGCTGCACGTGCGCGCGTGTGTGCGTGTGTGTGCACGTACTCTGCTGCACGAGTGCGTGTGTGTGTGTACGTACTCTGCTGCACGTGCGCGTGTGTGCGTGTGTGTGTGCGTACGTACTCTGCTGCACGTGCGCGCGTGTGCGTACGTACTCTGCTGCACGTGCGCGTGTGTGTGCGTACGTACTCTGCTGCACGTGCGCGCGTGTGTGTGTGCGTACGTACTCTGCTGCGTGCGCGCGTGTGTGTGCGTACGTACTCTGCTGCACGTGCGCGCGTGTGCGTACGTACTCTGCTGCACGTGCGCGCGTGTGTGCGTACGTACTCTGCTGCACGAGTGCGTGTGTGTATGCACGTACTCTGCTGCACGTGCGCGCGTGTGCGTACGTACTCTGCTGCACGTGCGCGCGTGTGCGTACGTACTCTGCTGCACGTGCGCGCGTGTGCGTACGTACTCTGCTGCACGTGCGCGCGTGTGCGTACGTACTCTGCTGCACGTGCGCGCGTGTGTGTGTGCGTACGTACTCTGCTGCGTGCGCGCGTGTGTGCGTACGTACTCTGCTGCGTGCGCGCGTGTGTGCGTACGTACTCTGCTGCACGTGCGCGCGTGTGCGTACGTACTCTGCTGCACGTGCGCGCGCGTGTGTGTGCGTGTGTGTGTACGTACTCTGCTGCACGTGCGCGCGCGTGTGTGTGCGTACGTACCTGCCGCACGTGCGCGCGTGTGCGTACGTACCTGCCGCACGTGCGCGCGTGTGCGTACGTACCTGCCGCACGTGCGCGCGTGTGCGTACGTACCTGCCGCACGTGCGCGCGTGTGCGTACGTACCTGCCGCACGTGCGCGCGTGTGTGTGCACGTACTCTGCTGCACGTGCGCGCGTGTGCGTACGTACTCTGCTGCACGTGCGCGCGTGTGCGTACGTACCTGCCGCACGTGCGCGCGTGTGTGTGCGTACGTGCTCTGCTGCACGTGCGCGCGTGTGCGTACGTACCTGCCGCACGTGCGCGCGATGTGTGTGCGTACGTGCTCTGCTGCACGTGCGCGCGTGTGCGTACGTACTCTGCTGCGTGCGCGCGTGTGTGCGTACGTACCTGCCGCACGTGCGCGCGTGTGTGTGCGTACGTGCTCTGCTGCACGTGCGCGCGTGTGCGTACGTACTCTGCTGCGTGCGCGCGTGTGTGTGCGTACGTACTCTGCTGCACGTGCGCGCGTGTGTGTGCGTACGTACTCTGCTGCACGAGTGCGTGTGTGTGTGCGTACGTACTCTGCTGCACGAGTGCGTGTGTGTATGCACGTACTCTGCTGCACGTGCGCGTGTGTGCGTACGTACCTGCCGCACGTGCGCGCGTGTGTGTGTGCGTACGTACTCTGCTGCACGTGCGCGCGTGTGCGTACGTACCTGCCGCACGAGTGCGTGTGTGTATGCACGTACTCTGCTGCACGAGTGCGTGTGTGTGTACGTACTCTGCTGCACGAGTGCGCGTGTGTGTGCGTACGTACTCTGCTGCACGTGCGCGCGTGTGCGTACGTACTCTGCTGCACGTGCGCGTGTGTGCGTACGTACTCTGCTGCACGTGCGCGTGTGTGCGTACGTACCTGCCGCACGTGCGCGCGTGTGCGTACGTACTCTGCTGCACGAGTGCGTGTGTGTATGCACGTACTCTGCTGCACAGTGCGTGTGTGTGTATGCACGTACTCTGCTGCACAAGTGCGTGTGTGTGTATGCACGTACTCTGCTGCACAAGTGCGTGTGTGTGTACGTACTCTGCTGCACGAGTGCGTGTGTGTATGCACGTACTCTGCTGCACAAGTGCGTGTGTGTGTATGCACGTACTCTGCTGCACAAGTGCGTGTGTGTGTATGCACGTACTCTGCTGCACGAGTGCGTGTGTGTATGCACGTACTCTGCTGCACAGTGCGTGTGTGTGTACGTACTCTGCCGCACGAGTGCGTGTGTGTATGCACGTACTCTGCTGCACGAGTGCGTGTGTGTATGCACGTACTCTGCTGCACGTGCGCGCGATGTGTGTGCGTACGTACTCTGCTGCACAGTGCGTGTGTGTGTACGTACTCTGCTGCGTGCGCGCGTGTGTGTGCGTACGTACTCTGCTGCACAAGTGCGTGTGTGTGTACGTACTCTGCTGCACAAGTGCGTGTGTGTGTGTACGTACTCTGCTGCACGAGTGCGTGTGTGTATGCACGTACTCTGCTGCACAAGTGCGTGTGTGTGTACGTACTCTGCTGCACGAGTGCGTGTGTGTATGCACGTACTCTGCTGCACGAGTGCGTGTGTGTATGCACGTACTCTGCTGCACAAGTGCGTGTGTGTGTGTGTACGTACTCTGCTGCACAGTGCGTGTGTGTGTATGCACGTACTCTGCTGCACAGTGCGTGTGTGTGTACGTACTCTGCTGCACGTGCGCGTGTGTGTGTGCACGTACTCTGCTGCACGTGCGCGCGTGTGCGTACGTACTCTGCTGCACGTGCGCGCGTGTGCGTACGTACTCTGCTGCACAAGTGCGTGTGTGTGTACGTACTCTGCTGCACGAGTGCGTGTGTGTGTACGTACTCTGCTGCACGAGTGCGTGTGTGTGTATGCACGTACTCTGCTGCACGAGTGCGTGTGTGTGTACGTACTCTGCTGCACGTGCGCGTGTGTGTGTATGCACGTACTCTGCTGCACGAGTGCGTGTGTGTGTACGTACTCTGCTGCACGAGTGCGTGTGTGTGTACGTACTCTGCTGCACGAGTGCGTGTGTGTGTATGCACGTACTCTGCTGCACGTGCGCGTGTGTGCGTACGTACTCTGCTGCACGAGTGCGTGTGTGTGTATGCACGTACTCTGCTGCACGAGTGCGTGTGTGTGTATGCACGTACTCTGCTGCACGAGTGCGTGTGTGTGTGCGTACGTGCTCTGCTGCACGTGCGCGCGATGTGTGTGCGTACGTACTCTGCTGCACGAGTGCGTGTGTGTGTATGCACGTACTCTGCTGCACGTGCGCGTGTGTGCGTACGTACCTGCCGCACGAGTGCGTGTGTGTGTATGCACGTACTCTGCTGCACGAGTGCGTGTGTGTGTATGCACGTACTCTGCTGCACGAGTGCGTGTGTGTGTATGCACGTACTCTGCTGCACGAGTGCGTGTGTGTGTATGCACGTACTCTGCTGCACGAGTGCGTGTGTGTGTATGCACGTACTCTGCTGCACGAGTGCGTGTGTGTGTACGTACTCTGCTGCACGAGTGCGTGTGTGTGTATGCACGTACTCTGCTGCACGAGTGCGTGTGTGTGTACGTACTCTGCTGCACGTGCGCGTGTGTGCGTACGTACTCTGCTGCACGAGTGCGTGTGTGTGTACGTACTCTGCTGCACGTGCGCGCGTGTGCGTACGTACTCTGCTGCACGAGTGCGTGTGTGTGTATGCACGTACTCTGCTGCACGTGCGCGCGTGTGTGTGCGTACGTACTCTGCTGCACGTGCGCGCGTGTGTGTGCGTACGTACTCTGCTGCACGTGCGCGCGTGTGTGTGTGCGTACGTACTCTGCTGCACGTGCGCGCGTGTGTGTGCGTACGTACTCTGCTGCACGTGCGCGTGTGTGTGCGTACGTACTCTGCTGCACGTGCGCGTGTGTGCGTACGTACTCTGCTGCACGTGCGCGTGTGTGTGCGTACGTACTCTGCTGCACGTGCGCGCGTGTGTGCGTACGTACTCTGCTGCACGTGCGCGCGTGTGTGTGCGTACGTACTCTGCTGCACGTGCGCGCGTGTGTGCGTACGTACTCTGCTGCACGTGCGCGCGTGTGTGCGTACGTACTCTGCTGCACGTGCGCGCGTGTGTGCGTACGTACTCTGCTGCACGTGCGCGCGTGTGTGCGTACGTACTCTGCTGCACGTGCGCGCGTGTGTGCGTACGTACTCTGCTGCACGTGCGCGCGTGTGTGCGTACGTACTCTGCTGCACGTGCGCGCGTGTGTGCGTACGTACTCTGCTGCACGTGCGCGCGTGTGTGTGCGTACGTACTCTGCTGCACGTGCGCGCGTGTGTGTGCGTACGTACTCTGCTGCACGTGCGCGCGTGTGTGCGTACGTACTCTGCTGCACGTGCGCGCGTGTGTGTGCGTACGTACTCTGCTGCACGTGCGCGCGTGTGTGCGTACGTACTCTGCTGCACGTGCGCGCGTGTGTGCGTACGTACTCTGCTGCACGTGCGCGCGTGTGTGCGTACGTACTCTGCTGCACGTGCGCGCGTGTGTGCGTACGTACTCTGCTGCACGTGCGCGCGTGTGTGCGTACGTACTCTGCTGCACGTGCGCGCGTGTGTGCGTACGTACTCTGCTGCACGTGCGCGCGTGTGTGCGTACGTACTCTGCTGCACGTGCGCGCGTGTGTGTGCGTACGTACTCTGCTGCACGTGCGCGCGTGTGTGTGCGTACGTACTCTGCTGCACGTGCGCGCGTGTGTGCGTACGTACTCTGCTGCACGTGCGCGCGTGTGTGTGCGTACGTACTCTGCTGCACGTGCGCGCGTGTGTGCGTACGTACTCTGCTGCACGTGCGCGCGTGTGTGCGTACGTACTCTGCTGCACGTGCGCGCGTGTGTGCGTACGTACTCTGCTGCACGTGCGCGCGTGTGTGCGTACGTACTCTGCTGCACGTGCGCGCGTGTGTGTGCGTACGTACTCTGCTGCACGTGCGCGCGTGTGTGCGTACGTACTCTGCTGCACGTGCGCGCGTGTGTGTGTGCGTACGTACTCTGCTGCACGTGCGCGCGTGTGTGTGCGTACGTACTCTGCTGCACGTGCGCGCGTGTGTGTGCGTACGTACTCTGCTGCACGTGCGCGCGTGTGTGCGTACGTACTCTGCTGCACGTGCGCGCGTGTGTGCGTACGTACTCTGCTGCACGTGCGCGCGTGTGTGCGTACGTACTCTGCTGCACGTGCGCGCGTGTGTGCGTACGTACTCTGCTGCACGTGCGCGCGTGTGTGCGTACGTACTCTGCTGCACGTGCGCGCGTGTGTGCGTACGTACTCTGCTGCACGTGCGCGCGTGTGTGCGTACGTACTCTGCTGCACGTGCGCGCGTGTGTGTGCGTACGTACTTGCGCGCGGTTCTCGAACTCCGTGCGGCACTTGTTGAGCAGCAGCAGCTTGAAGGTGCAGGGCTGGCCGGGCGGCTCGAAGTTGGGCGCCTCCTCGCTGAGCCGCTTGCACAGCTGCGCGTACATGGACGAGTACTTGGGCTCGTCCAGCGCCTTCTCGAATATCAGCAGGATCACGCCCTTCAGCACCTTGTCCGAGTCCAGTTCCAGTCCCAGTAAGTCATCGCTTAGCTTTTGGAATTTCTCCGGAGTGAGTTTGTTAAGTATGCCGCGTACCTGCAATCAAGCTGCGTTCACCAATCACAGTCGACTAATATTTTATCTTCGAGTATTACCCAGTATGAGGGTAATAATAAGTGGTCTGGACAATTGAGTCTTAGAATTATAGAAACTATAAATGTAAAATCAAAGTCAGGATAGCCGAGCGGCTGGGTGGTCGGAATTCCGAGTCAAAAGACTCGAGTTCGATCTCCGGGTGGCAGGCTCGTACCAATGGGTTTTTCAAAAAAACTTATGTACGAAGTAAATCGTTGGCTTGGACATAAAGACAAGTGACAGACTCACCACTTGTCGCGTTCTCCTAAAAAGATGTCTACGTCGAAAGGTGGGTCGAAAGGACTTAATATTATGAATCTGTCTACCCAAGTGTAGTGTGAAAATATTTTGGCACTGTTCAGGCCGGACCGGGTTGGAACCATGACCTTATAGACCACTGGAGGAAAGTGTACCGAGGCAATTTTGCCTTTGTTAATCATCTGTTGAATAAAGGGAGACCCGCCTCCCTCCTTCTTTACCTCATTTACCAGCGGCAATGCACCTGTGCAGTGCGGTCTGTGTAGCTGATGTACCCGGGGGTCAGTAACAGCCATCCATCCGACTGCCCGTGTTTCCTATGAGAGCACTAGCACGCTAGAGCCGCGGGTACTCACTTTGCGGAAGATGATGTCGTACTTGGCGTCGCCGTCGGGCACCTCGTGGTGCCGCAGCGAGGAGGGGGGGACCCAGCGCCGCCTCGGGGGGACCGCGGTCCGCCCCGCGGCGCGCAGCACGGGCCCCGGCTGCCGCGCGCTCTCCGTCTTGCGGCCGGTGTGCGCCGTGCCTCGACCGCCGCCCGACTCGCCGCCCGACTTGCCGCCCGACTCGCCGCGATCGCCTGCGCAATGCCTGCCACACGGGCCTTCGTCACCAACCGCAACACAAATGAACTATATGTCTCCTAAAGAGCACGTTGAGAATCGCACGCGCGCCTGCCGCTAATTGTACCCGCCCAAGCGGCACTCCGCTCATCAACTCGTTTCTTAAGCAAGCTAGCCGTGCTGCGTGAGACAGAATTTAACAAAACATACATGTAATTTACAAATTTTTTATTTAAAAGGCTAAGAAGTGATTATAATTTATCGTCTAGGTAGACTATACCTGCATAAGAAATTTGTTTTCGAAATACTAAAATCCAAACAGAATGATTTTGATAGTTAATTGACTCAGGCGTTACTTTGCGGAAATTCATTGTAAATTTGTTAAAGTTGTTAAATAACAACTTCAATAACAACTTTAGAATAATTTTTTGTCTAATATCTCGAAATATAAATTTTATTGCAATCTTTGTTATGATGCAAACACACAGATGCTCTAATTTCTCTTTCCCATCTTAAAATCCATATTATAAGATCGAAAAATAAATAAAAGAATCGTTCTAGATATACATGATTCGAAACAAAATTATCAGACCAGAAATCATAATTTTTTATTTCATAAATATTGATTTAACTCAGATTCGAACCGAAAAATCAAAATGCTAACAGCTAAGCTACGAAATCATGAGTTTGTCTAACAGATTGGCGCAGCAACATGACTAATTCATTGAGGTAGCCGCAGTGAACGTTGCGAACTCCGTCGATATGAAGCATAGGCTCCATTACGTAGGCATCCAATAGATCGAAAGTAGGTCATAATGGAAGCGCACCCAGTTCCGAGTGCGGCGGCGGCGCAGTTCGCCGCGCGGCGCGCCGAGCCCGCCGCGTGCGGCACGAACACAGCGCACGTGCACTTGGTTCAATTGATGTGCTATTGCACATCCGCTAACTTGTGCTGCACCTCGCTATATGTTTATACTTAGCGGTATAGCATTATGTTACGCAATTAATTATTGCTGTTCCAATATGCATTATAATTTTGTTTTTGTTATCACACCATTAGAAACAATGAGAACAATCGCTTAGCGTCGAATGTCTTAGAGAGAAGTGTCAAAGCAATGAAGTATTAAAGATTTTTCGACCTAATCATATAAAACGACAAAGTTTTAATAGATTCGCTATACAACTAATTCCTTTTGTTTAGGTCTTCGAAATTGACGACCACAAAAGTATAGAGGTTTGTAGACGAGGGCGTTAGTGGCTCTCGGCGTTAACTATGTCACGCTTTTCTTTCCTTCCCAAATATGGGCAATTATGCAGTTTGACAACTTATCCTTCTTTATTTTAGTATGGACTGCTTCAATTAGTCATCACTAACAATATTCCGTAGGTGGAGGGTGACATTGACGAACGAATCAGATCTTAACACGTTTAGTTCGTTTTCATTTGTTCATTACATATTTAAAACTTTTTCCTCGGTCGTATCTTACGACACGCACGTGTAGAAAGAGAATAGCAATATTCTTACGCCGTCACCACACAGACAGGCAGACTTGAATCATATCATTGTCATCAAATAAAGCTTGAAATGAGGGTCACATAAAATTTCGCAAATGTTCCTATAAGACCAAATTGTGCACTTCGTTTATATATTTGGGAAACATTAAATGATCATAAGAGATAAAATACCACGCTTATAAAATATGTCTCTTATGAAGAAAAACCCATAGAAAGAAGAAAATACATAGAATAATATTATCACACTAAATTCGGTCTTTTGTGTATAAACAACGAAAAGTTTTTTTATTAAACATAAAGAAATTCAAATTGAACGGACACAGCCGCGGACAGAAGTTAGTCATTGACATTACATAAAGTTTAACGTTTCAATGTTCAGATGCCCGTGATTTTTGAAGTTAAAATATTTAGCAAGCAATGAAATAATTGTTCCTTCCTTCACATCTCGTGCCTAGTGTCGCGGTGAGTTTTTCGGGACTTACATAAGACTTAACGTGAGCATAGGCTGACGTCACGGATCGTCCGTCCGCCCGTGCGACCAACGCCACTCGATGCTGTTTACTCACGCCGAGGACTACATAAATGTGACTTGCTACAACCACAGATGATGTCTGTCAATAAATGTTGCAAACTGTTTATAGCATTATCTGGTTATATTTTAAGGTTCT
The DNA here is from genome assembly GCA_029286605.1 of Sericinus montela. Classification (NCBI taxonomy): domain Eukaryota; kingdom Metazoa; phylum Arthropoda; class Insecta; order Lepidoptera; family Papilionidae; genus Sericinus; species Sericinus montela. The sequence continues at coordinate 252,550 of JAGSMR010000001.1, forward strand.
GTATCTCTCTAGATCTAGCATTGAACAAACAATCACATCGTCATTCGGTCGGTACTATTTGCGTGTACTGTACTGAAAAAAGAGTGTAGTTTTGAATAGTATATAAGCTGACAAAAAAATATAATTGATAAAAGATTAAGATAAAGTCACGATAGCAGAGTGGTCGGAATTTCGAGTCAAGAGACCCGAGTTCGATCCTCAGGTGGCAGGCTCGTACCAATGGGTTTTTTTAGAAACTTATGTACGAATCATATCGTTGGCTTGGACATAAAGACGGCGACGGGCTCACCACCTGTCACGTTGTCACGATAATATCTTCGGGTGAAGGTACGTCGAAGGGACTTAATTGTCTAGACTAGACCTCTGTCAACCCCTGTATTGGGAATTGCGTGAAGATATTTATTTATTAATAAAAGAGTAAGAAGTTGTTTGAGTTTGTCTGAGAAGACAGATAGTTGGAAATGGCTCTGATGTAGGAAATGATTATAAACTGGAACTACTCGTTGCTTGAAATATTCGTCATACCCTTGACACTGTATTAATAGTTATTTACATGTGTTGATTTTGTCATAAAATGTAAAAGCGTTGTAAAATAAAGTTAAATATCCATATTTAACTTACCGGCAAAAACCGTGGGATCTATTATTTGGAAATAATAGATCCCACGGTTTTGTGCCGGTACGTCGTGACGTTCATAACTTCTAAATTGAATATAAAAAAAACAAGGGATTTGACTTCGACTTTACCGTGTTTGTTGCTGTATCGCAAAAACAATAGGACAAAGAAGAATGCTCTTTCGCCGCACGGAATGCCTACAAAAGTTTCATCTGAACGACTAGAGCGGCCAACAAAGAGGATTTACCTGAGCGGCGGGCGCTGTTTCTACGCGGAATTGAATCGAGCGCAGCGGACAGAGAGCAGACTCGGCGCGGCCCTCGTCACGTGATCAAAATACACTTATAATATGGTAATCTTTATTTGCTACGATTAGCAAGTCAACAACTAAACTCCAAGCGCCGATAGCTTAACGGTCAGGGGCGCGGAGGAACGTTCCCTCGGTTATTAATCTACAAAAGAATGTTTATTGTTTATAAATATCATTCATCATATTTGGTACATTATAAGACGTAATTCTTGCAATTCTTTACTTTATATCATCGAACTGTTAAGGTCAGCTAGCATAGCAGAGGCCCAGGAGACTTCATTCGAAATAATATAACAGGTTTTTCAGAGAAAGAAATAGTACATTGTAACAAAAACTACAGTTGTAGTAAAACTGTAATGAAATCGACACAAAAAAACATATTGACCATAAAGGAAGAACGGATCATGTCTTTCAGTATTTTTCATATCCTGAAATCATTGAACGTTCGAATGAAACATATTGAAAGACATGATCGGTCGCTCAGCGGGAAAAGTACGAGACACCGGCAAGTGCAACGCCCAAAGCAAAGTTGAAACATTGAAATACGTACATACACACATACATACATACATTTCCACGATCAACAGATAACAATGATAGCTTAAATACAAATCAATTATTACTAATTATTTTTATTAGGTTTTGGTAAATAGATTGACTTTCATATACTTGACATGAAAGTAAGACAGCTAAAAGTATCCAGTGTGTGCCTTTGTTTTTACATACGCGAGATCCTACGGTGATTACAGTAATTTTAGGCGTAACAACATTTTACCGTTGTTTATTATTAACGAAATGGCTACCTTAACCGACGTGCTAATTATTCACGCGTTTAGTCAAAGTTTTAAGCGTTCGTAGCAGACCCGGCACTAGATTGCTTCCCGGTGTCAATACGACTTGTCGTTATGCTTTTAATATAGAACGCTTAGCGTACAACATCGCGAGGAATAAAAGAAAATGAATACTGGCGATTTGATAGTTTGTCGATCCGCAGTAATACTGTGACGAAATTTAACGTCACGGTTCAAGTGACGCGCCCGACCGGCTATGTGCAAAATTATAAAAAACAGCAGATGAGTGACAACACAAATTTTATCCATCATTAATAAGGACATCTGTGTTCAAAACTATTTATTGAAATAAAAAAAACAACGTTAACAGACTCTATTCCTTACAATTATGATATTCATTTAATTCGAATGTGTTGATAAACTCAAAAGAAATGGAAGGATTACTGGGCGAATGCACCCTTCGCGGGACGGCAGTCGTTGACCGGACTTATCCTCGTTAAATCGGTTTACGGTAAACTAACTCTGCCTATATCTCCACGACGGAGTTCGTTACACCCCATCCGTGTAAAGTGCGCAGTGCACCGGCGACACTGGGGTGGGACGTCGTGCGCGTACAGAGTGCGTCGCCTCGCGCACTGCGCGTGGGGCGTGGGGCGTGGGGCGCTGCTCGCTCGATAGTGTAGCGTGCTCGGAGGGCTGCAAGGGTCACGACAGTCGGGGTGCCCGGTGACGGCGCGCGCGCTGCGGGCGGCGCGGGGCGGGGGCGCTCGGTAGCGGGGTCGCCGCACGGCCGCACCGATGGAACCTTGGCTGTCGAGACAAGGTCGCTAATCTGTAACGCGCACCGAATCGCACGCCAGAGTTCTCGCATATGTCGCGTCTTCAAACGCATACAAAAATTATAACAAAGATGGCGGCATTGCAAAACCAAACACACCTATGAGAAACCCGGACCTATGCCTAGTTGTTCGCGAATAATTGACGCACGCAACAGAACATTTCGCGGGGTCATTAGCATTATGGTGCGAATCATCATTGTGGATACAGTTGCGAAGGCGGCGCGGCGCGGGTCGGCGACCGGCGCGCATCCCCCGGCCGAGCGGTCGTCGACCCCGCGCCGCCTCAACCAGATTTCGGGCGTGCGGAGGCCTCGGGAGTGCAGGCGTGCGAGGGCTAGACCCGGCCCGAGACGCGGGGGCTGCGCCTCGTAACGCAAGGGACACGAGACGAGTTCAAACATCTAATTCGATAAACAATCGATAGCGTACAAAGGTTTCGCGAAGGGTCATTTCGAAATATAAACTTCGATAGATACCGTAAAACCAAACAGCACACCACTATGAAAGGCATCGTGCAATTCGTTACATGGTCAATTGAATAAGAAAATTTGTCCAAAATACATGATTAAGCAAATTAGCAGTGGTTTTCCCGCAAATCAATAGTGTCTGAATGTTGTACTCGGTAAACACGCGAGCAAATGTTTCCTGACCTCTACTAATATCTTTCTATTTTAAAACGATAAACAAGGTTTTGTTATCAAACACTGCTGATAAATAAAGGTGAAGATGTCTTTGGATTTATGTAAAGTTTAGATAAAAAATTGTTTTTTTTAATTCATATCGAGGATGTCTTTTGGAGTGAGCCTCCACAAAACCCTCTCTCATTATTTAAACTTTTTCTTTAATTCTTTAAAAAGGTTATTATACTAATCACCGAGTAATATTCATAATAATTTAATAAGAAGGTTAAGGAAATTTAATCCCGGTAGAGCAACAAAGTTCGAGTATTGATTAAAATTTTTAAAGTGATTAAACAATTGCGCTAGTACACAAGTTTGGTTGTAAATAAATAATAATCATTTATAATACTGGAACATAACATTGGAATTTGACAAAAGGAAGATTTTTGTTCTTTCTTTATAAACAAAATTAAGTGAAGGCTATACTTCGAGGGCTGGCAGTTGGCTAAGAAATATGCGGATCGATGAAACGGAGAGAGAGATCGCGGCGGTCGCACTGCATTAGCGAGGAATAAGACTATTGGGTATAAGTGTACAGGAGTGTTTGCACTGTGGGTCCAACGCTTTACCCCAATTCAAAATAAATAATCAATTTGCAATATTTTGTATCGTCTATGTACCTACCTAATCTTAATAAAATATACATTAAGCAATAAATAAATAAAATTTGGTATATAATGTAAATAAAAAGTTCAAATGGCATGTACGATTACAACGTTAGCTTGGACATAAAGACAGCGACAGACAGGTTTCGCATGTTAAGAGAGATATAAACTGAGAGGCAGAGAGGGAGCCGTCGCTCCATCTTTATTTTTAAACAACTTCCTAATGTAAATGTCTTCCCTTCAATGAGCCGCCTTTGTAAAAAAGGAAATATCAGCGTTTTAAGAACTTAAGCCCGAGTAGTAAAAACCCAATTTGCATTCCTCAGTTATACAACGTATTATAGCTGTGGTCAGACCCATATATTAACTGATATTTTTTATATGTCATCATAAAATACGTAAGTTCAAGGAATTTTTTTAAATAGAAGATAATGTAAAAGAGCAATGCCGAGTGCATCAGGGTTGCCCTTGTTGTACATCCGCAACGCCAGGGAAGTGCTGGTGCGTTGCCAAGTCGAAATATGGATCTGTATCGATTGCCACACACATATCTGTGATTTACAGAGAGATACAATTTTTATTCTCTTCTTAAACGATGGGAACTGGTTTTTGCGAGTGACAATAACACAACGTGAAAATGAGTGTAGTCAGAAGCGGAGCCAGGGCCGAACCGAAACGGGTTTACCGGCAGGTGCATCGCGCGAGCCGCGGCCAGTTCCTGCCGACGAGAATTATCGTCTCGATTCCTTCCAAATGACATTCAAACCGTAACTTATTACACTAATTATATTAGTACTTTTAACTATATATACGGTTCTAATTAATAAATAGAATCGCGCGCAGAACAATTACCAGGCGACGCGTTTTGAACGAAATAAATAAAGAAAGGAAATTATGAGTATGAACAAACAAAACCAATCCTATTACTCAACTTCTAGTATTTGAGATATTACGAAGAAATGTAGACCAAGATATTTTTAACTAAATCAAATACCCAGCGCGGGCCAACTCAATAAATTATGGTTGGAATTTTTTAAGCCATGACGACTTAAAGACCGAAACTATTAAAATGGTGTTTACAGTTAGCAAGTACCATTATAAGCTGGCTCGATCTGTGCGCTGTTTAATTTAGCCTGTATATCAAAAATTATGTGATTTTCAAAAATGTCAGAGCTCGAAGGAGTCTAAGCTCTAATGATATTCTCTGTTTCTTTAAGAGTGTCTATTTATCGGAACTCAAGTATTTAAAAGGCCCACATGGGTCGGCACAAATGGGTCATGTATAATTCGTGTGAACTATCTTCACTTGGAGCCAGGAATAGGAAACCTTTCATGACATTCCTCTGTCAAAACCGCGCCGAACTATCGAGCTATCAAGACGACAGTAAGTAGCGATTTTTACGTATCCGCGCCAAAGCAGCTAATACCATGGGATAGGATGTATGCGCTATAATACTACTGAGGGGCTATTTGCGGTGAGGGTACTGTTTGTTAACAAACTCGATGATTACGCACGTTGTATAAAGTTCAATGACCACTTATCATACGAATAAAACGTATTTGAAAGTGATTATCAGTACAGCGAATAGCAAAGCCATTGGGATTGATTACGACGATTGCGTCTCAACTCTTTACTGGTTTGATTGAACGCCCGACCTTTCTTTCACGGACAGATTCCTCGGTAATGTTCAAATGAATGAGTTGGTCTGCTGCAGGCGCCCACGCGAAAACGTTGCGAGACATTTCTACAATAAAATGAACTTTGTCAATAGTAAACTGGTTGTCGTTAGCGCGCAAAAATAAATTGGCTAGCATTTTATCTCGTAGCGACTCGACGCGCGGTCGTCAACCTCGTGTACCTTGTTTCTCAAGGTCGGCAGCGAGTCACCCTCGCGCGTTTCTGTCCTGCGTGCCCAAGCACTGAACTAAAACTCCTCATGCGTCCTGTTCCAAATGCTTAATAGATACCATGACTTGATAATTGATCGGGGATCTGCGCTGCGTAATACACTTTAATGGCCTAAATTTTACAGTTTCGGGCAGCACTTGAGTCCCAGGCGTTAAATATGCTACAACGGGATACTCGATGGAAATGTTCCGGCGATATTCGCGTAAATCATAACAGGGGATGATGAACGGATGTACGGCGTGGAACAAAGCAGGATTGATGCAGGTGGACAGTCCGCAATATTTGCGAGGCAAGGGAAGCGCAATAGGCTGTGCGGTCGCGGGAGCTAGCGGGTGCGCGGTGCGAGCGGGCGGCCGCGCGGGGGTGCGACCCAGTTGCACGGCCGTGGTGCGCTCCGCTACCATTGACCCAGATCCCTGCGCCGCCGCCTGCCTGACCTACAAACCAACCTTCCCATCTGCCTAATATCGACACGACACTAAGCGCCAATACACTTTTACTGATTATATCATTCTAATTTTTACTTTCACATGAAAGTATTCAAGAACTAACTATTTATTTTCAAATTGAGTGAGGATTATAGAATTTGTGACATCATTCCATCCCATAAATTTTTGCAATAAACTTGCAATCATGGCATCTAATTATAACTAGCTTTATGTAATTGTAGATTTTATTTAGATAGACATTTTAATAAAGTCAAAAAATGTCTGTCTGTCTGTCTTTTATATCTAAATAAAATGTCTGGTGTGACTTTAGTAATTTTAGCTTTATGACTATTACACAGGCTAAGGACTGTACACACTGGCAACCACTGGGGTATCAGTATTGGACTTTTGATAGCCTCTAAGAGGAAGACGACTATGACAATGCTGCTTACCAATTAAAGTGTCTGATGAAGCATTAGACAACAACACTTACTACTTGAAAGTGTTGTCTACTTACTACTCGGTGGTAACATTTACCAAGAATTGAAAGAATTTTCTTTCAATTGCCAATTATGTACTAGAAGAATGCACCACAAGCAAGTGAGGTAGGCATTTGGAGAAAGAGATAATAAGTGGGTGATCCTATTCTAGCCTAATTCTGAATTAGCTAAAAGTAAATTTTTAAATTAATTTTTTGATGACCAGGCATTAAACATAAGTATAAAGAGGCACGAAAAAAGTAGTAGTAGTAGTCCAAAACACAAGGGACATACGTTTTTAAATCACGCTGAATAATTTCATCAGTAAACATTGCTTATAATGACTCCTTTAATACTTAAGCTCACAGATGTGGCCAATAAAAAGTTTAATTCTAGCCTACAGTGTTACTTCTTTTTCTTATTTTTAGGTTGATTCAATGTAACTTAATACCAAAGATTTTAAGCCTTTGTTTAATTAAAACATAGGTCATGCAGTAAGACAATGTACAATAATTTTTGATATTAAGCAAGAATTACAATTCTATGGATGGATTTTTTTGTGAGATATGAAAAATGCCATTAAAATGGTCAGCCTGCTGCCATTTTGTAAATCTGGGTATTAAGGTCCTGGGTACTAATGTATAGTATAGAGATAGGTCCTTAAGAGTTTTCGAATACACTACACTACAAGACTCGCTGAACATATATCCAAAAATGCTACAGAGACAACTTTTAGTAAAATGATGTTACCTTGTGACTCTAAACCACAGTGAGACAGATTGAGATTGAAAAACAGGGTTTTCAAAGATTTGCCTAGATTTGTAGCCTATCATAGGATTGGAATGGAATTTTCACACTGGTATTTCATGTGATTGAAGTCAATTCATATATAGGCAAGAAGGCAGCGCCTACCCTAACTAATAGCTTATAAAATATTTATTAATTAATGCCCATGTCTTAAATTTCAACAATAAAATTAATATTGTAAATGTAATATGCACACACAAAATTACATATTGTGAATTTTATCATCTGCTTAACCTGTTATAAAAATAAAACCTTTTGCACACAACAGTGGAATTCCACACAATATTAATGAGTCTACTAAATTTTATAAATAAGTATTCTGCACAAATATTTATATGGATCAAGATATGAAGCAAGAGTATTTATTATTTTTCTAATTATATTTATTAAGCATATTGATAGAATATTCAAAGTATGATTGTCTATTGAACACAATAAATTTATGTTGCAACCCAATAAAATAGGATTGCTAATGTATCTTCAACAAATAGAATTCAAATATATAAAAACTGCCAATTGAAAGGATTCCAATACTTGTAACATTATTTGCAACTGATTAACATACAAAAAATTCTTAGACATTTGTAACCTCGTTAATTAGCTTTGCTTGGACATGTTGCATATTGAGAAGGGTGAATTGAAGTAATGTATTAACTTAAATGGCGCTAAAAATTAAGTTTCGGATGGTGACATACAAAAAAATCCCAGAGTCTGTGGTAGTCTGTAAGGAAATTTTTGGGACGAGTTTCCTGTGCTATATATGCGCGAGGTTATAATTTAGTACACTTTTACGATTGACAAGGCTAAGGCTTACATTTGTGCCCGTGAATAAATACGAGAGAGAACGCCTAAAATCATACCAGATATACACAGATTCTAGAATAACAGGAACTTGTAAAATGGCTCACAAAGGTGACGCATCGACACGGTCCGATCGAATGATCCTAAAGCATTCTAACAGACTTCCAAAGACCCTACTTTGAATTTTAGTGATTAATGATTTTATTCACATATTGCAGACACTAAATGCACGGTAATATATAAAAATCACAACTTACGAGGCGATGAAAGTAAATTGTAGAAAGCACACGCACCGCAACGCGACAAGCGAGCTCTTTTGCACGCACACAACTGCTCGGAAATATAGTTTTTTGTATTTGTATACGTATGATCTACTAATACATGCATGCACACCTGACACTCACACTAAAGACATTAACATGACAATTTGTTCGAGAACCATAGAAAAAATATTTATAATCTATGGAATCTTCACTCCCACAGAATAAACAACTCGATGCGTTCAGAATGAGAAATAATAGGATTAGGCGAAAGAGCAACATAAAAATGGGAATTATAAAAGAACACTAAAGAAATATAATATGAACTTATTAAAGGATTTCATACCATATCTTTATATCCACAAATCATATCATTTATTCATCGACATAAGACCATACATTCGTTTATCGATATTAATTTTTAATCGACCACAGTTTCCTAATGAGGTTTTTGTGTCACAATAATAATAAATATGCATGTGTATGTTTTTATTTATAAACCCAAACAGACGATAACATATTTAAATAAAATAAAGAAATGAATGAATTTATTACTTATATTAAATTTCTCAACATGATGGTAATATCACTGACTGGAACAGCAAAATATAGAACCTACAAGTTTGATAGAAACAGAAATATCATTTTTTTTACTTCTAAATTTGTATTTTGTGGGCATAGCTAGTTGTTGTGGCAAATAATTTGAAGAATGAATTGTAATTTTTTTCCTAATTCACTTATAAATAGAAATTCATAGAAGAAATTCATAGAAATTCATAGAACTGGTTGATCTCCTCATCCTTGTCAATGGTTGGCGCATATACACTGATGACATATAGATGATTGTCATTGGCCAGGTGTAAACGCAACGTTGTAACGTGGTCCGCGATGCGAATAAGACACTCCTACAGTTTTTTTCAATATCATTTTTGATCGCGAAACCGTCACCAGACCTCCTAGGCTCTGACGACATGGTTCCTTTCCAAAAGAAAGTATACCCGCCCAGTCGTTCAACCCTCTCCCCCTAGTCAGCCAGGTGCGTTTCACTAAGAGCAGCGATATCCGCAAATCCACGTAGCGTCAGAGCTCTCGGGATACGAGAGCAGTTTTACGAGGAGGGTACAGGTTGTTCACGCGATCAAGCAAACGTCATATCATGACTTTTTAAAATCTTCAGTCAATTCTTTTGTGTCTTTCGACCGCGAAAAGTTGATGCAGATATAGCCGCGGTTACTACCTCCGTGATAAGATAGGACTGAGGCAGTTTTTAGGACATCTTTTCCAGTCCCCTCCCCGGATTGGGCCAAGCAAGGCCTCTCTGAATAGAGCTACTTTGTCACTCAGGGTGCTGCCGAATCACACTGACAGCCCTATGAAGTGCAAAGGACCACTCTCCCTGAGCCGCCAGCGTGCAGGCATCAGACAAAGCCTGGTTGCATCACACACAGACCTCTCTACCTCTGCCTATCGCCACTGGACTTTGTTTGATCGGAGACCGTGTCAATAGCCCAGTCATTTGCGCAGTATCTATGCGCAAATGATTGGGCTACTATCTACTATCTATTTGTGCACGATGCATTAAAAATGTCAGTGTTCGCGCGAACACAGATGCACTCTTGCCCCTGTCACCCTGAGTCCAATGGAACGGGAGACCACTACAATCGGAGAGAGGTAGGGACGTTACGTTAACGAAACCTTTAACGCCGATATAGGCTGCTATATAAGCAGGTCTGCTTGTGCCTGGCCGGGATTGCCAGTCGATGTTGGCGGGAGATTTACTATAAATAAATTTATACTTACGTGTAAAAACATGCAAATATACCCTTTCACAGCAACAGTTGACAAAAAGATTCTGCTATATTTTTTAGAAAGTGATCTTTTTACTTCATCTTGAAAGCGTAACGATTATCAGACGTCCAGTTACCGAATGGAAGTGCGTAAAGTAAGCCGAATTAAACGGAAAAGGATGAATGAAGTATGAATTAAAGGAAGAAGAAGGATGAATTGAAATTGGGAAGACAAATAAAAGGGAGATGTAGGGATATAAAGGTTTGAAAGAGCACGCAAGCGAAGAATTAAAAATGAATAATATGCTGTTATTGAGATCGCATTTATCAATTCGATCGAGTCGCATTTATCAAACTGAGTTCAGATCAAAATAACATCCATTTGCTAGAGTCTGTTAGCCATGATAGCCTGGGTAGATCACGATAGTTGGGTCATCGGAATTCGAGTGAAAAGATTAGAGTTCGATCGCCAGGTCCATTGCTGGTCGTACCAATGAGTTTTTTCAATAACTTATGTACGATTTATATATCGTTGGCTTGGACATAAAGACTGTGACGGGCTTACCACCTGTCACGTTGTCCCGAAAAATGTCTTCGGTGGAAGGTGGGCCGAAGGAACTTGTCTATATCTCTATCTACCCCAGTATTGGGATTGGCGTGAATATTTTTTTTATTATTTTTTACAGGCAACGTCAGGTAACGACAGCTCGGATCGGTCGGTTGGTCGAGGTCAGGGGTGGTGACGACAGTCACTGACGCCCTTCGTTTTAAGAATTTCTTGTGACTTAATGACAAAGCTTAAATAAATTCTTGTTCAACAGCGCCAGACAAGTTAGTTTGTTTCTTGACTTTGATATGCCATACTCACTTTTGTAACCCATACTAGGAGTTGAAATTACAGAAAATGGGTTCTTGTTGAGCGTATGCTATGCACTACAATAAAAGCAATAAAAATTGTAACGTTTATTCCCTTACCATAAAGTATAAGTTAGGCAGAGTGTAATAAATAAAACGATGTAGTAGTAGTTACAAAATAAAATGTATTTCATTATATCTGTGCGAATTGTAGTTTTAGATTTGATTGGTAGTTAGTTATGACACAGAAGGCATTTATAACACCTTTACCCAATTCTTAATTGGTGAAAAAAAAAAAAAATAGCAATTAAAAGGCAATAAGTTAACAAAAAAAATATATGAATACATAATAATTATTATAAATTACATACTGACATCGAATAGCACAAAAATATCATTCATATAAAGCTTCGGTACACCATAAATATCAGAACTACTACTTTACGTGCTATTACTTTACTTGGGAACTTGAACTTGAAAAAGGAACTACCGGAGAATATTTCTGATATTTATTTTCGTATCCATAAGATGGAGTCAAAACATATTTTGTTTTAAAAATTTGGCAGAGTAACAAAAAAATTTTAGTACCTATAAGACAAGTAATTACACATAAACCAAATAATATTGAAAGGCAAATTCATAAGATTTAATTCATAAAATGTTTGTAACAGAAATTTGTTCTCCAGGGTATATGGCTTTTGAATGTTTGCTGTTTAGATGTTAGTTATAGTAATTGGATTCAGAGCCGAAGGCGTCTCATTTCAGTACTTAAGTCAATAATTTAACAGACAACAATGATTTCCAACGATTGAGCATAGTAAAACGTTATAAGTACAATTTGAGATTCTAAGAGTTATCCTTAATCGCTAATATACAAAAACGCATGTAAAAGTCAAAACTTAAAATTATAAAATACGTAAATATAAAGTAAATTGAATACTCAAAACACGGCCCTCGCTAGCCGGAGCGCGATATCAGTTGTTCATATGATTTAAAAGACTCGGCGAATGTATAAATCACATTGCGAAATCTATATTTCACGAGCCGGCGCGTGTTCACGATAGACTCCTTACGTTATATACAACTAATTTACAAGATTGGTCCACTAGTTTAATATACATTTATACAAAAATATTTTGATGTGAAACCCAGCGCTATGATGCATAGGCCAAACTGGTGAGCCGCGTAGTAGCTGGTTAAGTACACAGTGGTAGGGGCGGGCGGGGCTGGCCGCGCGCTCACATGCCGGACTCTGCGATGCCCTCGTCATCTGCGGAGCAACGGTGAGTGTCAGGCTCGGCGTGCGTCCGATGCGAGTCCGGTGCGCACAATGTTTGATGAGACAGGCGGAGTTAGTGTAACGGTTTGTTAGACTGGCTCGTCGTGTTACGCTTGTGAAGACACGCTTCGATAATGTATGCTTGGTTAAATGAAATGGTTAAAGGTACCTTCCTCGTCGAGGAGCTCTTTAAGTACACATTTCAAACATAAAAACAACAGTATGCCTCATGTGTGTTACATCGGTTTGTGTGGTAAAGTGTATGTAATTACAAGCTATGAGGTATTCGGTCGCAGTAAAGGACGACAATGATGAATTGAAAGTTCGTGTAGATTTCATTGAGGTTTTTTTGATTACATTTCATCACTGTAATCCAATTAAAATATTAAAAGACGTTATATGTGAACAGAATAAGACTGCATGCGTAAGAATAGAGTTGCAATGGTGGCAGGCGACAGGCGGCAGGCGACAGATGACGGACGACAAGCATGCAGCACGCGGGCTCACGTGGCGGCTGCGGCTGCTGCGGCGGCGCGCGGCGGGGCAGCGCGCGGCGGCCGCACGTCGCGCCGCATTTTAAATATGTATGAACGAACTCAAGATAGGCATGTTAAACACCTAACGTCTCGACAATAAACAAAGTTAGATCGCTAAAAAATCATAAATATACTTGCTCACAGGTAATTCAATGTATATGTTTTGTAAAAAACATACCAAGTCGATTACTCAATTACTCTATTAGACTCTTCCGTCAATTTAGCACTTTCTAAGTTGTTTTACAAACAAAGTAAATACGTTTGTTTTAGCCACTTAAATAAGCGAAAATAAATATCTAAGTTTTTCTCTTTGTAAATACAAGTAACCTACGAAAGGTGCTCTGCTAAAACAATAATAAATAGTTACTTTTTTGGTTTTACGAATCAAAACTGGTAGCTAAAAAAGAAATAAAATGCTATACAAAACTATAGGTAGAATAGAGGTACAAATAACTATCAAGCATCATTATCATAAAATAGGGCTTCTGGGACAATTGGAAACGTGAAAACAATAAGCGAAGATTTGAGAGAGCGTACCTTCAAATGCGGGGTTGTGGTGGTGATTGTGATTGTGGTTATGATTGGGCGGCGAGAGGTCGCGGCCCTCTAGGGCGGCCACCACGCACTGGTGGATGCAGATGTACTGCTGCTCCGTCTGCACCATCCACACGCGCTCCCGCCGCATCGCGTACACCATGCCAAAGATATCCAGGTACTCGGCATGCGCAGCCAGCTGAAGAACAATCGATATTTTTCATTAAAACGGTGGGCATTCGGCCATGAACGCAAAAGCCGGCAAGTGGTTAACAAGCTAAGGTAGTGACGAAGGTGCCGGGGCGGCCGACGCGTGCTGTCAGCTGACTGGGCACGTGCGTACCTGCTGCAGCGCGGTCGAGCGTGCCGAAGGTGCCGGAGCGGCCGACGCGTGCTGTCAGCTGACTGGGCACGTGCGTACCTGCTGCAGCGCGGTCGAGCGTGCCGAAGGTGCCGGAGCGGCCGACGCGTGCTGTCAGCTGACTGGGCACGTGCGTACCTGCTGCAGCGCGCGGTCAGGCGTGCCGAAGGTGCCAGGCAGCCGACGCGTGCTGTCAGCTGACTGGGCGTGCGTACCTGCTGCAGCGCGCGGTCGAGCGTGCCGAAGGTGCCGGAGCGGCCGACGCGTGCTGTCAGCTGACTGGGCACGTGCGTACCTGCTGCAGCGCGGTCGAGCGTGCCGAAGGTGCCGGAGCGGCCGACGCGTGCTGTCAGCTGACTGGGCACGTGCGTACCTGCTGCAGCGCGCGGTCAGGCGTGCCGAAGGTGCCGGAGCGGCCGACGCGTGCTGTCAGCTGACTGGGCACGTGCGTACCTGCTGCAGCGCGGTCAGGCGTGCCGAAGGTGCCGGGCGGCCGACGCGTGCTGTCAGCTGACTGGGCACGTGCGTACCTGCTGCAGCGCGGTCGAGCGTGCCGAAGGTGCCGGAGCGGCCGACGCGTGCTGTCAGCTGACTGGGCACGTGCGTACCTGCTGCAGCGCGGTCGAGCGTGCCGAAGGTGCCGGGCGGCCGACGCGCGTGCTGTCAATGACTGGGCACGTGCGTACCTGCTGCAGCGCGGTCGAGGCGTGCCGAAGGTGCCAGGCGGCCGACGCGTGCTGTCAGCTGACTGGGCACGTGCGTACCTGCTGCAGCGCGGTCGAGGCGTGCCGAAGGTGCCAGGCAGCCGACGCGTGCTGTCAGCTGACTGGGCGCGTGCGTACCTGCTGCAGCGCGGTCGAGCGTGCCGAAGGTGCCGGAGCGGCCGACGCGTGCTGTCAGCTGACTGGGCACGTGCGTACCTGCTGCAGCGCGCGGTCCAGCGTGACGAAGGTGCCGGAGCGGCCGACGCGTGCTGTCAGCTGACTGGGCACGTGCGTACCTGCTGCAGCGCGGTCGAGCGTGCCGAAGGTGCCGGAGCGGCCGACGCGTGCTGTCAGCTGACTGGGCACGTGCGTACCTGCTGCAGCGCGCGGTCCAGCGTGATGAAGGTTCCGGAGCGGCCGACGCCGGCGCTGCAGTGTACGATGACGGGCCGGCTGTCAGGTGGACAGCGCTCTCGGAATGCTCGCACGAATCTGTCAGATACGTAATTGCTACTTTAAGTATGTTCTTCAAATTTTGTGTAATTAGTTCTAAAATACTTTAGCACAAGTTGTGGGTGAAATATCAGAGTAAAATTTGAGCAAAATAATGAATTGAAACTGAAGAGCTAAATATGATCTTACCACTGTAATGGTAATGGGAGGATTTCTATGGTTTGGGCATGTGGCGAGAATAACTAAACACCGAATGATGAAGAAAATTTTCAGCGTGAAAGTTAAATAAAATTAAAAATTAAAAATAAAAGTGGTCGAGGAAGACCTAGACTAACCTTGGATGAACATGTGAGCTAATTTCTCAAACATTTGAGTTTGTTTATTACCTCATAACTCAGTCACATATTATATGTGACTGAGTTGTGAGGTAACAAACTTTTAATGTCGAAAAAACTCTTTTTATTCGAAAGGGTAAAAATATTAAGAATCTGATGATCGATATAAAGGAAATGGACCGAAATTTCTCTCGTAAATCTTTTGAGTATTTCAGGTCTTTTATTATATCTATTTATTTATTTGACATTTTCAGAAGAGAACACCGGTTGTCATGGTGTTTTCGGGACAATTAGATAACTTGAACTAGTTATTCTAGAACTATGACCGCAAACTTAAATATTTTGTAAGCGTATGTTAACAGTGAGGAGGGGCACCTGGCGAGCGCGGTGGGCGGGTCGGGCACGCCGAAGTCCGGCCACGTGGTGAAGTGGAAGTGCTTGACGACGCGCTGCTCGGCGCCGCGGCACACGGCCAGCTCCGTCACCGTCCAGTCGGCGTAGCGGCTCTCGTTGAGCGCCGTCACGGCGATGTCGCCGTAGTACACGGGCCGCGTGTCGTACGGCCAGTAGCGGTCGCACTTCTCGCGCCCCTTCTCCACGCAGCGCGTCAGCATCACGATGGCGCGCGAGCCCGACTCCCAGCACATGCGCCAGAAGTCGTCGCGCGTGCAGTGCAGCGGGCCCTGCGGCGCGCAGGGTCACATCGCTCACACTCGGTAACAGTGGTAGAGCCACGCATCAGCTTTTGTTGTTGCATGAATGGGCCGGCTCGACCGGGGAAGTACCACGACCTCACAGAATACCGGCGTGAAGTAGAAGTCTAACAAACTTCTGCGTTTCGTCTGGTAAGTGCTGATAACCGGGAGGCCCACACCCCTCCCTTCCCCCAATTCTGGGAGGGGGGGCACTCTAAGGCCGGCAACGCATCTGCTATGCCTCTGGTATTGCGGGCGTTCATGGGCGGCGGTAGTCCCTTACCATCACGTGAGCCACCTGCTCGTTTGCCTCCCTTTTCTATAAAAAAAAACACTCGCCTGGAAACTTTATTTAACGCCTAATGACTAATGCATGCAGCCACGGTAGACTCACCTGCGTCACGATAAACTCCCGCGGCGAGTTGTGGCCGGGCACGTAGTTGGCGTTGATGTAGTCCGAGCCCTCCTCGTCGTCGACCGGCTGCAGCTTGTACCGCGAGTGGTCGTACGGCAGGATGTTGGTGAAGCGGTTCTTGGGCCGGTTGCACGGCAAGTCTGCCGCCGTGCACGGTTGCTCTCGGCCTACGTGCTTCAGCTCCTCAAACTCTTCACTGAACCTGGGAAATTTTATAGAATGTGTAAAAGTAACTTTAAATCCGTCTTTAATTGTTATTGAAAAAATTACTTCGCAACCCTCCGCATGCGAATATCTCTAGGATGAGCAACCGCAGAGTTCTCTGCGGTCGCTCATCGTAGAGTCGCTTGATAATGCCTTGTTTTGAGGCGAAACATGTGTCGCGTTTTCGGTGATGGTATATGTTACCTGGTTTGAGTGTAGTGGTGGTGGTGGTGCATACAGTGGAATTAGTGCACGCATCTGTGGGAGGGAGGGTGGTGCTCTTTTTCTCTTCGGACCAGGTAACATATACCTTTTTATATTCGCATGCGGAGGGTTGCGAAGTAATTTTTTCAATAACAACTTTACAATGAATTTCCGCAAAGTAACGCCTGAGTCAATTAACTACCGTCTTTAATTGTTAATATTATTTATTTTATGGAAAACCTTAAAGGTTTTTTATTCAATAGCAACAGATTATAACCAAATTAAAACAAATTGTGAATAAAGTTACGTTACGGCCTAATAACCTAGTTGGTAGTGACCACATCTTCGAAGCTAAAGCTTGAGGCTGAGGGTTCTGATCCCGCTAAGGGCAAACATTTGTGTAAATAATATTAATGTTTGTATTCTAGTTGTTGCTTTTTTATATGTATATTTGAATATTTATCTATGTGAATAATTGTATCTCGTGTTCGGTTTCCAGGAGGAAGACTTGTTGTAAGAAGCTTTTTGGAAAACTATGTACAATTTATAGCTTCGACACTAAGGCGTAAGGCGACACTAAGTTTTCAATGTGTTTCGAAAGGAATGATTTGTTTTGACTCCTGACTCCCCAGTACCTGCTTAAACTTTCATATTTTTTTTTCATGTAAAGGGAGATATGTCTTCTAAATTGTACTCTTAAGTGATAATAAAAGACCACTGAACCTAATGTGTATCTAAGCTAGTATTTTTTATATTTAGTCAGGTTGTTCTTCTTAAGGTAAGTTTTTTGCGATGATTTAAAATGGGCTACGATATTACTTAGACATCGTAACGACGTCGGTTTGGCAGCAGGCGGGACGTGCTGTACGTGACGAGCTCACCGGAAGTCCGAGTCGGCCGACATGAGGCGGTAGTGGTCGAGGAAGTCGGCGACGCGCACGGGGCGCGAGGCGACGGGCGCGGGCGGCGGCGGCGCGGGCGCGGCGCGGCGCGCGCGGCGGCGGCGCGGGCGCGGCGGCGCGGCGGCCGCGGCGCCCGCCAGCGCCACCAGCGCGCCCGCGCCGCCCGCGATCCACGCCGTGTTGTCCGCGTCTGCAGCGCAGCGCGTTGCCGACATTAGCGACACAATACGAAAGCGTGCCCTGCCTCAGACCTCGCTATGAAACGACTGCTATACACAAAACACCATTGTCCAGGTGTTCATATCAGCTTAGAAATTAGTGGTCTCGCTTTGTTCGATAATAAAATAAACAATTTTATTTTTAAAAATTATCTATTTATACAAAATATGTCCTCTTTTGCATAACCAACCAAACGACATATGACGGTTCACGATGAAAACACAAAAGAAAACTTTACTGCATTTTCATCCTAACCATCATCATAATAACCTATATAAAGTCCATAGAATGGTCCTGTGCCATTAGAAACCATCGACTTCCCGCAACGTCGTGTCGGTTGTTACTTGATCTTGTGAACTCGCTGCGTTCGCCTTTACTACCACTCCAGTACCTTTACTTCCATACGATTGTCTAGTCTACGAGCTATTTATCCCGCAAATTGTCATTTCAGCGTGCTGGTCCTTACGGCTATTAACCCTAGCGTATACCCTGTTTCACCTACAGATATGCCCGTTACGTATTCTATCACGCAAAGAAATACCGAACGTAACCCCTATGTCCATAGCACACTGAGCTACTCTGAACGTAAACACTGTCACATAGCATATTTTACTCCACGAAATTTAAGAAGGACGCCAATTTATTACAATAAAGTAATTTATATAATACTTTAAACTACCAATAAAATTTTAATATGTACGAATGTGTAAGACATTTCAATTAATTCAATTAACAAATTTGTATAAGTACCCATACGTGAGGCGTCGGGTTCCGATATCAGATATCACTAAACAACAATTGTAAATTATCGCGATCCTGTATCAGTTGATAACAGGATCGCAAGATACCGCGGTCCGAAACAGACACCCGCACACAAAGGAAACACAACTCTAACTATTAATCACGGCACCGGAAATAATCCGACTCTTTACAACACACACGAGCCAGTCTGTGGTTGTTGTCACAGACTTTCCTAAGAGATCGACAAGGCAACCCCAGACCCTCTGTTGTTACGAGGGAACATGGGCATGTGTATATGTCGGTAATTACCAAACATTATGTGAAACCATTGCTCCTCTGCGACGTCGCAGGTTGGTAAGGTTACCATAATAAAAACAGTAAAAGTGGTTGAATATTTGGACGGGAAATAGTAACGCATAACTATGTTCTTTAAAACCGGAAAATTATGCCACCGAATTCTTTTACATACATAATGACCAGTAATATTCTAGGAGATCTGCAGCAAAGAGGAGGATTTGTTATAATCAATCGCATAGACTACGCAGTATCAGAGATCTGACACCTGAGACTTGTACAAGTTTGGATTGCTATTTTGCTAGATTGTAACACAGCCTTGAATCTATCTCCATCGGTATTGCAAGCTTTTTCTCTAAGTCACCTCTTAATATACCCACGATAAGATACGAGCGGTAAAGTCTTAAGTACACCATACTGTACACAAAACTCGGTAACATACTTTTATTAAAGGAAAAAGTCTAATTTCCGCTTCTTGGATTCTCATTTCTCCTTCTTTCCGCGGACTTGGATGGTATCACTCCTCCGTGACCAAGGATGTTGTAAACCACCCGAAACGTCGGGAAGTCAAAAGTTAAAAAACAAAAATACAACGTGATTAAATCGATTAATAATCGTTCTATTTAAAATGTGTAGTGTTCGCGTAAATACAAGAAGTTATTTTAATTATAGGCTTAGTTTGCCATGGCTTCAGAATTTATCACAAAGCCTTGAGAACAGCAATTGCTAGCTTTAGCACCGCTGTTCCGACCGTAACTACCGAGGCATTGGCATTATGTATTCATATACATAGAATATTAAATATTAAGAGAAAACATAGAATAGTTATATATGAAACTTTCACACGGGAAAAAATGTGAGGCACTCAATCTAAGTTCTAAATTTCTGTATTTTAAGTTAGATGTTAGGTTGATTAAAAATAATTAATAAATATGTAAAAAGATACCACCCACTAATAACCTAAGGAGGCACACTGCTGTAGTAGCAGCTCACGGTATGAATGAAGGCCACTACTGTAGGCGTAGACTGTTGGTTCTGTTGTTAGTCTAACAGAAGAAAGATCGCTAAAGGCTAGCGCAGTGGGCAGTGGGCAGGGGGCAGGGGGCAGTGGGCAGTGGGCAGTGGGCAAGGGGCACTGACCGGTGTAGACCTGCGTGTAGGCGGTGTCGGTATACTTGTCCGGCGCGGTGAAGGCGCGCAGCTTGACGAAGTAGCGCGTGCTGGGCTTCAGCGGGCCGTTGCAGTATGCGCGCCCGCCGCCCTCGCAGCGCTCCGAGCCGATCGTGAACTCCTCCACCGGCGACGCGTGGAACGGGTAGTACGGCTCCGTCACCTGCCGCGCGCAGCCACGTCTCACTCGTGTCGCAACGTCACGTCACACGTAACTCCGGCACAGGAGAGACACCGTCACCATTTTTTCTACATTCGCCCCATTCGGAAAGCGGACGGCAGTCACAGCACTTAGGCCGATATCACACGCCTACTTGACGTTTTGAATGAAAATAACTTCAGTTTTTTGCACTTGCATATTAAAGTTTTTATTAAGATGCTATTTGATTAAGTCACAAAGCCGAATGGTTGGGTTCGTTTCCCAGGTGGCAGGCTCGTACCAATCACCTATTTACTATTTATGTCGTTGGATTGGACATAAAGACGGCTACGGACTCACAACCAGTCACGCTGTCCCAAATATCTTCGGTGGAAGGTGGGTCGAAAGGATTTAACTGTCTAGACCTCTGTCTATCCCAGTATTGGGAATGGTGTGAAAATATTTTTTAAAGAAGCTTTATATTACGCGTTTCTACTAAACCTTTTATTTTGATTATCCCTTTTGGAGACATTTCTTATCAACATTTAAGATTATGACATAAATCGGTTGAAACTAATAAAAGTACAATGAATTTTGACCTGATAGGGCGGCCAGACTGGCATGTTGTGCACGTCGCGCCAGGAGAGCATTTGCGGCGTGGTGTCGTTGCGCGGCTCCTCCGCCACCACCAGCGTGTAGGCCGTCACGTTGCCGTTGGCCGCCGAGAAGTAGTCCGAGCGGAACCGCACCACCACCTGCGCACGCACCGTCACAGTCAGCGAGTGGCCAGTGGGCAGTGGGCAGTGGGCAGTGGGCAGTGGGCAGTGGGCAGTGGGCAGTGGGCAGTGGGCAGTGGGCAGTGGGCAGTGGGCAGTGGGCAGTGGGCAGTGGGCAGTGGGCAGTGGGCAGTGGGCAGTGGGCAGTGGGCAGTGGGCAGTGGGCAGTGGGCAGTGGGCAGTGGGCAGTGGGCAGTGGGCAGTGGGCAGTGGGCAGTGGGCAGTGGGCAGTGGGCAGTGGGCAGTGGGCAGTGGGCAGTGGGCAGTGGGCAGTGGGCAGTGGGCAGTGGGCAGTGGGCAGTGGGCAGTGGGCAGTGGGCAGTGGGCAGTGGGCAGTGGGCAGTGGGCAGTGGGCAGTGGGCAGTGGGCAGTGGGCAGTGGGCAGTGGGCAGTGGGCAGTGGGCAGTGGGCAGTGGGCAGTGGGCAGTGGGCAGTGGGCAGTGGGCAGTGGGCAGTGGGCAGTGGGCAGTGGGCAGTGGGCAGTGGGCAGTGGGCAGTGGGCAGTGGGCAGTGGGCAGTGGGCAGTGGGCAGTGGGCAGTGGGCAGTGGGCAGTGGGCAGTGGGCAGTGGGCAGTGGGCAGTGGGCAGTGGGCAGTGGGCAGTGGGCAGTGGGCAGTGGGCAGTGGGCAGTGGGCAGTGGGCAGTGGGCAGTGGGCAGTGGGCAGTGGGCAGTGGGCAGTGGGCAGTGGGCAGTGGGCAGTGGGCAGTGGGCAGTGGGCAGTGGGCAGTGGGCAGTGGGCAGTGGGCAGTGGGCAGTGGGCAGTGGGCAGTGGGCAGTGGGCAGTGGGCAGTGGGCAGTGGGCAGTGGGCAGTGGGCAGTGGGCAGTGGGCAGTGGGCAGTGGGCAGTGGGCAGTGGGCAGTGGGCAGTGGGCAGTGGGCAGTGGGCAGTGGGCAGTGGGCAGTGGGCAGTGGGCAGTGGGCAGTGGGCAGTGGGCAGTGGGCAGTGGGCAGTGGGCAGTGGGCAGTGGGCAGTGGGCAGTGGGCAGTGGGCAGTGGGCAGTGGGCAGTGGGCAGTGGGCAGTGGGCAGTGGGCAGTGGGCAGTGGGCAGTGGGCAGTGGGCAGTGGGCAGTGGGCAGTGGGCAGTGGGCAGTGGGCAGTGGGCAGTGGGCAGTGGGCAGTGGGCAGTGGGCAGTGGGCAGTGGGCAGTGGGCAGTGGGCAGTGGGCAGTGGGCAGTGGGCAGTGGGCAGTGGGCAGTGGGCAGTGGGCAGTGGGCAGTGGGCAGTGGGCAGTGGGCAGTGGGCAGTGGGCAGTGGGCAGTGGGCAGTGGGCAGTGGGCAGTGGGCAGTGGGCAGTGGGCAGTGGGCAGTGGGCAGTGGGCAGTGGGCAGTGGGCAGTGGGCAGTGGGCAGTGGGCAGTGGGCAGTGGGCAGTGGGCAGTGGGCAGTGGGCAGTGGGCAGTGGGCAGTGGGCAGTGGGCAGTGGGCAGTGGGCAGTGGGCAGTGGGCAGTGGGCAGTGGGCAGTGGGCAGTGGGCAGTGGGCAGTGGGCAGTGGGCAGTGGGCAGTGGGCAGTGGGCAGTGGGCAGTGGGCAGTGGGCAGTGGGCAGTGGGCAGTGGGCAGTGGGCAGTGGGCAGTGGGCAGTGGGCAGTGGGCAGTGGGCAGTGGGCAGTGGGCAGTGGGCAGTGGGCAGTGGGCAGTGGGCAGTGGGCAGTGGGCAGTGGGCAGTGGGCAGTGGGCAGTGGGCAGTGGGCAGTGGGCAGTGGGCAGTGGGCAGTGGGCAGTGGGCAGTGGGCAGTGGGCAGTGGGCAGTGGGCAGTGGGCAGTGGGCAGTGGGCAGTGGGCAGTGGGCAGTGGGCAGTGGGCAGTGGGCAGTGGGCAGTGGGCAGTGGGCAGTGGGCAGTGGGCAGTGGGCAGTGGGCAGTGGGCAGTGGGCAGTGGGCAGTGGGCAGTGGGCAGTGGGCAGTGGGCAGTGGGCAGTGGGCAGTGGGCAGTGGGCAGTGGGCAGTGGGCAGTGGGCAGTGGGCAGTGGGCAGTGGGCAGTGGGCAGTGGGCAGTGGGCAGTGGGCAGTGGGCAGTGGGCAGTGGGCAGTGGGCAGTGGGCAGTGGGCAGTGGGCAGTGGGCAGTGGGCAGTGGGCAGTGGGCAGTGGGCAGTGGGCAGTGGGCAGTGGGCAGTGGGCAGTGGGCAGTGGGCAGTGGGCAGTGGGCAGTGGGCAGTGGGCAGTGGGCAGTGGGCAGTGGGCAGTGGGCAGTGGGCAGTGGGCAGTGGGCAGTGGGCAGTGGGCAGTGGGCAGTGGGCAGTGGGCAGTGGGCAGTGGGCAGTGGGCAGTGGGCAGTGGGCAGTGGGCA
This sequence comes from Sericinus montela, assembly GCA_029286605.1. NCBI lineage: Eukaryota > Metazoa > Arthropoda > Insecta > Lepidoptera > Papilionidae > Sericinus > Sericinus montela. The sequence continues at coordinate 275,965 of JAGSMR010000001.1, forward strand.
GTGGGCAGTGGGCAGTGGGCAGTGGGCAGTGGGCAGTGGGCAGTGGGCAGTGGGCAGTGGGCAGTGGGCAGTGGGCAGTGGGCAGTGGGCAGTGGGCAGTGGGCAGTGGGCAGTGGGCAGTGGGCAGTGGGCAGTGGGCAGTGGGCAGTGGGCAGTGGGCAGTGGGCAGTGGGCAGTGGGCAGTGGGCAGTGGGCAGTGGGCAGTGGGCAGTGGGCAGTGGGCAGTGGGCAGTGGGCAGTGGGCAGTGGGCAGTGGGCAGTGGGCAGTGGGCAGTGGGCAGTGGGCAGTGGGCAGTGGGCAGTGGGCAGTGGGCAGTGGGCAGTGGGCAGTGGGCAGTGGGCAGTGGGCAGTGGGCAGTGGGCAGTGGGCAGTGGGCAGTGGGCAGTGGGCAGTGGGCAGTGGGCAGTGGGCAGTGGGCAGTGGGCAGTGGGCAGTGGGCAGTGGGCAGTGGGCAGTGGGCAGTGGGCAGTGGGCAGTGGGCAGTGGGCAGTGGGCAGTGGGCAGTGGGCAGTGGGCAGTGGGCAGTGGGCAGTGGGCAGTGGGCAGTGGGCAGTGGGCAGTGGGCAGTGGGCAGTGGGCAGTGGGCAGTGGGCAGTGGGCAGTGGGCAGTGGGCAGTGGGCAGTGGGCAGTGGGCAGTGGGCAGTGGGCAGTGGGCAGTGGGCAGTGGGCAGTGGGCAGTGGGCAGTGGGCAGTGGGCAGTGGGCAGTGGGCAGTGGGCAGTGGGCAGTGGGCAGTGGGCAGTGGGCAGTGGGCAGTGGGCAGTGGGCAGTGGGCAGTGGGCAGTGGGCAGTGGGCAGTGGGCAGTGGGCAGTGGGCAGTGGGCAGTGGGCAGTGGGCAGTGGGCAGTGGGCAGTGGGCAGTGGGCAGTGGGCAGTGGGCAGTGGGCAGTGGGCAGTGGGCAGTGGGCAGTGGGCAGTGGGCAGTGGGCAGTGGGCAGTGGGCAGTGGGCAGTGGGCAGTGGGCAGTGGGCAGTGGGCAGTGGGCAGTGGGCAGTGGGCAGTGGGCAGTGGGCAGTGGGCAGTGGGCAGTGGGCAGTGGGCAGTGGGCAGTGGGCAGTGGGCAGTGGGCAGTGGGCAGTGGGCAGTGGGCAGTGGGCAGTGGGCAGTGGGCAGTGGGCAGTGCCGTCAGGTTGAGCCCCGGCTGCGAGCTGTGCGCGGCCTTCAGGTCGTCGCGCGCGGCCAGGTACTGCACCTCGAAGTCGGTGAAGTCGCCCGGCGGCTGCTCCCAGGCGAGCGCCACGTGCCGCGCGCCCACCTCAGTGGCGCGCAGCCCGGACACCGCGCGCGGGTCTGTGGGCACAACGGAGCGGTCAGCGTCGTCGCTGGCGAGCGTTCCCGCGGGCGGGGTGCACGCGCTTACGTACAGAGGCGCGCCTGGCGCTGCACCGGGTGCGAGGTGACGTTGTGCGAGACGGTCCACATGGTGAGGTTGTAGAGGCGGCCGGGCACCAGGCCGCGGAAGTCGACAGCGTGCGAGTCGGCGGCGGCGGCGCGCTCGGCGGTGCGCGGCGGCTCGCCGGCCGCCTCCAGCCGGAAGCGGTACGCGTCGAACTGCGACACCGTGCTCGGCGTCCGCGTGTACACAACGCGCTGCAAACACAACCACGTGCTCACTTCGAATGCCGTGGCACACGCTAAGCCACTCATTGCACCACTAAGCCTTTCTACAAATCGGGTGATTTTCAAATGGTTAGATATTGGTTAAATATTTATCACCTTCTGATTGTAATTAAAATTATGTGGGAAAAATAATTTATAAAATACACAATTTTGTACTGCACAATAATTAACTCAAAAAACTTACATCTTATAAAATACACAAGAATAGAAAAAAAAATTACAAGGCTACATATACCAAAGTAAATTGAGTATTATGAATTGGAATTATCAGTAATCTTCCAAATACTTGGAACAGCTCCATCATTCAGAGATTTTGTATATTAGGGTCTTAAAGAAATACTAGCCCATTACCGCAAAAGTAAACATCGGCGAGAGAGATGTAGTTTTATTTCTAATTTGTTATATACAATGTATTTGCACCAAGTGAAAATAATTATGAAACAGAATGACATAAAAATTTCAAAATACGTACTAAGTCTGCCGACACCGTCTCGTTGTCATCGGACTCGGGACGACTTGACTCGTTAACAATCATTTCCGACTGGATAACAGGACCTGTGAATCGTCAAGCTAATAATAATAATATCAAGTCAATTTCAAGCATGCGCATGTAGTACACAGCATTCGTTCATGTCATTATATATATAACCTATCGCTGGTTTACGTCTCACCGTAGGTTAAACTTATACGGCTGTTCATATTTATTATATCCATCAAGACAACGTGTTGCAATTTTAGCCAGTCGAAATGAACCACTTGATGTTGTGACATATTCATCTTGATCACGCGACACTTATGTTAAGTGATCGCAACACGTTGTTTTTCCGGATCCGTCAATACTAAAATAATGAAAAATGAAACAAGCTTTATTGTGCACTCACGCGTGCGCGCGTGCATGGTGAAGAGGTCGCTGGTGAGGTTGTAGGAGTGCGCGGCGATGGACACGTTGTAGCCGCGGCCGGGCCGCAGCCCGCCCAGCAGCGCGCGCACGCGCCGGCCCGTGCCGGCGCTGATGTTGCGCGCGCCCGCGCCCCCGCGCCCTCGCCCCCCGCGCCCTCGCCCCCCGCGCCCTCGCCGCCCTCGGCCCCCGACGCGTCGCCCTCGCCGTCCTCGCCGCTGGGCCACCAGCGGACCTCGTACCATTCCACGCGGCCAGCGGGTCGGGGCCACTCCAGCGTTATATTCAACGTGTCCACCAGTTGCTCAACATTTGACACCGGATTTGGACCTGCGAGGAGTTGCGACATAATATAAATGTTTCTTTTCATACAATAGACAGTACAAATATAAACAGAAAGTATAGGTAACATATCCATTACAATTGGAAATATATCTCAGTAGATATATGAACAGAAGCGCTCGTTTCAATGTAAAGTGAGCATACTCACGGACTGTGTGTTCGGCGGACTGCGGCTCCCCGCTGGGCACCGTCTTGTGCTCGGCCGCCTCGCTCTCCGTGTCCAGCTCGATGGTGTAGCGTTCGCCGTGCGTCATGTTCGTTATCTGAAACGGAGCGAGTTGAGAGCAGGCAGGCGCGCGGGTGGCGGCGGCGGCGTGCGGGGGCGGCGGGGGCGTACCTCTGCGGAGGAGACGGAGGGCGCGTAGGGCTCCAGCACGGTCCAGGGCTGGCCGAGCGTGCGGTAGCGCAGCGAGAAGGCGCCCACGGCGCCGGCGGCCGGGCCGCGCCAGCGCACCGCGACCGAGTTGGACGTGGCGCGCTCCACCTCCAGCGCCTCGGGCGGCAGCGGCCCTGCGCACGCACGCACACTCACTGCACCGTCACACCTCGCACACGTATTGTATCAATTATCTCCTTACTGCATACAAGTATATGGTGTATTTAGATAGAGTTAAAAAGTTGCCGGTTTTATGGAGGTTCTATATTACAAAATATTTTTAACCTTGAGAACCGCAAGAAAGCCCACACCAATGACTTGGAATTAAATCAAAATTTACAGTGAAAATAGATTTTTATCCAACAAAAAAATATGACCGTGCTTAAACGATACTTTAACCGCCATTTCGATTAATTTGCATTAAATTGGTTTTCTCTAAAATTTCTTCATTCTCCAAATGTATAACATAAACCAAGTATATTATGGGCGATAAATAATATGGGTATTACAAATGTTTAAAAGTCATGATAGCCGAGTGGTTGGGTGGTCAGAATTTCGAGTCAAGAGACACCAGGTGGCAGTCTCGTAGCAATGGGTTTTTCAAAAACTTATGTACGAATTATATGGCTTGGACATAAAGACGGCGACGGACTCGCCACCTAGCACGTTGTCCCGAAAATATCTTCGGCGGAAGGTGTGTCAAAGGGACTTAATTGTCTAGACTAAACCTCTGTCTAGCATTGGGAATTGCGTGAAGACATTAATATATTTTTATTACAAATTTTGTAACTGTTGAATTTAGTGAAAGTTTCCACTTAATATACTCTAATTAAAATGTTAGTTATATTATACACGTTAATTCAATCGGACACGGCAGCAACTCGTGTCTCCTGGCACAGTATCAGTGTGGCGGGACTCACGGACTGGCTCCATCACGGTGTGCCACTCGCTGTACAGCCCGTGGCTGATGGCGGCGATCTGAATCTCGTAAACGGCGCCGGGGAACAGGTCCTCCAGCGTCGCGCTCGTGTCCGTCGTCTCCAACTACGCGTAACGCATGTTTATAAAATACGTTCTAATGTCAAGGAAATAAATACCCACTTTAATTGCACCGGCATTATAGCGAAATAAGAAAATCTTTCTATATCACGTAATGTTTTCGAAATTTATACGAAATCAGAAATTTCTTGAGTGACATATACTCAAAGTAACATATACTTATGTTAGAGTTCTTCGTATACGTTTTTATATTAGTCATCCGTTGACTTTAAATATGTATCTATACCCCACAGCCTTACCAGTGCTAACAGTTAACAGAAACTTTGTACAATATTAATAAGTGTTATCATTCAGGTTATAAATAAATAATTACTATTTGTAATTTCAATCATATCCATTTAATCACTTTTTGGTGACTGACTGTGATAACAAATCGCATATGGGAATGGGGTGAAACATAAAATAACTGTTTACCTGATAGTAAGTGGCTGCAGTAGCCTTTGACACCCGGATACGATTTCAAAAGAAGAAGGTAACAGAAGCATTCTCACCCTCAAGATTTGAGATACAATAATCTAACTAAAAAAACTAGCGTGCTTTCTAGTGTGCTTAAGCCGAAGGCGATAGGCTCAATAGTATCAAAAGGACATTGTCTGACTTCTGCTTACCCCAGTATGGTAAATGCGCAAAGTAAAAAAAATATCATAATCCCGTCCAACTGCCGTGACCATTCTCTTGATTGACTTCACTCATTGTATAATGGATTTGGAGTTGTAACAGAAATACACAGCTTATTTTAACAAAAACCGTCGGTTTACCATGCAGATCCCAAAATTATGTATGCCGACATACATCATTTTGGGATCTGCATGGTAAATCTGGAGAATGGACGAAGGAAAAAAGGTCCGTAGGAAAAAGGAGAGAAGGTGTTTCATAATAATCGAATGTTTCTACGAAAACTAATTACGAGCCACTTGAGATCCTAGCGAGATTGAGATATTCGGTCAAACTTTTTAAGTCCATACTTTTCTTTTTAAGTCCTTTTTCTATTAGTTTTAGATTCTAGGTGTCACATTAGATATTAAATTGGGGTAAGCCATATAGATAATATTGCATTAAAAAAAAACATTCTCTAAACGATGATGTTCAATAAGTGATAATCAGTTAGTTGATACTTTAAAGATGTTAAAATTCTTTTTCTTTATATAGTTTATTTGCTATTTTTATTTCATTTTAGGTTATTTTGTTTAATTATTATTTTTTAGTTGACATTGAATTTATCTTAAATTAATTGTTATTTGTATATTGTATTCGTATGCATCGTGCATTACGCTCTATACTCCTTTAAAGGTGCGTCATACTGTCCATAGTTCGAATGGAACTTTTATAATATATTTTACGTACGTAGGTACTGCAAAAAGAAACAAACAAACATACACTAAAATTTAATCTGCTTTGTACTGTACAAAGCAGATTAGCATGCCCCCAAGCAATCATGAAGTTTTTTCTATCGTCGGCCATCGCACTATTTAGTTTCTAAAACAAGACTGCTGAAAAAGTTATGTGCTGTACTCAAGAATAATTCTAAAAATTATATACGAGCAATATATAAATTCATTTTTCATTATGAAATTTATTATTTTAAACTAAATAATATTTTGACGCATTATGTGATCATTTACTCTTTGGAGCGGCACGGCAATGCGTACTCGTTTGCTCACACTCTTTGGTAATAATTCTGTTTCGAGAGAGCGCGGGAAATCTTAAATCTGGAAGCTTTTTAGAGTAAAAAATGTACTCTGCCTTTGTGATTCATACTTTTTCCAAGATATTAATTTAATTCTCACTTATTGACAAAGTGTTTCCAATAAAAGACAATATAATAGTTTAACGATTTAGTGGACAAAACTCAGTTTATTAGTTTGTGTCGAATAGAAATTAGATTGAAACGAACGTTTGTAACACTTCTGAGTGTCGCGAAATCAGAATACAGAACAGGGGAACTGTAAAACGTAAGTTATCAAAACAATTAATATTTAAGTACATCTACGGACATGGATTAATAATATTTTATGCTTTAATTTGACTCCTACTTTATATTTTAATTATTACAATTTTTATTGATATTGAGTTTCGCAATCAAATGTTTTCGCATCGTTAGCCGAATGGTTACTTTTTGACTTGATTTGCAATAATGGAATGTTAGATATTTGTTAATTCTACGGTAGACTTCTGATTTGCTGTTAAAAGGAGCAAATAAGAATTGGTTATATCAGTACGACGAGGTACGTTTGAGGGAGTTAAGTTGCCGGCATTTGTGAAAAAATTATAAATGGGGTATAGTAATAGACAACTAACGAGACACATTATTGCTACCGACAAGTGTGAAGTATCTCTCAAAACACAGGCCAAAATACCTAAGAAGTTAGTGGCAGGCAGGCAGGCAGGGCAGGCAGTGGCAGTTAAGATACAAGATATTTGCCGAGCATGGATACTACAACAGATTCTACTTACGAGATAGTACATTCTAGACTAGGTTATTACATTGGTAAAAAAATATGGGACTAGGGGATCCATATTCAGAATTTAATTTCTCAAAGGTAGTAAGACTGTCTGGAAGCAATCTGAATCAGTGCCATACTTCTACCTATTTATGCCACCAAATAGCAGTGCAACAAATTTAGTAGAGAGAGAATGAATGCATAATTTTAATTGTTTAGCTAGTGATGTAGACTGCAGTAGTGACACCATCTGGTGGTGGAGTTGAGTTTTAAAGATAGGAAGGATTCAAAAAACATTTTCAAAACAAAATTTTGATGTCATTTTAATTTAAATGCAGTATGCTAATGCAGATCTTAATTATTTCTTGCAGTTTGCACTTATTGTGTGCTAAAACCTATAAAACAATTCCAGAAAACTTATGGGACCACAATAATGAAAATAAGTTTATAAAATAAAGCTAATATGAATGATTTAATTGGAGTTTAACATTCTAGTTGATTGTCACTGATTTGTAACACTCATAGATTTAATTATTTAAAGAAACTATTTTTTTTACTTATTATATTAACTTATTCTTGATAGTGTTCTTGGCTATGATTTAATATTGTTCCTTTTTCCTGATATCATTATATTTGGATGCTAATTAATTATTTTAGCTGAATAAAGCATATTTGTTATACTGAAAATCTATGAAACATATTTAGTGAAAACAAATACTTTAATTTTCACTGCTGTCAGGCAAATGCTTTATGAGGGCTACAGATGAGTTCACTCCGTCCAATTTCGCAGTTAAACTACTTTATGAGTAGGTTGGTATTGATATACTATGCAATAATATGAATTATGTAAGCCAGTTAAAGACATATAGAAATATATTATTTTTCTATATAGCCAATAAACAACTTTATTTCTGCTTAGTTGTTTATATATATATATATATATATATATATATATATATATATATATATATATATATATATATATATATATATATATATATATATATATATATATATATATATATATATATATATATATATATATATATATATATATATATATATATTATATATATTTCATACATATTTCATAAATATGCTTTAAAAATCAATAAAATTGCATGATAAAAATTAAGTTGGCGTTATCATATTGATAATTCCTAACTGAAAAGTCAGGATTATCAAATTGTCACTTGCAAAAGAGATAATAGATGGCGCCTATGCCAATAAACAAGGCATAAGTAATATAAGAGAATACAGATTTAAAATTTCAACTGATGCGTGTAAGACACAGATTGAGGAAGGTCGCAGGTTCGAATCAGACCTGTGTCAGTTAATTTTTCAATGTTTTACTCTTTAATTTAATAACATAAAAGCTCAGCATAAATATGCTTTAATAATCAATAAAATTGCATTATTAAAAGACATTTTGTTTAAAAATTTTGGAATAAATAACACTTAAAAATTTTGGAAAACTTTATATTTACATTAGAAGTGTTTTTAAGTTGTTGCTTGAGTATGCAGTCATTGCAACTTGTAGTGACCTCGGTCCAGGTTCAGATCAGAGCTTTTGTTAAGAAATAAGTGTAAATTATGTTTTATAGATATCACTGCTTTTTGTGAATGTTTACTTACTTAAAGGTTCATAAGCATTTACTGCAGAACATAGGCCTTCCTTGAAGTAGAAATTGCTACAATATTCACATTTGGCCATGCAAATTATCGATAAAAGAATTATCAGCCTATATTATCGGGTGATATTGGCGTAAGAACCTATTGCATTATCTCTGCCTTGAAAATGGCAACTAACTGATGGCAGGATAATCAACTTGAAAAATACTAGATGAAAATTCAGCAGCCTGCAAGTAGTTGAGGATGTCTATCGCCAATCCTCTTGCCGAGAGTAGCTATCATGGCAATTCCTCCTTTACGGGAGAACTTTACTGCTTACTGTGAACAGGTTATGTTAGTGTGTGTATGGTTACACCCAAAACAGTAAAAACTGGCTCGCCAAGCAGTACTACACACCAAACACTCTCAAGCTCTCCAGACTGTTATCGCTTTGTGCATTTTAACCAGATGTTTAGACTGGATAATAGCACTTTTCAATAATTTATCAAGAAAAGTGTGCATATACTATGTACTCACCAACTGCTAGCAATAAGCACTGCAAATATTCTTCAAATGGTTCCTCACTAAGTTATTTTAAATTTATATTTAAGAAATGAATTTTTAAAATTGTTTTCAACAAAAAGTAAAACAGGACCACAGGACGGTTCGCGAGGCCTGTGTTCAGCAGTGGACTCTTGATTGGCTGTAAATAAGAAGAAGAAGAAAGGAGACATTTTCCCCCCTTATATTCTGTATAATATTTGGTGTATCTAAAATTTTATGCCTACGGAATTTTTCAAATATTTCTTCTCTGTCAGAGAAGAAAAATGTCAATATCGTTCTTCTTTTCTAGGTGTCATAAGAGGCGACTGAAGGAAGAACCAGAAACCGGCAATAGCTCTATATAATACAAAATTTTGAAAAATACTGGACCAAAATTAAGTGCACCATTGGTGCACAAGGGTACCAGTGTTGATGGTTCGAGATGTCTGTCACTACAATCGTGAATCGTAAATTTTACATTAAATAATCACTACTGCTACCAGAGAGGCCAATGTCCAGCACAACACTTCTAACCGTAAGGGAAGGCGGCAGTTAAGTAAACGGCAATTTCCAATAGTGTTATAACTGAAATTATGATAACTGTAGACAATTTAGAAACAAATTAAAAACTTCTCCAAACCAACACCAAAATGTATTAGTTACGTGTGCAACACAGCCCAAAGCTCCTCACTGCCGTTACTACCGTGCCAATACCAGTATGGACATTTGTCTTTTTCTAAACAATTTCCTAGTCTTTATTTCATAAACTCTATTCCATAAATTAAAATACTATGTAGGAATCATCGGAGTCAGCGGGCAATAAAGACAAAAGAAAATGTTTAAAAAAAGAAACTTGTCGTTATTAATCGAGCTAACCTTACTTTGGTTATCATAGGAATAGCAAGTTAAGTGTTAAAAGGTAAAGAAAAAGATAGTTATTTCACGCAACCAGTATATATTTGATCATAAGTTTGTTACTTAAGTTTAACACCATCACTGAACTATTCTAACTTACATTAGCCACAGGGATGCCAATCGTCTGACAAGAGTTCCATCGACTAAATTATAACACAACTCATCAATGAAGATTGATTTATCAATAAAATAGTTCAGTTAGAACAGTTATATATAGTTAAGTCCAATTGTGCTTTAGTCGATAAATCACGATCATCCCTTCGTTTACATAATGTTATAAAAAATTTACAGATCCATTATATGTCAGTGTAGGGCTGCATTCATGTTACATATTACGAAGGTTCACCTGCCTTCATCATGTTCTTAACTATAATAAAAAACCACTACAGAATAACATTTTCGTATCAATTACATGTATATACAATAGCTAACTTCTAGAGAAATTTCTTTCGGTTAAAAAGTCTTAATAAAATACAACAACCAGTTTAAAATTGTATTGAGTTGAATTTTTATTTTTTTGTGTTTAAACTGTTGTTGTAACTGATTCGAATAATTATCGTAGACGTGACAAACATAGTTTCTACAATATATGCAATAGTATAGTTTGTGGCATAGTCTTTATATTTGACTGTTTTGCTATTATTTATGTATATATTTTCAAATAATGGGTTCTGCATTTTTTGTTAGTGTTAATTTAATAAACATGTTGGATGTTTCATGGTGTTTATTTAAGCTGATTTTGAAAGTTCATTTAGATATAAAGTTACAATCACAGGACAGATACACGCATGAAACAAATGATGAATGGAATCTGTGAGTTAAACAGTGCAAACAGACTGAATTGGGTTTTTATTGTAATAAATTGCAAAGCTACGCGGATAGACATGCGACAATACTAAATGAAATCTTGTTCTCTTCAGAGAGCACAACAGCACATACAAGCTGGTATGAGACTTTTTAGAGATTAAGATAAGATAATTAATGTGTGCCATCAATGACTCCTATTTGATTAAAATCATATATGCAAATGATGTCTAATCGCTTAGAAATGTCAACCGAAGGAATAAAGAAAGGTGCATTGATCTGGAGGACTGATTTAAATTACAGAAAATACAATGAGTATGAGATTATAGAAAGATTGGATCAATTGACTTGATCAAAGGAGTTGATTTTATTAGGTAAAGCTTAAGAGACATTGTATATTCATTACATTCATGTTTTTAGCATTTGGTTTGTTTGTTTTTATTGCATGAGAATATAAGTCCTACTTACATTGCTTGCATATATATAATTAATTCTTGTTGGATGGTTAGACTGCTATTGAAAACATATAAGAAATTTTATAGTTAATAAAAAATATGATGATATATTTAGAATTCAAATGTCTAAAAGGATTAAATTTATTCCACAATTAAGGGATTTTGTTTAGAGAGTATAGCATTCTAGGAGTTCTTTTAGTAGCCCTGTGGCGATATTTTATAAAATATGAGATTTTTTTTCTGTTTCATTATTTAAAATCATTTAAGAGTAATTAAGTTTAAAAATAAGATGTATTTATAACATGAACACCTAACATAATTTTCAAAGTTAAAATATGACGAAGGAAGTAGTTCGTAATTTGCAATAAAATTGAAATAAAATATTAGTAAGTGAAGAGGAAGAGGTTTTTAAAAACAATGCTGTGAGGCAGTGAGTCCCAAGTGCAGCAAGCGACAAGCATTTGTGCAATGTGTAGTGCAAGTTGGGTGACATTGGGTGGTTTATGTGTGGTAGTGTGTTGCATTGGTTTGTAAAGTGAGTGTTTGTAGAACAAGTAAAAATAAAAATTATGTATGTTTTATAGGTATCAATGTAATCATTTTAGATACTTATAATATGTTATTATGGCACGAAAAGAAGCTTAATGGGTAATTGTCTTAAGTAAGTAATCTTATTAAGTAAAAAGGAACTAAAAATAATTGTCACAGAGCCGAGTCACGATAGCCGAGTTGTTCGGTGGTCGGAATTTCGAGTCTTGAGACCCGAGTTCGATCCCCAGGTGTCAGTACCAATGAGTTTTTCAAAAACTTATGTACGAATTTCATCGTTGGCTTGGACATAACGACGGCGACGGGCTCACCACCTGTCACGTTGTTCCGAAAATATCTTCGGTGGAAGGTGGGTCAAAGGGACTTAATTGTCTAGACTTGACCTCTGTCTACCCCTGTATTGGGAATTGCGTGAAGATATTTATATTTGTTTATTTATTTATTTTAAAAATAATTGTAGGATTTTGATACAGTGTGTGAGTATGCGGTCACTGCAGAATGCAGCATAAAATGTTGATGAAATTATCGAAGTACTCTTGGGAATGTTAACATATATGAGATTAATTTACTTAAGATAGTAAGAATTGCATTGGTTGTAGGTAGCAATGGTAGTCGTTAATTGAGTATCGATTTTGAATGATGATGATAATAAAAGAGGTCGAAAATAATGTCTCGGTTACGGAACAGAACGGAATAGATCTTTGTATTTATCATGCAACAATTCGTACTGGATCGTTGCGATAGTAAAAATTCACATGTCATGCGATCATCTAAAGCGAGAACTTGCTGTTCGCGATTATTTAGGTAAACTAGTCGCGGGAAGAATTAAAGAAGTATTCTGTAACAAGTGGCGAGGAGGTAAGTATGATGCATATTGATAAGGTTTAAGTTTAAAACCGATTAAATTTGGCAGTGTAGTATTTTTCAAAGCGTTTCTCTCTGTGAATAGATGTGTGTGTGGTGTAGTTGTGCGCGGGAGGGGTGCAGTACCGTGCGGTAGGCGTCGCGCGGGTCGCGGGGGTCGCGGGGGTCGCGCGGGTCGCGCGGGTCGCGGGGCGCGCGGCGGTAGCGCAGCGCGTAGGCGGCCTGGCGCGACGTGACGTCGGCGCTCCAGGCCAGGCCGAGGCGCGTGCGCGCGGCGGCGGCGGCGCGCAGCGCGGGCGCCAGCGGCCGCCGCGCCGCCCACGCCGCGCTGCCGTTGGACGCGGCGCCGCGCGACAGCGCGCGCACCTGCGCACGCACCCGCACGTCACTCCGCGCTCGCACCTCCGCGCGCACAAACAGACAAATTTAAATCTATCAAGAGCACGCGACACGACTACGGAAACGCACCGTTATGGTATAGTTGCGTCCGGGCAGCAAACTATCCAGCGTGACGTTGGTGTTGGGGGTGGTCAGCGTGTTGCTGTCGTCCTGCGACGGACCCGTTTCGTGGTACGACACCTGCAACACAATGTCATTGTCGGTCAAAACATGTCGATTAAGAAAAATACGACATCTGCACAATACTACACCTAATTATAATCTGTAACAAATCTAATCTGTCTGTATCATGTGTCCATTCATACAAATAACATGGCAACTCATCAGCATCAGCTCGACAAATAAGTCATACTGGTCCTGCGTGCTGCCGTCGGCCGGCCGCCACCACAGCAGCAGCGCGGCGCTGCTGTAAGTGAGGTGGCAGCGGTGCCCACCTGGTACTGGTCCTGCGTGCTGCCGTCGGCCGGCCGCCACCACAGCAGCAGCGCGGCGCTGCTGTAAGTGAGGTGGCAGCGGTGCCCACCTGGTACTGGTCCTGCGTGCTGCCGTCGGCCGGCCGCCACCACAGCAGCAGCGCGGCGCTGCTGTAAGTGAGGTGGCAGCGGTGCCCACCTGGTACTGGTCCTGCGTGCTGCCGTCGGCCGGCCGCCACCACAGCAGCAGCGCGTCGCCGTCGTCCGCGTTGCGCCAGTGCAGGTCACGCACCGGCAGAGGCTCTGGAGCGCATCATTTTAGTTATAAAAATCACATCACAGTTAACATTTATTTGCCACACAAACTTACTTGATATATTTTCAAATTATCCGCCAAAAGTAAGTTAAATACTTTAAATGCTTGCAAACCGAAAACTATTAGCCAAATCATTTACAAGTATAAAATAGGTCCCAAATAAGACCCTTGAGGCACGCCAGATGGTAAATACAAATGCTGTAAATTTATATCTAGCAAATAAAACCTTTTGTAATCTGAGTGATACGTAACTGTGAAACCAAGAGAGTAATTACCGCAAACACGGAAAGTATTTAACGAATGGTTTAGCATATTGTAATAAACCCTATCGAAAGCTTTACTTATGTCTATATAAACTGAGTCTGTTTGTTTTAATTATCGATAACATTGTTCTTTTCTCTTCACTCTTCAACATACTCCAAAAAATTGGAAAGTTGATTTACTCTTCTAGAAACTATATTGGTCTTCTATTATAAATGGCTTTATGTAAGCTGATAAGACTGGAGATGAAATGGAAATTGATCTAAAATATTAAGAATTTTTGATGTTCTCGAGATGGGAATTATATTTTTTGAACTTTCTAATTGGAGGAGTCCCGGAAGCTATAGATTTATTTTATAATAAAGTTATATTATTATTGGCGACAAAATTGATTCTGCACATGTTGTTGTTTGTTTATCTTTACGCAATTCCCTATACAGGGGTAGACAGAGGTCAAGTCTAGACAATTAATTCTGCACATGATTTCATAAAAGGAGGTGGTATAACATCATGGACCGCGGCGCCCATCGATTCGTCTAGTTTGGTTAAAGCATGTTTGGCTTCTGAAAATTCTTGTTTTATTTCTAAAAATAGTCATGTCTACTAAGATTGTTAGACAAGTTTTTATATACATGGCATCATTTGCAACGGTGTGTTTTATTAGCTGTCAGTTCATTTAAAAACGTATGGTATCTAACTTTTTGATTTATTTTTATGAAATACCAGAATTTTTTTATCGTTTAACGAGCTTTGACGTCTTTATTATCGTTTAACGAGTTTTCTCTATTAAATGAGTAGTTTTTATAATAGGTGTTTATGATATTGTTTGTTTTTATCCCTGATTTTGTATTTTTTTTACGTATTTCACTTTTTATTTAATTACTTGTAAACCATCTCGAAAATGACCTGTCCTACATTTTCCCCCCGGAATTTAATAATTAATTTTAATTCATTATAAAAGTTCAGTTGGTTTAGGATTTCAACTAGTTTGCTTTACTACTAATGCTAGTAAAGCAAGCTAATAGGCTTGGAATAATTTTACTCTATTATTTTAATATTTATTTTCGAATTATTCGCTTTATGAAATTTTAATTCTTATCATATATTTTCGAGTCATTTCCGTGTGGCTCGTACCAATGAGTTTTAAAAATTTTTTTTTTTGTACGAACTATATCGTTGGTTTGGATATAAAGACGGCGACGGGCTCACCACCAGTCACGTTGTCCCTAAAATATCTTCAACAGAAGGTGGGCCGAAGGGACTTAATTGTCTAGACTAGAACTCTGTCTACCCCTGTATTAGGAATGGCGTGAAGAGATATATATTTTTTTATTTCTTTTTATTATTACTTATCCATCTCATTTTCCTGAAATCGGGGTTACATTACCGACTTGAGGTCTATTTGTTTTTCCGCTACCAGTTTTATGTTTATGGTAACATTTAAAACTTAATTTAACAATACCTAACGATGCGGTTGAAAACGCGGGGAAAACAAAAAATATTAATGCCTTGAGTTCAAAAATTCATGTTTATCTCATAAATGGATACCCCTAACAGGATATTACATACCCTCATCAGGATTGAAACTTACAATGTGTATTTTCGAAGGTAGGATAATTACTTGGTCACTTGGCTAGATTATCTACCTAGATGCAGACGTGAAATAGTAAGAAAGTTTGTCAAATTCGCGTCAGCTGCGTGTGGCACTCACTGAGTGTGAAGTCCGCGGCGGCGGGCCAGGAGGTGACCTTGCCGGACATGGTCTTGACGGTGACGGTGTAGTGCGCGCCGGGCTCCAGGCCGTCGAACGAGGCGACGGTGGGCTCGTCGCGCCCGTACACCTGCGGCGGCAGTCGCCGCCCGCCGCCGCCCCCGCCGCTCTCCGCCAGCGCCACCGACACCTGGTACTTCTCGAACTCGCTGCGGAGGTATACATATATACATTACTTTATCAGCATTCACAGTAAAGCTTCATGGATGTTTTTTTTTTGGGCCGGCTCGACCGGGAAGTACCACGACCTCACAGAATACCGGCGTGAAGCGGAAGTTGTGACAAACTTCTGCGTTTCGTCTGGTGAGTGCAGGTAACCGGTGGCACTGTAAGGTCGGCATTGCGGGCGTCGACGCGAGTGAGGCGAGTGAGGCGAGTGAGGCGAGACCTGTGCTCGGCGGGCGGCAGCCAGAGCACGCGGAAGGCGCGCTCGCGCGGCGGCGGCACGGCCACGGCGCGCGGCCGCAGCGGCACGGTGCGGTACTGCGCCGTGGTGGGCGCCGACAGCTCGGGCTCCGACACCGTCTGCACCGAGATGTTGTACGCGCGCCCCGGCACCAGCCCCTGCGGACCGCACGCTTCAGTGTCGTGTGACTGCCTGACTGACTGACTGACTGGGGCAGACACTACGCCTTATACATTTATCAAGTTTTCGATTGGAAAATTTAGCAGATTTCTCTCGCTAGAACATTAATAGAGTGAAAACTAGATGCGTAACCGACACATTTGAAAACAATAACAGCTTCTTTCATTGAGACCTTTAATAAGAATACCATAACAAATAAAACAAACCATACAAATCCAAAGTAAACACGCTGGCATATGCGATCTCAGTAGTAAAATTATAGTGAAATAATACTAAAATAAAGTTAGTAAATCTGTAAGTATTTCTTACCGGATTGCCTCAAGGCCGTCACGTGGGTCCTCTTTCCTTTCGTTAATTCATAACAGTTTTATAGTTTACAACTTCGAAATTTAATAGCCAGCAACGGCTTACATTAACACTACATATTTTAATTTTACATATATGACGATCTACGTCGAAAAGTGGCGTACACGCAGGTTGTCATAGTCACGCGAGCTCCTAGTAATCCTAGATTCGATTCCCAGTTGGGTTATTGTAAAATACAATTTTCTACATTTTCTCGAGTCTGGGTGTTTGTAGAAGGTACTCCTTATTCCACAACACAAGTGCTTAAATTAGATACTTTGGAATCTAAGCAATGTATGTAATGTTGTCCGTATGTATTTATATATTTATTCATATTTAATAAATTAGTTTGCTTACAGCTGTTACTAGCAGAGTACCTCAAGAATCAATCCTAGGGCTCATTCTATTCTCTTTGTATTGGGCTGATTTTACGCGATGTATAAAAATGCAATTTTTTTTCGTATTAAGCTCATATCTTTTGCCCTCATTTTCGTTTAATTATGGATTTTTGTTTTGTTTTTATGCTGTTACAATACATTCTTTATTATTCTTTCTCTCTTTCATTCGTGGAATGGACTGTACTTATATTTGATTTTGTTATTCTTAGTTGAAACAAAACTGATTTGTCTTGTGAACTTCATGCCGTGTAAGCAGAAAAAATTATCATTCCCTTTTTCCTCAGTTTTGTAAAAAGTGACTCGAGCTTGACTTTAAGTTAAGTGAAGTGGGCGTGTAAACCATTTGGATAAATGTCAAATTCTTAAACAAACCAAAACAAACAAAAATTGGTAAAAACAGTACCCGAACCACTGGTACTGTGTTTACCAATATGTTTGTACAGCGTGACGGTTACGGCGAAACGTCCGCCTGGGGGAGGCTCGCGTCCTGCAATAGACGTGAATAGTCGTGCTGCAGTAGACCGGCAGCAGTGCGGTGCAGCAGTACCTTGAAGGCGGCCTGCGCGGGCCCGGGCGGCTCGCCCTCCTTCTCCACGTACAGCTCGGAGTCGCGCGCGTCGCGCGGCTCGATGGACACCTGCGACACAACGCGGCTTTCAAATCACATCACTGATGGTGAGTTACAAACTGCTCCGTATAGGTTTATACTTTCAAATACTAGGGATATTGCAATTAGTTGCATACTTTTGCCAACTTTACAGTGAGAGTCTCGATAGACGAGTGGTTGGGTGATCGGAATTCGAGACATGGAGAAGATTTCGAACGCCAGATGGTAGGCTCGTAACAATTTTGTACCAAACGTTGATGTAAAAACGGCGACGAGCTTATCACCTGTCACGTCGTCCTAAAAACATTTCGTCAGTGGAACATGGGTCTAAAGGACTTAGTTATCTCAATCTCTGTCTACCCCTGTATTGGAAATGGAAATGCTTACAATGCAAATATATCCGAGGTTGTAAAATAATATATGTTAATTCATGTTCGACTAGCGAATAAATATGCATTGTGACAGGATGAATTTTACTAAAATTGTTTAATTATCAAACACAAACAGATAAAAGTCACGATAACCGAGTGTTTGGGTGGTCGGGATTTCGAGTCGAGAAACCCGAGTTCGATCCCCAGGTGGCAGGCTCCTACCAATGGGTTTTTCAAAAACTTATGTATGAATTATATCGTTGGCTTGGACATAAAGATGGCGACGGTCACATGTCACGTTGTCCTGAAAATATCTTCGGTGGAAGGTAGGTCGAAGGGACTTAATTGTCCAGACTAGACCTCTGTCTACCCCTGTATTGGGAATTGCGTGAAAATATTTCATTTATAAACAGATAAAACTGATTTTAATTTGCATCAAGTTACTTCACACAAGTTATTATCAGCAGGGAAAGGAGAATATATTCATTATTTCTCGTGCAGTATGATGACCTCTGTTATCCTTAGTCAACGAACGCATTTTTTTAAAAGAATAGTAGCAATGCCGAATAACATTACCAGTATTCCTGTTACCCACTCCAATTAAGCTGCAATGCTTGTGTCTGGAGTTGGTTTACGTCAATAGTCGAATGGCGGGGCCCGAACCTGCGACGCCATGTTTCGCAGTCCGCACCCTAAACCATTAGGCCATTGCCGCTATAATTTACTTAGACGTTTTATCGGGGGGGGGGGCAGGTACCTTGTAGTGCGTGTAGGCGCCGGCCGGGTAGGGCGGCTGCCAGAGCACCAGCAGAGTGGTCTCATTGCGGAACCACACGATGAACTTGCCCGGCGTGTTGGGCCCTGGCAGCAATCACACCGCGTTACACAATTGTACGGGAAACGTATCCATGTGCGAAGCGGAAAGATGCATGCAAGTGTTAAATACATTGATGATGCGTAAGCGTGCGCCGCATGCTGATTAGTCGATATATTTTATAGTTTCGGTTAACTCTTGACGGCCTCCGTGTTCGAGCAGCGTGCCGCTTTTTAAGACGTGTCCAGCTAATATCAAACAACTTTTCTATATTGTTTCATGTCTGAGCTTACATTGGTTGTACTTTTGTTGTATCTGATTCCATAACATAAGTGGTTGAACTACTTAGGTATCACAGTAATGTATGTGATAATGTCCCCATTTATTGAACACTATGCGCAATTAAGTGACAAGACGGAAACTAACGTGCAGCGATGACAGCTGAACTATAAGTAACATGTTTCAGACCATGCATATACCACCTTTATAGGTAGTTAACAACCCTAAACAAAACAACTAAAAGATTTTGTAAAAAAAAAACAACTGTCTTACAATGTTACATATCGAATTCGTTCGAGAGGTATATTCTATAAGTTTCCAGAATTTATTGACAAACAATGTTATTTATTCCAATAAAAGTAACCAATATCCACCGGTTTTAAAATGATTCCAAAAAATTTCCGTTCAACAGTCGTTTAGTCGCGAAAACACAACAAATAAACAGACATACAAGTCGCTTTCGCTTTTAGAATAATAGTACAGATACAATAACAATCACTTACGGCCTTCACATGCACCGAATCACTTGGAGTTTTTACTACCTACCGATATACATATATTAATCTGTTTTGAACATTAATTAATGGATTTAAGTCAGCGAATGATCTTCTCTTTTGTTTATGGCCTGTCTTGTTCGAATTCTGCAATTATCAAGTCGGTACGATTTTATTTTATCTCAATGATTCATGTTACGTTACTTATTTTATTTACGATTATTGAATACCTTACCACATATCTAAGGGATACTGCATAAAAGTTAATACAAAACAATAATTTTGTAATAAATTTGTTTTAAAAACTTGAAGTTAAATACACAATTTGTATTGAAAATTAGTGTATTGATAATATGTGGCATGAGAAATTCAATCCTAGACCTCGGCGTCTACAAACCCTCTACATGTTCGACGTTTGAAGTTTTCTATGGCCTGCAGCAGCCACTTACCATTAGACGGACCTTCATTCATTACCCTAAATTAGTTAAAAACAATTAAACAAATTTGAACCTATTAGAAATGGTTGAACAAATTTTTCTAGTCAACGCTACACGTTACGTCTGCACGTTTGTCACGAGACGCTACAAAGTAAACCAGTGGAAAGGAGTTTTTTATTTTTTTTATTTTATTGACGTTAAAACATAAAACATAGAAATACGTCGCAAACGTTCCGAGTCCAACATCTTTTGTTGATACTTTGTAGTACAATGTGAAGTGCGCTGTGTAGGCGTCGCCGCTCGTCGCTCGCTACGGAGCAAACAAAGCGTCGCGCCGGTCGAACGGATCGCGTAATTTGCTATACTACAATACAATTAAAAACGTAAAACTCGTTTGAGCACTAGTCGACAATTGCTGTTAATAAGGAAGAACATGCTAATCGGACAAAAACATTGTTTTGCGCGTTGATGGCAATATAAGCACATACAATTAAATACATACGAAAAAATACAAAGCAAAACACGAAGAACCATCGCTTAGGAAATACGAACGATTTCTTAAGTTAAAGTTCTTAAGCCGGCGTAGTAACAAAAACAGATGGTGTTTGGACAACACTCGCATTCGAGCTGGTTTCAGTGAAGTACTTTTTGCTTCATCGGGAGAATTCTCGACGTCTGATTTGCTTTCCATAAATCTTTGGATTTGTAAAGGTTTTTCGCTTAACCATCTTTTACAACCCCTTTCAATAAAAAGGAGATACTTTGTGATTCCTAGGTGGACTTTTTTCAGTTTCATTTTCTCTCAAAAAATGTAACCAATATCAATATCCTTAGTCTGTGAATTGTTACATTTACAGCATAAGCGTCTATAAAATTAAGAAATCAAAGCAAACATAAATAAATCTGCAACTAAACTAAAACGATCAGACATAAGTGCAGCCGGTGTCCGTTGGGACGCCATGCACTAAAACAAGAAGACGCAGCATGCCGTGCGGAATGGTACAGGAAACGCTCACCGCTCCGCGACAAGTCCTGACGCCGCATATAAAGACAAGAATGCGGACTGATTAATGAGCATTACACTTTCCTACATCAATGTATCAAGGACAGTAAGCTTACTCCGAACTGGCATTAGTCACAACTGGCTTGCGCAAAATGTGTGCCAATGGTTGACGACATCATTCAATATTTATTGCTTTAATGTGAGATATGCCACTGGAACCATATAAGTTTACAACGACATAATATCTATGTACAAGGAAATGCATGAAACACTATTGTGTTTTAATAAACGTAGTTATTTACAATGTCGAACACATGTTATACACAAGTTGATATCAATAAATAATAATAATAAATATCTTTACGCAATTCTCAATACAGGGGTAGATTTAGACAATTAAGTCCCTTTTACCCACCTTCCACCGATGATATTTTTGAGACAACGTAACAGGTGGTAAGCCCGTCGCCGTCGAAATGTCGAAGCCAATGTAATTATTTATACATAAGTAATGTAAGAATTACTTCGTACATAAGTTTTTGAAAAAAGTAATTGGTACGAGCCTGCCATCTGGGGATCGAACTCGAGTCTCTCGACTCGAAATTCCGACCACCCTACCACTCGGCTATCGTGACTCTTAACAAATTGATCTCTTCTTTATTATTTATCGATTTTTATGTCGCCACGTATTATCATTGCTGGAGTATTTAGAGGTCTAGACAATTTAAGGCTTTCAATTCACATTTCACCGGCTCTTATTTGGGACTACGTGACCTAACTTTGAGCCTTTTACCGTAGTAGTGTACTCAATAATTTACAAGAACACATTGAGACTAGATAGAACTCGAATCACTTGACAATAATAGTTATTATAACAAGGTACAACATGTATTATTTATATTGAAGTATTACAAATATGAGTAAGGTATGAGAGTAAATATGAGTAACTGCTGACCGCTTTCTAACAGTCACTGGTTAAATCAGATTTTAAAAGTGACGTCATCGTCTTGGCTAACGAAAATATATTGCCAATAAATTCTAGTGCCTGACTAGGCGACAACATTTGATCACTCAATTATGACAAAGTTACAGTCATTTATTATAGATAACTTGTTTGCAAGCAGCTGTAGTTTGTTGTTAAAAAGTAGTTAAAGTTAGTCACTGAGCACGAGGTGAACCTTCGGCCACAGGCGTCAACGTAAATTGCATAATGAAATAAACCATAATTTATAAATGACCATAAACAGCAAACGTGAATTGTACAAAGTCGACGCAATGAATAGCTCGATTCGCGATTTGCTTCAGTCGGGCGAGACTTTTCTCTAGAATTAACGAAATCGGAGCGGAACTGATTCGAAGCGCGACGTGAAAATTACAGTTCGCACCGCCGTTACATTTCATGGGACCGGTGTTATATATTACAGCAAATGTCAAAGCCTCAACGGCATATGCAAAATATATGATCTGTTTTTTTTTTAAACATTTTCCTCAACGCCCGAGACATCATTCAAATGTATTTATAGACTAAATAAGGAGGCGGATTAATTTAATAACTCAATTAATTTCATTGATTATCGTTCCATACAAAGCACACAATCAACAATAAGCTCAGCAAGTTCGGAGCCTGTGAATATTAAAAGAAAATGATAGCTTCGATTTCCATATGTTGATGCAGTAATCTTGACAAACATAATTTTCTAAGCACACACAGATGTATTGAATACTCACGATAGTCACTTGTTAGAGATAATAAATAGGTGATATATTTTCGATCTCAGTACATACTTGTTATAAGATATTTGTAAAAATAAAAAATATAAATTAAAAATATCTTCACGCAATTCCCGATACAGGGGTAGACAGAGGTCAAGTCTAGACAATTAAGTCCCTTTGACCCACCTTCCACCGAAGATATTTTTCGGGACAACGTGACAGGTGGTGAGCCCGTCGCCGCCGTTATGTCCAAGCCAACGATGAAACTCGTACATAAGTTTTTGAAAAACTCATTGGTACTGCCACCTGGGGATCGAACTCGGGTCTCTCGACTCGAAATTCCGACCACCCAACAACTCGGCTATCGTGACTAAAAATAAAATTTTCATACTACCATAAGGGCGAAACCGGTCATGTATTTGAATTAAAATAAATAAATAGTGGAATAAGTAAAAGTGAATTTGAATCTATGCACACGTCTATGTGTTGGTTGGTCGGAATTTCGAGTCTCGTACCAAAGGTTTTTTCAAAAACTTATGTAGGAATTATGTCGTTGGCTTGGACATAAAGACGGCGACGGGCTCACAACCTGTCACTTTGTCTCGAAAATATCTTCGGTGAAAGGTGGGTCGATGAGACTAGACCCCTATCTACCCCTGTATTGAGAATTGCGTGAAGATATTTATTATTATTTATCGATGTGATCAGTGATAAGATAAACAATATGCATTATTTTCGCGATGACAACATAATTATTCGGTGTTGTGTGAGTTCAGTTCATCGCGCAGGCTATCGCAAAGCGGCGTGGCAGCGAGCCAGTGCGTCACGAGTGGCGAAGTCGCGCCACGGGTGACATTACGGCGTCTAAAGTGTAAGGTCAATGATAACTTTAATCATTTAATCAAAAGCTATGGTTCCGTGATTGGAACATTTACAACGTTTAATACGCTATTTTTTTTTTAAGTTAATCTCAACACAAATTCGTACTTGCTTAATATGTTCTATTAAATAACACTTGCTAATACACAAGTCACGATACACAAAAGTCACGATAGCCGAGTTGTTGGGTGGTCGGAATTTCGAGTCGAGAGACCCGAGTTCGATCCCCAGGTGGCAGTACCAATGAGTTTTTCAAAAATTTATGTACGAATTTCATCGTTGGCTTGGACATATGGACGGCGTCGGGCTCACCACCTGTCACGTTGACCCGAAAATATCTTCGGTGGAAGGTGGGTCGAAGGGACTTAATTGTCTAGACTTGACCTCTATCTACCCCTGTATTGGGAATTGCGTGAAGATATTTTTTTTTTAATACACGAATTCGGAATGGAATTCGGTTGACGGCTTTTAAAAGAGTGTTTTAGAAACTAAAATTATTCTGATAAAATATTTAGGATGTAATGAAATATTTGTAAGTTGTACACGAGATAGTATCTCTATGATTACTGTGCTGTGCCTGTGAGACTCGCTCGACATAACTAACGTCGCAAGCATTTAGTGAGAGCTGCACGACGTCAGCGACATAAGGAACAATGGCGTCACCAACAGCCTACTTCCCTAGCAGTCTAATAGTCGATTGTTGGCGGGCTGCGTGACGTCACGCGCCGAATTGTTTGATGAGGCAGCGTTTCACGGTGTCTCAAGGTTTGCCTACGCAGACAGTCGACACAGATTCAAACCCACTATTTAGCACGAGCAACCTAGAACCGTACGTAGAAGTAATAAGTTACTCAGTTGTTTGCGTTAACCGTACGTAACCCCTGTCAATTTCTGATCAGATGCTTTTTGATCTAATACTGTATATGCTTGTTTTAAATGCAGCAGACAGTCGCGTATCATTAGATATGCAAAGATTAGAAAAACCACTACAAGCTAATGATGAGACGACGTTGGAATTTGAATAAATCATTATAAAATTAATAGCCAATGCAAAAAGGAGCCGCCGTTAATTTATTTCCTTATTCAGTCGAGTAGTGCTATATAACTACTATAGATATATTCGAAAATTCTACTCGGCCTTGGACATGCTACATTTGTTATTTTCGTATTTATACTATATTACTCACAATAAGTCACGATAGCCGAGTGGTTGGGTGGTCGGAATTTCGAGTCGAGAGACCCGAGTTCGATCTCCAGGTGGTAGGCTCGTACCAATGGGTTTTTCAAAACATTATGCACGAATTATATCGTTGGCTTGGACATAAAGACGGCGACGGGCTCACCACCTGTCACGTTGTCCCGAAAATATCTACGGTGGAAGGTGGGTCGAAGGGACTTAATTGTCTAGACTAGACCTCTGTCTTCCCCTGAATTGGGAATTGCGTGAAAAAAAAAAGATAAAGTGAAGATATTTATATTTATACTATATTACATAGTATATAGTTGTTATCCGATTAGAAAGAAGTGCACTTATTCTCTTCGGACCTGGTAATTTATGGCTTTTATTTCATTTCTGCACGCGGAATGGTGCAAAGTAATTGTTTAACAACAGCTTTATAATAACGAATTTCCGCAAAGTAACCCCCGAGTCTATTAACTATAATTACGCACGGCAATATTTTGACACAGGTCATAAAAGTAGAGTCTTGATATTACATCTCTCTAGAAACTACAATTTGTGCACTGTATATTATAAAACCGTTCCAATATCAGACAAACAATCTACGATAATATTCTGGCGACAAACAGCGATTGATTCGTGTCTCTTGCCGCTGCTGGCCGTCTGTTGGCTGTAGTGAAATCTGATCAGGTATTTAGGTGCGGTGACGTCACGAACAACTTCCTTGCGGCGGTCGGTTGACGCGTGACGTCACGGCACAGACACGCGAACGGAACCCGGGGCTCCCAGTTGTCCGCCATACTCGGTCGTGGCTCGACGGCATGTGTTCCGTTACGTAACAGAGATTGTAATGTAATAGCGTGCTGCTTCGAGCCGCAAAACTTTAATACGTTAAAAGCAATATACCGCATAAGGGTAAAAAAACGACATTTTACGTCCTACTCTTGGATTTGTTGCGAAATAATTCACAATTATCCAGGATAATTGAGACTCAATAAACAATAGAAAAGATAACATCAATGTAAACACATGTTACCGAATAATTTTCACTTTAAATTACGTACTTTCTAATTAAAATATGCTCAAGATTAGTAAAGTGTTAGTATTATTGTGTACAACCAAACCCAAACAAAGTTAATATTTAACACAAACCCATTTATTCCTTGGCAAAAATAATTGTTATTAAAGCTTAATTATATGTAAAATTAATTTTCAGCGTTAATAAATTTTTAGTAAGTAATTAGTGGAACCGCTAAATTTAATCGCACATTAGCATAATTAATATAATCTCAGAGATATCTGGCATATCATTATAACAAAATCGCAATGTGAACAACAATAATTTATGTATGTTTTTCTGCATGACAGCAGGGAATAATTATTGAGACAGATGTCTTTATGAAATTTGATTTTGTTTGGGTTCCATAGTAACAATTTAATCTTATGCATGTAGTTTATTTACGAAAGGAAGAGAGTAAATTCTCAAAACTGAAAACTGTGCTGAAACTTGTTTAAAACATGTATATAAAAAGTAAAAAAATCTGGACATACAGGAATTGAAATATTGTAACAAATATCAAGAAGGAATAAAATTACGATCTTTCTGAGAAGATAAGAAAAACTTAGTCAGAATAGCAAAATAAATGTTAGAAGTTTGGGTGATCCGAATTCGAGTAAAGAGACCCAAGCTCGAACCATGAAAAAGGCTTTAATGAGTTTTTCATAAACTTATGTACGATTTACATCGTTGTCCTGGGATAAAGTCGGCGACGGGTTCACCACCTGTCACGTTGTCCCAAAAAATGTCTTCGGTAGAAAGTTGGTCGAAACGACTTAATTGCCTAGACTTCTGTCTACCCCTTTTTTGGGAATGGCGTAAAGATATTTATTATTTTATTTTACTTATTTATATTTGATAGAATTATATAGAATATACCGTGGCAACTCCACTGTATATTCTATATAATTCTACAACACGGCTAACTCGCATTCGTAGCAAAGTTGCGATACTGCCACTTGGCTTGCATGCGCGTGTGTGTGCGTGTGTGTATGTGTGCGTGCGTGCGCTGTACTCACGGACGGTGAAGTTGCGCGAGGCGTAGGCGGCGCTCTCCTTGTCGTGCAGCAGCGTGAAGGCGTGCAGCTGGTAGGTGGCGCCGGGCGCCAGGTCGCGCAGCACGTAGCTGCCGTTGCCGCCGCCGCCGCCGCCCTCCACCGTGATGTTGCGCGCCGCGTCCCGCGCCTCCGTCAGCGGGATCACCTGCCACCGCTCGCAGGTAACACACCGCCACCGTCGCGACCCCCGCCGACCGCCCCAGTCGACTTCACTGATGCGTTGGCGGCCGTTGGCGGTCAAAACGAAAGCCTCGAAGCTCCGCACACCAGCAATTACATTACCGGTCTGCCGGGTGACGGCATTTACCCAGACAACTTCAAGGAATAGGATCAATTTATACTATATACTATTACTGCCATTTGAAACTCCCCTTCGCAAAGTGTCGGCTGCACAGTAGACAAAGACAAATTTTGAGCACAGTAGACAAAGAAAAATTTGAATATTGACAATACAGGTGAGTGTTCATACATTTCAATTGTCGTTTACTTTCGTGTAGTCGAAAAACTAATTAAACGGCTGTACATTTGAAGAAACTTTTCTATTTTTTTACTGCATTCAAGTTTTATTTCATTCTAAAATTTCTTATAAGTTATAACTACTGACAACTGTGTAAAGGTTTCCCACGACGTTGTCAAATTAGCACGTTAAAGTGTACTAGCAGCGGCAAGAGGCGAACGCTGCTGTAGTAAGGAAGGTACCCACGTACCTTAAACCGGAAGCCAGTGTAGTCGCCGTGGGCGGGCGGGGACCACGTGATGATGGTCTTCTTGTTGCGGCCCTGCGTCACGTTCAGGTTGGTCGGAGGCTCCGGCGCTGTTGCACGCACACACGAACACGCACGTTTTTAAATGCAGACTACAGATGCGGTTGGGTGGTCGGAGTTCGAATCTGGAGACCTGAGGTCGATCGCCAGGTGGTAGGCTCGTACCAATGGGTCTTTTGAAATTTATGTACGATTTAATATACAATTGGCTTGGACATAAGACAATAATAGGCTCTCCACCTGTCACGATGTCCCAAATAAGTCTTTCAGTGAGAAGGTGGGTCAAAAATATTTAATTGTCTAGACCTATGACTACCCCCAGTATTGGGAATGGCGTGCCATATTTCCATATTTATTTATACTATAGATAATAAGTTTACTAAACTTTATATACCTTGCCTTTCTTTGCCTTACTTACTAGTCTATAGGAGATCACCGTAGGACATCCCTCCTACATGGAGAATTTTACATAAAACCTAAGCTTGGCGAGCAGATCGTATTACCAGTCATCTTAAAACTTAGACGCTGCTGCACGGCACCGGTTTTTGATTTAATTTGGTGTGGTATATTTTGAAATGCTTTTCAACATTTACTGGTATTTATAAAAAACGTAGGATATAAGAAAACCAAGGCCTTTCTTTTAGTCCCTTTTTACGACACACTGAACAAAAGGTGGACAATAAACTATTACGCCACAAACTACATCACAAACATTTCTTACTGCGGGGCATAGACCTTCTCTATAACAAGTATATAACAAACTGTGATATCACAGAATACAGAACAAATCAGAAGTAGCCAGCGCGCCAAAAAGTGAAACTAGTCGAAAAGGTCGAGGTTGTTATCAACACGTTTCGCGGGTTAGTACATGTGACGCGCTTAAAAAGTAAAATTCAATTCATCATGTCACCTTTCAATATCTCCCTAAAGTACGCGCGCCATAAGAAGTATAGGAGTTACGTACATAGGAAACGGCCCATTAAAGTCCACTGTAGGACATAGGCCTCTCCCATAGGGAGGATTTGCCATAATCGCCACGCTTGGCAAGCGGATTGGCGATCGCAGTAGCAGACCACTCGCACCTCAGACGCTGCTGCCCAGCTTCGATCTGATTATTTTAGTCTGATATTTTTGGAGATGGTTATCCCACCATCTTTCGGTTGCCATGACGATATTCAAGGCTGTTTCTCTTAGTCGCCTTTTAAGATATCCACGGGAAGAAAGGGAGTGGCAATGTTCTTACGCCGACGCCACACGGTTAATAGAGGGTATGTAACAAAACTGTTTAAATGATATATTAATTCCTTCCATAAAGTGGTGAACAGGATTTAAGCCAGCAACATTAGGTATGCGGGAAGTAGTAGCATGGAGGGATATACTCTCGCCGCTTGACGCCGTTATCGACACATTGGACAGTAAGGGGATATCATCGGACGCGTCTCCTGGTTTGCTCTGTATTCTGAGTGGTGGTGGGAGTACTAAGAAAGCATAAACGACACACT
Organism: Sericinus montela; assembly: GCA_029286605.1. Taxonomy (NCBI): domain Eukaryota; kingdom Metazoa; phylum Arthropoda; class Insecta; order Lepidoptera; family Papilionidae; genus Sericinus; species Sericinus montela. The sequence goes on from JAGSMR010000001.1 coordinate 305,087, forward strand.
TGGAATTAACTCTGCGGACAGAAGACGTCGCTGGCCGTTATAGTTTTGATTCATTTCTTTCGCCAACATCTCACTATGTTTGTAATTCCTTCAATATTGCAACTCCCGTATAGAAAGACTACTTATATTGCAAAATAATAAATTTAGTAATATATGATCACTAAAGACTGGCTTTATTAAACCATTACAACTTTACATGTACCGTAGACTTCAAAAAGGCACGTAGTACTAGCGTCGTTATCAAACGCGATGACGTACTGAAGTCCCTCCCAAACAATACATTCATAAATACTGACGCGATGACGTAGTGAAGTTCCTACCCAACAAAACATTCATAAATACTGAATGCGGCAAGTGTACAGACGGCGGGTGTGCATCAGTCGCCACTGACCTGTGATGATGGTCTGGTTCCAGATGAGCAGGTCCGCGAAGGTCGCGTTGGAGTAGTAGAGCATGAAGTGGTACTTGGTGCCGGGCAGGCCCTGGAAGTTGACGGTGGAGGCGCGCGCCGGCACGGTGAAGTTGGGCGCGGGCGCGCCGTGCGGCGGGCTGTAGTCCAGCCGGTAGCGCGCGCCCGCCCCCGCCGCCCCCGCCCCCGCCCCCGCCGCCGGGATCTCGATCACCAGGTCCGCGCCCGCCGCGCCCGCCGCCCGCTGCAACGCACACGCTCACTGACGCCGGGACACGGGACAAACTACAGCTGGCCGAAGTTACGCGGCACTAGCCGTCTAATATGAATTTTTTTTTTATAGAAAAGTCCGGCAAACGAGCAGGCGGCTCACGTGATGGTAAGTGATTACCGCCGCCCATGAACACCCGCAATACCGGAGGCATAGCAGATGCTTTGCCTCCCTTAGAGTGCCCCCCCCCCCAGAATTGGGAAGGGGTTTGTGTGGGCCTCCGGTTACCTGCACTCACCAGACGAAACGCAGAAGTTTGTTAGACTCCTACTTTACGCCGGTATTCTGTGAGGTCGTGGTACTTCCCCGGTCGAGCCGGCCCATGCATGCAACAACAAAAGCTGATGCGTGGTTCTACCACTATTAAAATATATATATTTTCTCAAATTAGCGTAGCGGCTCTCCATGGGCCGCTTTTCGCCCCCGCGAGAAATGAGACGTGATGGGTGGCGCCACATCGCCGCCATTTTTCAAATTAAGCAGAACATAGCTTAATGTCAGTTTATTGTGCAAGAGTAGATTGTGTACTCTTTTGTGGTGTTTTAGTGCGCCCGACACTCTATTATTTATATATATTTAAGCTAAGGAGTTAATAATTCAACTTATTTTCCTGTTTGAACTATATAAAAAGTTTAATTAAGTCACAATAGTGGAGTTATTGGGTGATCGGAATTCGAGGCATGTGACCCGAGTTCGATATTCAGGAGATACCATCGTCTCGTCGTATGTACGATTTATATAATAAATAAAAAAAATATCTTCACGCAATTCCCAATACAGAGGCCGAGTCTAGACAATTAAGTCCCTTCGACCCACCTTTCACCGAAGATATTTTCGGGACAACGTGACAGGTGGTGAGCCTGTCGTCGCCTTTATGTCCAAGCCAACGATATTCGTACATAAGTTTTTGAAAAACCCATTGGTACGAGCCTACCAACTGGGGATCGAACTCGGGTCTATTGACTCGAAATTCCGACCACCCAACCACTCGGCTATCGTGACTTTTTTTTTATTATTTATATCGTTAGCTTGAACCAACGGCACCTATCACTTTGACCCGTAATAGGATTCAGTGAAATGTGGGTCGAAAGGACTAAATTGTCTAGACCTCAGATAGCAGCTAGTATTCATTGCAGCAGTATTTCCCAATACAGCGGGTATTGGGAAATGCTTGAAGATTTATATGTATATATACAATTCTAACATCTGTGCGCCGTATTTGTTATCCCTGAAGTTGTCAGAATTCGTCACGAGGTCACGTCCAAAACTATATTTAATTTCACCAGATGGGATCGAAAATATTTACACCAGATAATTTCTACAATTTCAATTACGTCACTTTAAATTGCAAGTAGAAGAAAAAGAAGTAGGCATCGAAAGATATTAATGGATAAAATTTCTTCTAAGAGAATCGTGCACCGCTAATTTCAGAATGGTAAAATGACTTTAAGAGGTGAAGAAAGAAACGGACGTCCTTATCTGTTAAAAACATGTGTGTACCTAATTGACAAGACTTGCCGCACATCACATCACACTAGAACATTCCGCGATCTTTTGAAACATTTCGGAATGCTCTCGAATATTCTCAAAAGGTCTCCTTGTAAAATCGGTACTTTTTTTATGCTGCACACCATACAACTACCCGAAATATACCAGACTTCTGAGTTTTAGAGGCATGCACACTATACGTTTCTTCTATATCTTCACGCCATTCCCAAACAGGGGTAGACAGAGGTACTAACATGTCCTTCAACTCACCTTTCACCAAAGACATTTTTTGGGACAATGTGACGTGTGATAAGCTTGTCGACGTCTTGATGTCTAAGTCAACGCTATAAAACGTACAAAGTTTTAAAGGAAACTGATAGGTACGAGCCTACCACCTGGGGACTGAACTCTGATCTCATACTCGAATTCCTGACACGCAAGCACTCGGCAATAGTGTTTTTTTTTCTGTTCTGATATATATTCATTAAAATATGAATAACAAACAACACATCTCGGCGTCTCTACGATGAATCTTGCATCTATAAATAAATAAATAATAATAAATAAATAAATATCTTCACGCAATTCCCAATACAGGGGTAGACAGAGGTCTAGTCTAGACACTTAAATTCTTCGACCCACCTTCCGCGGAAGATATTTTCAGGACAACGTGACAGGTGGTGAGCCCGTCGCCGTCTTCATCTATTAATACACTCTAAAAATTAATAAGTTTTTCTTAAAGTAAGGGATTCGCTGATTAGTTGTTTTAGTCAGAAAATCCGCTAACATGAATTGAGGAGGCCATAAAAAAGTTAATGCGAACTGACAAAAATCGCTGATGAATAGAGGTTTGATAAGATATAGTAATAACATAGTAGAACATAGTTCCAGAAACTTCAACAGTGTCTTGTTTTTAGTCCAATAACTGAACATTATTTTCCTTGTTTATAATTTTTTTGCTAAGTCATCAGTTTTTCTAACATCATAATATATATGAATGTACATTTAGAATGTACACTGTAGTATTGATATTGTGTGTAGTGAATGAGAGATGTCTAAAATAAACAAGTTGTATACTGGCCTTTCAAATCTTTAGTACCTGTACATTATATCACATATGAGTAATATTATAATTTACTTTAACATAGAAGAAGATGCTGGAAATGTTCTAGAGATAATGATTTATCGCTTTACTTAACATGTTAGAAGCAACACCGGGTTTTATTATATAAATAAATAAATATCTTCACGCAATTCCCAATACAGGGGTAGACAGAGGTCTATTTTAGACAAATAAGTCCCTTTGACCCACCTTCCCATATTTTCGGGACAACGTGACAGGTGGTGAGCCCGTCGCCGTTTTTATGTTCAAGCCAACGATATAATTTGTACATAAGTGTTTTTGAAAAACTCATTGGTAAGAGCATGCCACCTGGGAATCAAACTCGGGTCTCTGAACTCGAAATTCAGACCACTCAACCACATGGCTTTTGTGACTATGATAATTTGGAGAAATATTTAATAATACAAAAATAGCTAATGCACATAATTTCAAAATCTATATATATATATATATGTATATATATATATATATAAATATATATATATATATATATATATATATATATATATATATATATATATATGTATATATATATATATATATATATATATATATATATATATATATATATATATGTATATATATATATATATATATATATATATATATGTATATATATATGTCTATCTCTGAAATGACTGGAGCGATTTTCACTGGCACATAGCTGATGTTATAGGGGCTGCTTTTATTTTTGAAAAGTTATTAGGGTAGCACATGTTAAATCGCGGACAAAGCCGAGGGGGTAGGGGGCAGGTGTCCTTGTCTAAAAAAAATTATTACAATCATTACATATTATTACAATCATACTTAAAACTGTTTTTATTTATTACTGTTATATTTCCAAACTACATTTACTACCCAAGCAATTATTGCTACATTTAACAAATTCTCATATGGGTGAGGCCCTTGAGCTGTATTGCTTTTAAAAATTTCTAGTTTATGTTTTTTTTAAGAAGCTCTCATACTTTGTTAGTCTGAATAGTTTACTTTTTTTTTATAATGATATATGATTGCATTATAATACATGCATTATTACATTGCATAATAAGCATTCTACAGAAACGGACCATCTGAAATTTTATGTTACTGTGTTAAGTGTTAAACTGGGGCTTTGCCTGCAGTTTAACACGAACATGCAACCCTTATTATGTTTCTAAAATAAAAGTAGCCTATGTTATTCCTTATAACATTAACTGTCACTGAAAGTCCTATTAAAATTGGTCCAGCCGTTTCAGAGATTATCTGGAAGAAACAGACGGACAAAAATTGTAAAAAAAAAATATTTTGGTGTATGTACTGTATATATATATGAAGTGAAAAACGGTTATTTTAATATTACAAACAGAGGCTTAGATTTTATTTATATGTATAGATTAAGATATAAAAAACATTAAAAACAAGAAAACATTTCAGTGAATAGTTTTTTGCTAAATTCATAAATGTTTACTGCTCAAGATTTTTATTTTTACAATTATGGATGAGCCTTTAATTGATCCCATTATCTTTCTATTTCTTTATTGGTGGCCCTTTTGTCAAGTATCAAATGAGCTGTTGATCATCAAACAACTTTTCAGATCTTGATAAATGACAGCTAAGAAATGTAACAAAATGGCATATAGGTTCATTATTTGGAACCTGTAATATAGACAAACACCACATCTGTGTGAAAATTTGCTATATGTAATTAAAAAAAAATATCTTCATGCAATTCCCAATACAGGGGTAGCCAGAGGTCAAGTCTAGACAATTAAGTCCCTTTGACCCACCTTCCACTGATGATATTTTCGGGACAACGTGACAGGTGGTGAGCCCGTCGCCGTTGCTATATGTGATAATTCAGTATATGCTTCATCAAATGGCAAAAGGTGCAAGAATGTAGATGAAAAATTAGAAACAATGTCTATTACTTTAAACAACCTAATCTTGTATTATAAATTGAATTTACATTTGTATTGCAGCAACTAATTTTAATAAATTGGCTAATATTTTTTATCATATAGGTGACATCATATAGGTATCTGAAGGAAAATTTGGTTTGTTATGTGAAAAACAAATATTACTAGATATGTAATATTTGCCCAAACTAATTTTTTCCAAACTCTTCAAAATAATTGTCAAAAATAAAATACATCTACTTCATAAATAATGCAGTATAATAATTGCTTATCACTTGGCCATTTTGTGTTCTTATTAATTATACTGGCCAGGATTTATGACTAATAGTTTTATTAATCACTTGGCCCATGACAATTTATTCAAACTTGACGAGTCCCAATAGCTTTTATGACTGACTAACCATAACTTTAACAAAAATTATAACTAAAAATATTATAACATAAATCTTATTACACAAATAGTTATGCTGAAGTGTGAGGCACTTCAATAGGTCTTCAGTTGTTATGGGTTAGTCGGACATTATGTTGTGTGGTTTCCACAGTGCTATAGTTGATATAAATCAGCTATACCTTTCACAGAAAATCCTATGCGAATTTCAAAACCTGAGCAAGTTATTATAATAATAAATTGGTAGTGCATAACAATCAGCCCAAAACTTTGTGCACAGGTCTACAAGTTATCTTTTTCTTTCATTTTGAGACAAAATGCCAGATGCTTTTTTCTCTCCAAATTAAATTAATTAAGTCTTCAAATTAATATTATTCAACATCAAGAAGCAAACTGGTCTTGGGCAGCAACATCTGAGGTGCAAGATGTCTCATCCTATGAATGTACAAATGTGCTGGTATTACATTATGATTTTTTTTTTATGTTTATAGAAGAAGGGGCAAACAACCAGGTGGCTCACATGATGGAAAGTGATCACCGCCACCGATGAACATCTACAATACTGATAAAACTGCTGACAGCAGCACATTCCATAAAGTGTAAGTGCATAGCAGAAAATTCAGAAAAAAATGCACTGTGGTGGAATGCCAAGCATGAAGGTGGTGTCTATGGAATTTTTGCCATAAGGATTAATGATGAAATTCAGCAGCTGATAATGGCAAATATTCCTTATGGAAAAAGCCTATATCCTGCAGAGGACTTTCATAGGCCATTAAATAAGTATGTAACAGAGTAAAAAAATATAACTATGATGTATTTATTGTTGTATCTTTATATGCAGGTATTAAACCTATATGCAGTATGTCACATATATGTTAAAGACAGCAATGGGCTCATCACCTGTCACATTGTCCCAAAAATATCTTCGGTGGAAGGTGGGTCAAAGGGACTTAATTGTCTAGACTAGACCTCTGTCTACCTCTGTATTGGGAATTGCGTGAAGATATTTATTTTATTTATTTACAATATCTCACCTTCCACTTCAAATTCATGAGAAACATTACTGCTTTCATGTATTACTCATGGCTCTACTTGTATTTCGTAAGAAATTGCAGTTTTTCATTTAATGCTACTGGCTGTTATAATAAATTATCAAACCTCTTTCAAGTACAACAGTTTTCCAGCTACAAAAGATATTTTGTCTAAATCCAAAATATTCTATAAACAGTACACAGATTGTTTACTTCAAAATTAAATTATTTAGATGTAATTCGATTTATCGTGTTATCTGACTTGGGGTATGCTCATGTTTTATAAACGACAGCAATGAGACTTACAGCAAAAGCAGCAACGACAAACACGAGAGCAGCGGCACGGACCAGGCTCGGGCGCCGTGCCCTGTTCGTTGCCGCCGCTGCTTGCACAATCCACTTCTTCCACATCATTGAAGGCCACTCTTTGATTTCACACAACACTTTCTCCTTCAAACGAACACCATTATAACTTGTTTCAGGCATTATTTTATTTATTTTTAACACAAACAACCGTCACATCATCAAAATGTACCTTGAAATTAAACACATGTTTATAAAATCAGATAAAATTGTAAACTGTAAATAGAAAATTTCGTTCACATTAGAATAAAGGTTGTTGTCATATGTCATATGCCAACAAATTGTCATACTATTTTCCGTTTCTCTAGGCACATATGGCATTGGGTATCAGAGTCCAAACTAAAATGTAGCCAACAGAAAAAATAAAACTACCCACTATTTAAATGTATTTGTTTTTTTAAAAACTCGAAAAAAATACAAAAAGAAGGTATATTAGTGTTAATGTATTTAACATAACCTACTAAAATTACTACCATCTATTTTTTTTAAGTAATAACTAATTTTATAAAATCTGCAGTCTATGACCACATTCTAGATGGGCCCAACCATTATATCAGATTTGACAAGCCACATGTCCTCGCCAAAGCACACCAATTCCTACCCAGGATGATCCATGAGGCTATTGAAATTCAAAAAGATCCCAATTTCAATAGAGAAGATGGTCGGGTACTACCACCAGCTTGAGATCCAGTCATAAATAAAATTAAGTCCAAGACCAAGCATACCTCTGCAAGACTTCAAGATACAGTGAGTAAGTTCTGCGTAAATCGGATCCAAAATTAATAAATAAAGTTGTCGGTAGCCAAAGGTAGCAATGACAGCGGGATGTTCAAGACCTCAATCCCCCCATTACCACGGATGCTGTAAAGCATCCGTGGTAATGGGAAAATGGAAACGTCGAGAAATAAAAATAGTTTGTTAAAAACTAATTAAAAACGCTATAAAATCCGAAAATCATTTTAGTTAAGATGTGTAGCATTCGCGTAAATACAAGAAATCACTACATTAATTATTTTAAAAATAATTTTCCTTCCAGAAGCGTAACAAACGACTAAGACAAACAGAATTAAATAGTATAGTATTAGTAATAATAATGCCTACCGACACATGACAGGATAACCTTCACAAAAAATATCAGACCAAAATTAAGTAAACCGGAGACGGGGAGAGGCCTCTAAGGTACGAGGAGCTAGTACTGCGATCGCTAATCTGTTCGCTTGGCGTGGTGATTATAGCAAAACTTTCTGTTTTGCTATAATCACCACGCCAAGCGTTTGTTAGGTAGTTTAGTATATCAGAATGTAACGAATGTAAGTCACGATAGCCAAGTGGTTGGGTGTTCAGAATTTCGAGTCAAGAGACCCGAGTTCGATCCCCAGGTGGCAGTACCAATGAGTTTTTCAAAAACTTATGTACGAATTACATCGTTGGCTTGGACATAAAGACGGCGATGGACTCACCACCTGTTACGTTGTCCCGAAAATATCTTCGGTGGAAGGTTGGTCAAAGGGACTTAATTGTCTAGACTAGACCTCTGTCTACCCCTGTATTGGGAATTGCGTGAAGATATTTATTTATTTATTTATATCAGAATGTAAATTTTTGTGTAATTATTACAGACTGAAAGTTATGCTTGTTTGAATAACACCAATAAATAATAAAAACTAATAATTCATTGCATATATTTAGGGAAAATGTTAATATTGGCAACACATAGATTTTATTTATTAAACAAGAAGATGTAATGGAAACGAAACCCATTCAGCCACGTTCAGTTATATTTGTCATTTTTTTTAAATACTTTATTTAGAGAAACAAAATTATATTTAAATTTGCAATATTTAATAACTATAACTCACGATAGCCGAGTGGATGGATGGTCGGAACTTCGAGTCGAGAGACCCGATCCCCAAGTGGCAGGCTCGTACCATTGGTTTTTTCAAAACCTATGTACGATTCATATCGTTGGCTTGGACATAAAGGCGGCGACGGGCTCACCACCTGTCACGTTGTCTCGAAAATATCTTCAGTGGAAGGTGGGTCAAAGGGACTTAGTTGTCTAGACTAGACCTCAGTCTACCCCTGTATTGGGAATTGCGTGAAGATATTTATATATTTATTATTAATATTTAATAACTGAAATCTACAATAATCGAACAGCCCCACGCCTCATGGCTTACTACCAGGAACGCTGGCTCATTTACAGGTTGAATGGCTAGACATGAGCAGGCATTTGTTGCCCATGCATAAAGAATAAATTCAATTCATCGCCCCGATTGCTACTTAGAGGACAAGATGTAGTGCTTGAGCGGCGATGATTTATCCCCATAGGCTGAAGATACCATGAAGATGTATACCTTCAATAAATTACAATAAAGGTGTGGTGAAATACAATTTTCATATATAAATTAAGTCACGTCAGACGAATTGTGTGATCGGAATTCGCCAACTGAGTTTTTTTTCAAAACTAATGTACGATTTATATCGTTCATTTAGACATAAATACACACAACACAAAGACAGGCTCAGCACCCATCACGTTGTTCCATAAAGTCTTCGACAAAAGGTGGATCTAAAGGACTTAATTGTCTGGAGCTCTGTATATTCCCAGTATTGTGAAGTGTTAATGTAATATTCTAGCAGATTTAATTGACTTCTTAAGGAGTACATAATATGCTTTTGTATACAAATAATGTTCCATTCTTTTTCTTCGAATAAATTTTATTTCAACTTTATAATAAATATTATTATTATTTTATATGTTTGTCCTGTGGTATTGTCGTAACAATATACAACCCACTTACTTCTCGTGGGCGTCGAGAGTCGACTAAGAGAAAAGTCTTGAAAATATCAGTGACTAACGAAACCAGATGGAATAACCATCTCTTAAAATAAAAGCTTTATTTAATAAGTATTTGTTACTATTTGAATGAATGTTTTTATGGGATAGACTATGCGATAGATGGCTGGGATAACAGAGTCGAAAATTTCCAGACCATAGTTTAACAGACCGGTGACGGTGCTGGTCAATTGTATTAAGCTCTAGTACTTTATGTAAATTAAACCTGCGCATAGATCACTTTAAAATAGCCACCTGGTAATCTTTACTAAATTTTAGCATACTTCTCAATATTGTGCACTGTCAAATTTTAACATTTCGCCAACTTTTTATCCTCTATTCTCCCTCTCTGCAATACTAAATAAATAAATAATAAAATTAATAAATATCTTCACGCAATTTCCAATACAGGGGTAGACAGAGGTCTAGTCTAGATAATTAAGTCCCTTCGACTCACCTTCCACCGAAGATATTTTCGGGACAACGTGACAGGTGGTGAGCCCATCACCGCCTTTATGTCCAAGCCAACGATGTAATTTGTACATAAGTTTTTGAAAAACCCATTGGAACGAGAACGAGCCTGCCACCAGGGAATCGAACTGGGGTCTCTCGACTCGTGACTTATTTTGCATTATTAAAAAAATATTATGCACATGCACTATACGAGGGGTGATCCAAAAGTAATGATGATGAAAATAAAACACGGTAATTAAAGTTAAAATAGTAATTTATTTTTATAATAATTTATTGTCTCTTAAGAAATCAATACATTTAGTCCATTTTTTTTCTAAAAATGCGTCGGTGAGAAAGCTCGCTTCCAAGTCATCGATTATTGTTTATTATTATTGTTTCGTTTCAGGATCAAAATGGTGGATCCAGGTCTCATCCATAGTCACAAAACGGAACAAAAAAATTTCTTGATCTGCTTGGAACTTTTCGAGATTGACTCTCGAAATATCAACTCGATTTTTCTTTTGCTCGTCGTTAACATTCTGGGTACCCAACGCGCAGAGACCTTTTTCATATGCAACTCGTTCGCAAGGATTCTTTGAACGCTGCCATATGAGATCCCTGTGACCTCAGCCACATGCCTGATGGTCACTCTTCGATCTGCCAATACAACATCTTCGACTTTTTTCACGTTATCTTCAGTGAGGGATGAGGATGGGCGTCCTTCGCGATGTTCATCTTCAGTTGATGTTCTGTCCAGTTTAAACTCCTTGACCCAGCGCGCAACTGTAGAATATGGAGGAGCAGAGTTCCCCAATGTTTCCACTAAGTCACTGTGTATGTCTTTTGAAGAAATTTTTTTTAAACAGAGGTACTTGATTACAGCTCTAATTTCGTTTTTCTCCATGTTGATGTTATCTCTTTGACAGTTCGTATTCAAATTAATCGTGATCTATTTATATGATTTTTTAGGCTGACGTAATGAGTATATAAGCAAGCAAAAAATTTTTTTTTGGATTTTTATGCGGACCTGAAGTAACCGATTATGATTACTTTTGGATCACCCCACGTATGCAGTGTAGTAGTCCAGTGCTATTTCAGTTTCAGTTCATTATTGTTATTATCTTGTCTCCTGTGAATCTGCGTTGTTCAAAGAGTAAATAATCACTAGTTATAGCGTTGTTGGCAGCACTGAGCTGTCTTATTGTCATTATTATTTGACAGCCTTTTATTTGTGTGTGCATGTTGTTTGTTTGATATGTGGTTTTATTGGCGGCAATCGTTATTTTTTGTTTTTGTTGTTTGTACAGAATTGGAAATAAATAAACCATAGTTGGAAATATATAATATTCAACAAAATGGTGCAGAACGACACTGAAACTTGGTCTCCTGACGATACAATAAGAGTTTTGGTTGCTTCGGATATTCATTTAGGTTATTTAGAAAACGACGCTGTACGCGGAGAGGATAGTTTCATCGCTTTTGAAGAAGTACTGTCCTTAGCTGTTCAGTATGATGTTGATCTTATTTTGCTAGGGGGAGATTTATTTGACCATGCAAAACCATCCCCCAGTTGTATGTTCAAGTGTACTCAGATCATACGTAAATATTGCTTTGGTGACAAACCGATCGCTGTAGAGCTGTTATCTGACCAACTGCAAAACTTTTCGCGAGTTGTTAACTATGAAGATCCGAACTTGAATGTTTCATATCCCATACTATCAATACATGGTAATCATGATGACCCTGTTGGACAAGGCAGTATTAGTTCTCTTGATATACTTTCCATCACAGGGCTTGTAAACTACTTTGGTAAATGGAGTGATTACACCCAAGTTAGAGTGTCCCCAGTACTACTTCAAAAAGGGGATACAAAACTTTCTCTCTATGGCTTAAGTCACCTTAAAGATCAACGGCTGTCACGCTTGTTTGGGGAGAAGAAAGTTGAAATGGAACTTTTAGAAGATAATAATGATTGGTTTAATGTTCTAGTATTACATCAAAACAGAGCTGACAGAGGGCATGGAAATTATATTCCTGAAAGTGTCTTACCTAAATTCTTAGACCTTGTCATATGGGGTCATGAGCATGACAGTCAAGTCTTTGCTTTTAAAGATATAAAAAGAGAGAATGAAAGTTTCTGTGTTGTTCAGCCTGGAAGTACTGTAGCCACTTCACTGGCTGCAGGTGAAGCATTACCGAAACATTGTGTCTTACTCCAGTTACACAAGAAAGAGTATATTGTAACTCCTCTCCCACTGAAAACTGTAAGACCCTTCATATTTAAAACTATTGTTTTGTCTGAGGAAAACTTAGGTGAGGAGAATGTTAAAGAAAATGAAAAAGTTCAAGCATTTCTTAAAGGTAAGGTGGAAGAAGCAATAGAAGAAGCCAACAAAATGCGTAGTGGGGATCCCAATCAACCACTTCTCCCTCTTGTCCGCCTCTCTGTGTTCTATGAACATGAGGGGCAAGATTTTAACCGTATGAGATTTGGTCAGAATTTTAATGGTATGGTAGCCAATCCCAATGATATACTTATTATGAAAAGAGAAAAGAAGATAAGGGAGCGTAAAGAAAAAGATGGTATTGAAGAAGTTGATATGGGACGCGCAGCCGTGGAAGCCAGTGACGTGGAGTCATTGCTGCGTGCATACTATGCAGCGTTACCCCCAGAACGACGTCTCTCAATATTATCAGTGCGCTCGGTGACAGAAGCTGTTCGAGACTTTACTCTAAAGCGTGATGATGGCGTGTTTCGTCGCGCGTTTGAGGGCCACCGTCGGCGCTGCGTGGACTTCCTTTTGCAGTCGACAGCAGAGACGGAGGACGAGGTCAAGGAGCAGCTACGCTTGTGCAAAGAGGGTCTGGATGCTACGGATGAAGAACAATTAAAGGGTTTGATCGAAAAAGCGGCCGCCAGACCCAAAGTGGTGATAGATAGTGACGAGTCAGAGCCGGAGCTGGAGCGGTCGACGGAGAGCGGGCGCGGGCGCGGGCGTGGCGGGCGGGCGCGGGGGCGCGGGCGCGGGCGGGGGCGGGCGGCGGCCGCGGAGCCGCCCACGCCGTCGCCCGAGCGCCGCACGCCGCGCCGCTCGGCCGCGCAGAAGACCACCATGTGGCTGCAGAACCTGTCGTCGGAGCGCAGCTCCCGCCGCCGCCGGGACTCCTCAGAAATTGAAATTTCCGATTGAATGGAGCATCCTCTTTGTCGTCAATAATTTTAAGTATACCTATGAACTATACTATGGAAAAATAATATTAAAATTTTTATATCTCTTAATCATGTTTAATTGAAACAATAAAATTGCAAAATGTTCATTCCTCTGATATTCTAGCATTAGGAACATGCATGTCTAACTTGAGTAGTAATAATAGATTTATGCAAAAAACCATTTTTAGTTGCTACGGACACTTTAAATTCACTCCACAGCTGAGAGATAGCAAAGTTGATAATACACAAACATAAGATTTTCTTTAATCAAATTCCTGCTATTAATTTAAATGATTCATTATAAAAACCCAAATGGCAAACTATAAAATAGATTGGCATGATGGATTTTAACATTATTCTTTTTAGGGCTAGGAAGCATTTAACTCTTTACCAGGACTGTAATAAGTCCTGGCAAAGCATTTGATTATAATTCAAAACCTCATAAATAAATCTTTATGATTTTACCCAATATTCTGGTTCAATCCACCTTTCACCGAAGTTTAGACATGACAGGTGGTGGAGCTATAGCCACCAATTTTACCATTTGTTTCCAAACAAATGGTAAAATATGCTTATATACACAGAGTAAAATGTCACGATAGCAGAGTGGTTGGGTGGTCGGAATTTCGAGTAAAAAGACCCGAATTCGATCCCCAGGTGGCAGGCTCGTACCAATGGGTTTTTCTAAAAACCTATGTACGAATTACATCGTTGGCTTGGACATAAAGACGGCGACAGGCTCACCACTTGTCACATTGTCCCAAAAATATCTTCGCTGGAAGGTGGGTCGAAGGGACTTAATTGTCTAGACTAGACCTCTTTCTACCCCTGTATTGGGAATTGCGTGAAGATATTTATTTATTTATACACACAGAGTTTTGCTTGGATGACAGATTACTCAATTAGAGTACCAGGTACTTAATTATTTACTTTAACTTTTTTTTAAATTTATAATAAAATCTATTTTTGTATTAAATTTAACAGAGATGTTGGCTATGCTATGATAAAGGGCAATATCGTTAGATCTATCAAGACTAGTAGAGGAATTGTAGGAAACAATGAAAAACAGCTTTAAATTCAATTTTTATTTTTACTAATAATAAAAGACTACATAATACTTTAAACATATCCACATAACCAAATCTCCTGGATATGGATCTTGGTGGCTCCAGCCAATACATAAACAATAAAATAATTAGTTTATTTTTACATCGAGTTACAATTAGGTTAGTGGACATTCGAGACTACTCTTTCTGTACATACAATCAATCTCTTACCCACCAACTGGTAAACATGCATAATAAAAAATTAAAATATTAGTTTTATATGGGTCGGCGTTAGGATTTAGCATCCCTTTTCTTCTCATGCATGTTGGAGGGGAGATTAAGGAAAAGGCTTTGGCAATGGTTATCTATCCGCAGAGGCAAAAAAAAAATAACAAGTTTAGCTGAGTAGTAGAGGAGAATAGTACTGATTGTGCGAGGTGTCTTGTATTCCCAGCAAGTATAGTGATTAACAAGTAAGTAATATTAATAACAATTTAAAAAGTCTGTCTAACAGTCAAACATACAAATAGGTAGGTTACAAATTCTATATATGAATGTACAAAATTTTACTATAGGTATTTTTTCATCACAATTTCTAAACATTTAATATTTATTTAAAAATAATTCAGACCACTTACATACAAGCCAAAGAAGGTAATAGGTTATATGTTAATTGTAAATCTTCACATATACATACTCATAGAAAGCTAAGTTTACCCTGGAGACATTTTACTATATCTTAACTAATATTAAAATACTATATCTTAATAAAATATAACATTTCCAAAACTATAGGAGAATCAAATGTGCACAACATAATTACTTAATAGAGTTGGAAAGGATATAACAGATTTTACAGGAATTTCTTTTTATTTCTAATAGACCTGGAAATATTGGCGGTCAGGCGTGCAGCGCGCGGGCGAGGTAGCGCAGCGCGCGCGCGGCGGCTTCGGGCGCGGCGCGCGCGGCCAGCGCCAGCGCGGGCGCGGCGGGCGCCAGCGTCAGCACCACCAGCCCGGGGCCCGGCTCGGCGGGCAGCTCGCCGAACTCGACCGTCATGCCCAGCGCCGCCACCACGGCCTGCAGCGCCGTCTCCGGCGGCAAGTGCGAGCTGCCCGCCAGCGCGTCCAGCGCCAGCTTGCGTTTCGCCTCATCTGCCGTGCAACATACATACATACACACATAACGGCCTATTAAAGTCCACCGCAGGGCTCTCCCATAGGGAGGATTTGGAACAATCGCCACGCTTAGCTAGCGGATTGGCGATCGCAGTAGCAGACCACTCGCACCTCAGACGCCGCTGCCCATCTTCGGTCTGACTGTTATGGTCTGATTTTTGGAGATGATAATCTTGCCATCTATTGCCATAGCAATATTTAAGGGTTTTTCCCGTAGTCGCCTCTTACGACAACCACGGGAACACTGGTATCCCCCTGGAGTAGATTTTTTTCATCCGCTACCATGTTTTGGGGAAAAAGGGGGTGTGGGCTTCCGGTTACCTGCACTCACCAGACGAATCGCAGAAGTTTGTTAGACTTCTACTTCACGCCGGTATTCTGTGAGGTCGTGGTACTTCCCCGGCCCATTCATGCAACAACAAAAGCTGATGCGTGGCTCTACCACTGGTTTTCAAAGTGCCGCCATCTCAAGGTCCCGGGTTCGATTCTCGGTCGGGTCAATGTAGAAAAACTACTTTTCTACATTTTTTTTAATTTGCAAACGAGCAGGTGGCTTACGTGATGGTAAGTGATTACTCGAATACGACGAGGAGGACTATATATAAGTGATTACCGCCGCCAATGAACATCCGCTGTACCAGAGGCATAGCAGATGCATTGTCGGCCTTTGAGAAAGGTATAGGCTCTTTTCTTGAAGGTCCCTAAGACGTATCGGTCCGGAAAAACCGCTGACGGCAGCACATTCCACAAAGTGCAAGTGAGTGGCAGAAAATTCCGCGAAAAACGCACTGTGGTGGAATGCCAATCATCAAGATGGTGTTGATGGAATTTTTGACTATGCCGTAAGGTTCGATGGTTAAATTCAGCGGCTGGGATTAATCCGAACAATTCCTCGAAGCACTCCCCGTAGTAAATCTTGGAAAAAATGCTAAGAGATGCAATATCTTTTCACAAAGCCAGGGGATCTGGCCTATCAGATATAACATGATGGTCGACGATTCGAGCCGCACTTCGTTGGATACGGTCCAATGGAAGGAGCTGACACTGGGGTGCCCCATCCAGAGATGCGAACAGTACTCCATGTGCGGCCGAACCTGCGCCTTATAAAAGTTGCAAGCGGTGGGCCGGCATGAAGTACTGTCGAGCTCTACTGAGCACGCCAAGCTTCTTAGAGGCCAATTTAGCCTTCCCTTCCAAGAGACCGCGAAACTGAACGTCGCTAGATATGTCGACGCCAAGGATTCCGATACTGGCTGAGGAAACTTGGGGAGTGCTTTCAAAATGAGGTGACACGACGAAGGGCTTCTTTTTAGCGGTAAACGCGCAAACTTTGTCCTTTTAGGGTTGAACTGGACTAAATTTATTCGGCCCCAGTCTGAGATTTGGTCTAATAAATTCTCGACTTCTGACACTTCTCGTCGACGTGTTCCCGAGAAATAATGGCACGGCCGATGTATAGGGCCACCAGTGTGCATAGCAATGAATGTTACTAATTTGTAACGAATCATTGATATACAGAAGAAACAGGGTTGGCGATAACACAGCCTTGTGGGTCACCAGCGTTCACAGACTTGGAGTCCGAGCATGCACCGTCAACTATGACCTTGATGCTCCGGTCTGTGAGAAAACTAGTGATCCAATTGCAAAATTTCTCGGGAAGCCCATATGATGGAAGCTTCGAGAGAATCGCTTTGAGTCCAAGCTAACTGCCTGGGCCTGCCCCTTGCTCTCTGTTGCCTCCGCCCATCGATGAGTGAGGTACAAAAGTAGATCACCAGCTTAGCGACCCCGACGGAAGCCGTACTGGCGATAACTAATCAACTGTTGCTCCGCCAAGTATCTCAAGAGCTGGCAGTTTATAATGACTTCATTATTTTGGAGAACAAGGAGGTGATAGCGATCAGTCTGTAGTTGCTCGGATCTGAGCGGTCGCCTTTCTTAGGGATCGGGTGCACCAAAGCTGTCTTCCATGTCATCGAGACAACACCTACAGAGTACCGAAAAAGTCGCGTTAGAACCGGTGTCAACTCTGGAGCACACATCCTCAGCACAATAGGGGCGATACCATCAGTACCACTCGACCGGATGTCTAAGGAGAGGAGTGCTTTGCGCACAGAGCTCTGAAAAAACCGAATGCCCGACATAGAGCACTCACTGCACGGGATGGTCGGCGGTGAGTTCCCCCTATCATCGAGAGTCGAGTTGGATGCAAAAAGAGAACCTAGAAGATCGGCTTTCTCTTTTGTGTCGATGGGCCAGCGAGTTATCCTCCCTGTGCAGCGATGGTAGTTACGGCTGACTGAAATTCCCTTGGACAGTCTTGACGCTAATGCTTTAACCCAGGCCCGGTAGCACTGCTGCTTTTGACGGGATGCCATTCTGCAGGCGCTACCAAACCAAGGCTTAGATCTACCACCGATGGGCACCACAGAGGAAAGGAACGAAAAGTTTCATTCCTTGAAGCACCACATCAGCGACGGAATTTTCAACGACGTCGGAACTATCCAGCGAGAAGCAAACATGCCCCCATGGGTAGAATGCAAAGAAAGATCGCATCCCTTCCCAACTGCCGACCTGTAGTGCCACACACGGCGGTGACGTGCAGATCGCGACCGCAATGGGCACGTGATGGGCACTATACTCTGAATCAGGCAGTGGTCCGATGAACCCAAAGGGGCATCGACGGAGACCACATAGCCGTCCGGATGAGAGGTCAGCAGAAGATCCAGCAGGGAAGGTATGATCTTCGACATCCGGAACCCGCGTTGGCGAAGTCAAAAACAGATCTCCCCGCATGATCAGTGGTTCGAGATCGTAGCCATTCGGCGTGGTGGGCGTTGAAGACGCCAAGTACCACGATCTCTGTGGATGGGATCTGCTGTAGCACGTAATCTGCAGCCATTTGGAAGTGGTCGACGAGTCGGTCAGTTTTGGCATTACCACTGTGGGACCTATAGAGGCACCCATAGACGCGAGGGTGGTCGTCGCTGTCTATGCGTAGCCAAAGGGTGGACAGGTCTCTACCTTCAAAGCTGCCGAGGTGCTGAGAACATATATCCTCTCTGACGTATACACAAAACCCCGGCCCGTGGCACAAAAGAATAATCAAGCTAGTACCACGGGTAGGAAAGATAAGAGGTATCCGCCGGAGAGGATATCTGCGTCTAGGTAAGAAAAAGCAAGCTTTGCCGTCTCCAGATGGTAGTGGACGGCATTTAGATTGGAGTGTCGTCCCCTGATGTTGCAGAGATCCACAGCAAGCGTGGTAAGGGGTGCCGAAGGTTTTTTGCTTCGTTTGCCTTGGACAGTGTGGGAAGAGAGCGGAACTATTCTCCCCCTCCCAGAATAGGAGTGGCAGCCTGAGCATCCGCACTCGATGCTCGGGCAGCGATTGGGCACCCGAGCGCGGGTGTCCAGAGGGGGATTCTCCACTACCGATGGTGCTCTAATCCCCCTGGGGTAGATTTTTTTCTTCCGCTGCCATGTTTTGGGGAAAAGGGGTATGTGGGCCTCCGGTTACCTGCACTCACCAGACGAAACGCAGAAGTTTGTTAAACTTCTACTTCACGCAGGTATTCTGTGAGGTCTTCCTGGTGACTGACGTGGTACTTCCCCGGTCGAGCCGGCCCATGCATGCAACAACAAAAGTTTATGCGTGGCTCTACCACTGTAAAAAATTAATTTTTACAGTGGTTTCACATTTTCTCGGGTCTGAGTGTTTGTGTTGCCTTCGTTGTTTCCGATTGCCATACCTCAAGTGCTTTAGCATCTTACACTGGGATCGGAGCCATATATCTGTCGTATCTATATATGTATTTATTATTATTATTTATTAAATATAGGATGACCCACGGAAGGCTCAAACCTAAAGTATTTGTAATAAGATTCGAAAGGGTTTGCTACATTTCAGATTCCATAAAGTATTTCAGTAACATCACGTAGTAACTCATCGCGGAGTTCAACAGGTAGCCAACGTGACAGAAACTGAAGATAAGTCAATTATGCCGAAATCTCTTCTAAATTAAATGATTGATCATCCAAGGTAAGTATATTGGCAATCGCTTGGCATGGCAAGTAGATTGGCAATCGCAGTAAGTTACGTCTAAAAGCGGCTTCACCGGTCTGCTCAATTTTCATCTGATATTTTTAGAGATTGTCTGTCTGTAGCAAGTTCAGTTACATTTCCGTTTGTCGCCTCTTACGATCCCCACGAGAAAATATTATTCGTACAACGATGGCACACGGCAATTAATAAATACATTTATTGATCATAATATATTACATTATTTAAGAATAATCACAGCACACAGCTATTGATGTACACAAAAAATAAAAAAAATATTTGAAGTAGAATGCAAGATGAGCATCACTCTTCTACGGTAACATGCAATTTCCTCCACAAAAAAAAAAAACAGTCGCACAATTACCACACCCGACACTAATATGCACCATTAAATACTATTTTATTGCGTGTGGAATTACGCAACATAAAGTTTTACACAACGCTTGGGTTTTATTAGCTATCCTGCCAACAATTAACCTTTCCGATGAACCAACCTCCAAACAAGTAACAAAATAAGCAAGCGAAGCAATTACTTTTTTTTTTTTATAGAAAAGGGAGGCAAATGAGCAGGTGGCTCACGTGATGGTAAGTGATTACCGCCGCCCATGAACACATGCTATACCAGAGGCATAGCAGATGCGTTGCCTTTGAAAAAGGTATAGGCTCTTTTCTTGAAGGTCCCTAAGTCGTATCGGTCCGGAAAAACCGGTGACGACAGAACATTCCATAAAGTGCAAGTGCGTGGCAGAAAATTCCGCGAACAACGCACTGTGGTGGAATGCCAAGCATTAAGATGTTGGTGATGGAATTTTTGACTATGTCGTAAGGTACGATGGTGAAATTCAGCGGCTGGGATTAATCTGAACAATTCCTCGGAGCACTTCGCAAAGCCAGGGAATCTAGCCGATCAGACAGACATTGGTCGTCGACGATTCGAACCGCTCTTCGTTGGATACGGTCAAATGGAAGGAGCTGACACTGGGGTGCCCCGCCCAGAGATGAGAACAGTACTCCATGTGCAGCCAAACCTGCGCCTTATAAAGTTGCAACCGGTGGGCCGGCATGAAGTACTGTCGCGCTCTACTGAGCACGCCAAGCTTTTTAGAGGCCAATTTGGCCTTCCCTTACAAATGCCAAGGATTCCGATGCTGGCTGAGGCAACTAGGGGAGTGCTCTTAAAACGAGATGATGCGACAAATGGTTTCTTTTTAGCGGTAAACGCGCAAACTTGTGTCTTTTTAGGGTTGAACTGGACCTAAATTTAGTCGGCTCAACAAAATCTCGACATCAGACACAAGTTTGTTTCGGTACTCGTCGACATGTTCCCGAGAAATATTTGGATGGCCGGTATATAGGGCATCACCAGTGCTGTCGTCTGCATAGCAACATCCATTATGTTACAAATCATTGATATGCAGAAGAAACAGGGTTTGCGATAGCACACAGACTTGGAGTCCGAGCATGCACCGTCGACTAAGATCTTGATGCTCCGGTCTGCAATGGACTCCATTATTTTGGAGAACAAGGTAATGATGGCGATCGGTCTGTAGTTGCCCGGATCTGAGCGGGCGCCTTTCTTAGGGATCGGGTGCACCAAAGCTGTCTTCCATGTCATCGGGACGATGCCTTCAGAGTAGGAGTACCGAAAAAGACGCGTTAGAACCGGTGAAAACTCGGGAGCACACATCCTCAGCACAATAGGGGGGACACCATCGGGTCCACACGACTTCTGGATGTCCAGCGAGAGGAGTGCTTTTCGCACTGAGCTCTGAAAAAACCGGATGTCCGGCATAGAGCACTCACTGCACGCGGTGGTCGGCGGTGAGTTCCCCCTGTCATCGAGAGTCGAGTTGGACGCAAAACGAGAACCTAGAAGATGGGCCAGCCAGTTGTCCTCCCTGTGCAAAGATGGTAGTGATGGCTGACTGAAATTCCCTTGGACAGCCTTGGCGAGGGACTAGAACGCACGGGTTCCCGAAGGAAGACTAGTTTCTCGCCAATTATGCTCGTACTTTGCCGCAGTAATTACTCTTTTAAAGGACCTGGCGGCAGAGTTATACTCCTTCTTAAAAACGCTAGTTTTTGAATCCCGAGATGCTGATAATTTAACCGAGGCCCGGTAGCACTGCTGCTTGCACACACGGCGGGAGCCTGCAGATCGCGACCGCAATGGGCACGTGATGGGCACTTTACTCTGAATCAGGCAGTGGTCTGATGAACCCAAAGGGGCATCGACGGAGACCACCGGATGTGAGGTCAGCAGAAGATCCAGTAGGGTAGGTGTATGATCCTCCACATCCGGAACCCGCGTTGGCGAAGTAACCAGTTGTGTCAGATCGTATGCTAAGGCAAAGTCAAAAACAGATCTCCCCGCATGATCAGTAGTTCGAGATCGTAGCCATTCGGCGTTGTGGGCGTTGAAGTCGCTGAGTACCACGATCTCTGCGGATGGAATCTGCTGTAGCACGGAATCTGCAGCCATTTGGATGTAGTCGATGAGTCGGTCAGTTTTGTATAACCGCTGTGGGACCTATAGAGGCACCCAAAGACGCGAGGGTGGTCACACATATATCCTCAACAACATCCTCAATCAACATATATCCTCTCTGACGTATAAACAAACTCCGGCCCGAGGCACAAAAGAATGTTCCAGCTTGTACCCCGGGTAGGAAAGATCCGCCGGAGAGATATCTGCGTCTCGGTAAGAAAGAGCAAGGCCGGCTTTGCCGTCTCCAGATGGTAGTGGACGGCATCAAGATTGGAGTGGAGTCCCCTGATATTGCAGAAATCCACGGCAAGCGTAGTAAGGGGTACCGAAGGTTTTTGCCTCGTTTGCCTCGTAGAGTATGGGAACAGAGCGGAATTTTACCTCCAAAGAATACGCATGCCCCCCAGAATATTCATGCGCTGCCTGAGTGTGGATGCTCAGGCAGCGATTGTTTCTCCAGAGGATTCTCCAGAACCGGTGGTACTGGTACCCCCCTGGGGTAATTTTTTTTTTCTCCCGCTACCATGTTTAGGGGGAGCGGGGTGTGTGGGCCTCCAGTTATCTGCACTCACCAGACGAAACGCAGAAGTTTGTTAAACTTCTACTTCACGGCGGTATTCTTTGAAGTCGTGGTACTTCCCCGGTCGAGCCGGCCCATTCATGAAACAACAAAAGCTGATGCGTGGCTCTACCACTGTTAATATAAATTAGGAGCATTGTTGTCAATAGATCAAATACCTTGCTTAATATTAAATGAACATGTTTTGAAAAGCTGTCTGAAACGGTTTTAAATTCTACTCCCTAAAGTCGTCAGATAAGTCTCTAAATTATTTGTGTCGTCAAAAAATCTTTTCATCTAAGCAAAAGTCGCCACTACCTGCAAATCCGATAAAGTGACAACACTGAGAAGGTGACCTAACACTTTGGTCATTGGTTGTCGACTGGACTTGTATTCTTAGCGCCAGCACTCGCAGCCTGTGACCAAACTGCTCGTATCGTCAATGGTCATTTGTTGCTTGTTTACTCGTATATTATATGCTTTAATATTTTCTAGCCGATTTCAAAGAGGAGTAAGTTCTTATTAGGGTGTATTTTGGTTTCAAATCTTCGAACTCGAATGTGGTAAACTCTATATTGTTTGAAAGGGCATTCCCATGGGGGTCTCATGTCGCCAGGTCATGACATGATAATGGAATCACAAGGAAATCAAGAAAATTCCTTAAATGTTCTAGATATTTTGAGTATTTGTTTTTCTGATGTAACTTAGTTGTTTGCTTCTAGGGGTTAGATGATTTGAGGCTGCAAAGCTGATGGAAGCAACTGCACTGCATTCTTTAACGGTTTTGCGATACTCACGCGTCATCCAAGCAGCGAGCGCACACAACGACAGCAGAACAACAAGAGCACTCACCTACGTGGGTCAACAGACCTAAGTGATAGTTCGCGATGCGCTGCCCGAGGTCGGGGCGCCAGGCCGGCTCCTCGCGCGTCTCCACGAAGCGCTCCATCGCCTTCTCGTGCGCGCGCATCAGCGCCTCCTCCTGCAACCGCCGCGTATGGTACTCGCTGCGTACTGTACCCGCCGCGTACTGTGTGCACCGCGTACTGTACCCGCCGCGTACTGTAACCGCCGCGTACTGTACCCGTCGCGTACTGTACCCGCCACGTACTGTAACCGCCGCGTACTGTACCGCCGCGTACTGTACGCACCGCGTACTGTGCGCATCGCGTACTGTACCCGTCGCGTACTGTACCCGCCACGTACTGTAACCGCCGCGTACTGTACGCACCGCGTACTGTGCGCATCGCGTACTGTACCCGTCGCGTACTGTACCCGCCGCGTACTGTAACCGCCGCGTACTGTACCCGCCGCGTATTGTACGCACCGCGTACTGTACCCGTCGCGTACTGTGCGCACCGCGTACTGTACCCGCCGCGTGCTGTAACCGGCGCGTACTGTACCCGTCGCGTACTGTACCCGCCGCCTTCTGTGCGCACCGCGTACTGTACCCGCCGCGTACTGTAACCGCCGCGTACTGTACGCACCGCGTACTGTAACCGGCGCGTACTGTGCCCACCGCGTACTGTACCCGCCGCGTACTGTGCGTAACGCGTACTGTACCCGCCGCGTACTGTAACCGCCGCGTGCTGTAACCGCCGCGTGCTGTGCGCACCGCGCACCGTACCCGTCGCGTACTGTACGCACCGCGCACTGTACCCGTCGCGCACTGTGCGCACCGCGTACTGTACGCACCGCGTACTGTGCCCACCGCGTACTGTGCGCACCGCGTACTGTACCCGTCGCGTACTGTACCCGCCGCGTACTGTGCGCACCGCGTACTGTGCGCACCGCGCACTGCACCCGCCGCGTACTGCGCACCGCGTACCGTAACCGCCGCGTACTGCGCACCGCGTACTGTAACCGCGCGTACTGTGCGCACCGCGCACTGCACCCGCCGCGTACTGTGCCCGTCGCGTACTGCACCCGCCGCGTACCGTGCGCACCGCGTACTGTAACCGGCGCGTACTGTACCCGCCGCGTACTGTACGCACCGCGCACTGCACCCGCCGCGTACCGTACGCACCGCGTACTGCACCCGCCGCGTACCGTACCCGTCGCGTACCGTGCGCACCGCGTACTGTACCCGTCGCGTACTGTGCGCACCGCGCACTGTACCCGCTGCGTACTGTAACCGGCGCGTACTGTGCCGCCGCGTACTGTGCCCGTCGCGTACTGTACCCGTCGCGTACTGTGCACCGCGTACTGCACCCGCCGCGTACCGTAACCGCCGCGTACTGTGCCCACCGCGTACTGTGCACCGCGTACTGCACCCGCCGCGTACTGTGCACCGCGTACTGTGCGCACCGCGTACTGTGCGCACCGCGCACTGCACCCGCCGCGTACTGTGCACCGCGTACTGTAACCGCCGCGTACTGTGCACCGCGTACTGCACCCGCCGCGTACTGTAACCGGCGCGTACTGTACCGCCGCGTACTGTACCCGTCGCGCACTGTACCCGTCGCGTACTGTGCCGCCGCGTACTGTACCCGCCTCGTACTGTGCGCACCGCGTACTGTGCACCGCGTACTGCACCCGCCGCGTACTGTGCCTACCGCGTACTGTACCCGTCGCGTACCGTGCGCACCGCGTACTGCACCCGCCGCGTACTGTAACCACCGCATACTGTACGCACCGCGTACTGTAACCGGCGCGTACTGTACCCGTCGCGTACTGTACCCGCCGCGTACTGTAACCGCCGCGTACTGTACGCACCGCGTACTGTACCCGCCGCGTACTGTGCGCACCGCGTACTGTACCCGCCGCGTGCTGTAACCGGCGTACTGTGCCCGTCGCGTACCGTGCGCACCGCGTACTGTACCCGCCGCCGCGTACTGTGTGCACCGCGTACTATGCCGCCGCGTGCTGTAACCGCCGCGTGCTGTAACCGCCGCGTACTGTACCGCCGCGTACTGCGCACCGCGTACTGTGCGCACCGCGTACTGTAGCCGCCGCGTACTGTACCCGCCGCGTACTGTACCCGCCGCGTACTGTAACCGCCGCGTACTGTGCGCACCGCGTACTGTACCCGTCGCGTACTGTACCCGCCGCGTACTGTAACCGCCGCGTACTGTACCGCCGCGTACTGCGCACCGCGTACTGCACCCGCCGCGTACTGTGCGCAACGCGTACTGTACCGCCGCGTACTGTACCCGTCGCGTACTGTGCGCACCGCGTACTATTACCCGCCGCGTACTGTACGCACCGCATACTGTAACCGGCGCGTACTGTGCCCGTCGCGTACTGTACCCGTCGCGTACTGTACCCGCCGCCTACTGTGCGCACCGCGTACTGTGCACCGCGTACTGTACCGCCGCGTACTATAACCGCCGCGTACTGTAACCGCCGCGTACTGTACCGTCGCGTACTGTACCGCCGCGTACCGTGCGCACCGCGTACCGTACGCACCGCGCACTGTACCCGCCGCGTACTGTGCGCACCGCGTACTGTGCACCGCGTACTGTAACCGCCGCGTACCGTACGCACCGCGTACTGTGCACCGCGTACTGTACCGTCGCGTACTGTACGCACCGCGTACTGTACCCGCCGCGTACTGTACCCGCCGCGTACTGTACCCGCCGCGTACTGTACCCGCCGCGTACTGTAACCGCCGCGTACTGTACGCACCGCGTACTGTAACCGGCGCGTACTGTCCCGTCGCGTACTGTACCCGCCGCGTACTGTACCCGCCGCGTACTGTGCGCACCGCGTACTGTACCCGCCGCGTGCTGTAACCGGCGCGTACTGTGCCTACCGCGTACTGTGCACCGCGTACTGTGCGCACCGCGTACTGTACCCGCCGCGTACTGTACCCGCCGCGTACTGTGCGCACCGCGTACTGTACCCGCCGCGTACTGTACGCGCCGCGTACTGTAACCGCCGCGTACTGTGCCACCGCGTACTGTACCCGTCGCGTACTGTACCCGCCGCGTACTGTGCGCACCGCGTACTGTACCCGCCGCGTACTGTACGCACCGCGTACTGTACCCGCCGCGTACTGTGCGCACCGCGTACTGTACCCGTCGCGCACTGTACCCGCCGCGTACCGTACGCACCGCGTACCGTACGCACCGCGTACCGTACGCACCGCGTACCGTAACCGCCGCGTACCGTACGCACCGCGTACCGTAACCGCCGCGTACTGCGCACCGCGTACTGTGCCCGTCGCGTACTGTACCCGCCGCGTACTGTAACCACCGCATACTGTACGCACCGCGTACTGTAACTGGCGCGTACTGTGCCCGTCGCGTACTGTACCCGTCGCGTACTGTACCCGCCGCGTTCTGTGCGCACCGTGTACTGTACCCGCCGCGTACTGTGCGCACCGCGTACTGTACCCGCCGCGTTCTTAAATCTCTTAATTGGTAAGCCTTTAAATTTTACTGGGAATTTTTAATGAAATGTTACAAATATGACCAAGTTACATATTCTAATTTGTCTTTTCTGTGAGTAACAATAAGCTCATAGTACGCTTACCATTTCGTGTGCTATAGTCTATAACACCCCAAAGCATTTCAATAGAAGAAGGCTACAGATGCGTTTCACCACTGATGATTTATTTATTTATTTATCTTCACGCACAGTCCCTGGCGGGGTAGCCAACAGAGAACAGATCGCCTAGTGTCACGATCCTTACACACCTCTTTGGCTTATTTCAGATTCATCATCTTCATACATGCACGTTTAGCACCACTGATTAATTACAATAGAATTTTTCATAGCCTACAATTACATTGATCCTCTATATCTTTAAACTGAAACAAAAGTTGTTAAACTGCCTACTTGGCGACAGAAATGGGTAAGAGTGTGGTGCTTAATGACGATAGATTCAATGATGAAGAATGATGAATGAAGGTACAACCTTTCTTTTTAAATAATAAATATCTTCATGCAATTCTCAATACAGGGGTAGACAGGTCTAGTTTAGACAATTAAGTCCTTTCGACTCACCTTCCACCGAAGATATTTTCGGGACAACGTGACAGGTGGTGAGCCCGTCGCCGTCTTTATATCCAAGCCAACGACATAATTTTAATAATAATAATAATAATAATTCGTACATAAGTTTTAGAAAAACCCATTGGTACGGCCACTTGAGGATTGAAGTCAGGTCTCTTGACTCGAAATTCCGAGCCCATCGCCGTCTTTACGAATAAGCCATCGATATAATTCGTATAAAAGTTTTTGAAAACCCCATTGGTACGAGCCTTCCACCTGGGGATCGAATACGGGTCTCTTGTATCGAAATTCCGACCACCCACTCGGTTGTCGTGACTTGCAACATTATATCAATTCGAATACCGAGTTATTCAGTGATTTCTCAGAGGGAAAAGCTTTTGAAATGTAATTGACAAGGCAGGATTACCATTTTAATAAATTCCAGACGGATTTCAACAGCCAGGTGACGGACAACATCTAAGATGACAGATGTCTAGTGCTGCAATCACCAAAACACTTGCCAAGCGTGGCGGTTATAGCAAACCCCGTTATACCGTGTTAAGAGAAGCGTATGCCTTGCAGTGGACTTTTTGCCATTTAGACAATCATGGTAATGACGATGACGATGATTTCATATCTTACCACTTTTAACGAGTTTTTTTCTCATTTGGAGAAATCCACAAATTTGCCAAACTAATGCAAACAAGATAACTCCTATCTGGTCAACTAGTTAATTGATAATTTAGGCTAATTAACAATTAAAAATATCTTCACGCCATTCCCAATACAGAGGTAAATAGAGGTCCAGACAATTAAGTCCTTTCGACCTCCCATCGAAGGCGTTGCTTACAACGTGACTTTTGGTGCCCTTTGGTACGAGTCTTGGGGATCGAAATCGAGTCTCACGACTCGAATTCCGACCACCCAATCACTTGGCTATCGTGCCTAAAGTTTCTTGATGACTACACATTGCTTTTTTTCAGTGTCAGCTACAGATGATGTGGTATATGTATGTAGGTAACAATTTATCTTACATAACGGAGGCAGGCGCCACCGCGCGCCGTCTCTCGCTGGTCCCTCAATACATGTCAGAAGCTACACCGAGTTTTATTGTACAAATATCTTCCGCAATTCTCAATACTGCGGTAGACAGAGGTCTAGTCTAGACAATTAAGTCCCTTTGACCCACCTTCCACCGAAGATATTTTCGGGACAACGTGACAGGTGGTGAGCCAACGATATTATTCGTACATAAGTTTTTGCAAAACCCATTGGTACGAGCCTGCCACCTGTGGATCGAATACGGGTCTCTTGTATCGAAATTCCGACCACCCACTCGGTTGTCGTGACTTGCAACATTATATCAATTCGAATACCGAGTTATTCAGTGATTTCTCAGAGGGAAAAGCTTTTGAAATGTAATTGACAAGGCAGGATTACCATTTTAATAAATTCCAGACGGATTTCAACAGCCAGGTGACGGACAACATCTAAGATGACAGATGTCTAGTGCTGCAATCACCAAAACACTTGCCAAGCGTGGCGGTTATAGCAAACCCCGTTATACCGTGTTAAGAGAAGCGTATGCCTTGCAGTGGACTTTTTGCCATTTAGACAATCATGGTAATGACGATGACGATGATTTCATATCTTACCACTTTTAACGAGTTTTTTTCTCATTTGGAGAAATCCACAAATTTGCCAAACTAATGCAAACAAGATAACTCCTATCTGGTCAACTAGTTAATTGATAATTTAGGCTAATTAACAATTAAAAAAATATCTTCACGCCATTCCCAATACAGGGGTAGACAGAGGTGAAGTCTAGACAATTAAGTCCCTTCGACCCACCTACCACCGAAATTTTGGGACAGCGTGACAGGTGGTGAGCCCCTCGCCGTTTTTATGTCCAAGACAACGATATGAATCGTACATAGGTTTTGAACCCCATTGGTACAAGCTTGCCTGAAGGATCGTACTCGCGTCTCTCGACTCGAATTCCGACCGCCCAACGATTCGGCTATGTGACTTTAGGTGGGTAAGAATTTCATGCTATTTATTTTATAATTATAAAAACTAACCATTCCCTGGCTGGGCATCCCGCCCCGGCAGAACGGCGGCGGCACGGCCATGCCGCGTTCATCCAATTCCAACAACATAAGGCGCGCCGCTTCCTGC
Source organism: Sericinus montela (assembly GCA_029286605.1). Lineage (NCBI taxonomy): Eukaryota > Metazoa > Arthropoda > Insecta > Lepidoptera > Papilionidae > Sericinus > Sericinus montela. The sequence goes on from JAGSMR010000001.1 coordinate 335,008, forward strand.
TTAGCCTCCTTCTTGGAGCGAGCCAATGCGGTCACTGATACGCCTTGAGCGATGCACCGGTATTCAAACATAGATTGGTGCTGTGGTCCCGACTGCAACCATTACTTAGATTATGTTAATAAATTAAAGTGTAAAAAAAATATCTACACGCAATTCCCAGGGATAGACAGAGGTCTAATCTAGACAATTAAGTTCTTTGACCCACCTTCCACTGAATATATTTTCGGTACAACGTGACAGGTGGTGATCCCGTCGCCGTCTTTAGGTCTAAGCCAATGATATAATTCGTATATAAGTTTTTTAAAAACACGTTGGTACGAGCCTGCCACCTGGGGATCGAACTCGGGGCTCTTGACTCGAAATTCCGACCATCCAACCACACGGCTATCGTGACTCCATTGTAATTAGTAGTTTTATTATTTGCAGTAGTTGTATTATTAATGTATTGTAATTAAATAAATTAATTAAATTACCACTATAGTCTCTCAATGACATAACCCAAAAATTTTACTTGAAATATATAAAAACCAAAAGAATAAGAATGAAGAAAGAATGTGAGAAGAGCCTTTCTGGTATGTGAAAGTTTGTCATGACCACCACGCTTGGCAAGCGGAACAGCAATCGGTGTACCAGACGCCAGTACCTTAGGCACCCAACATCCGCAATCCATTCATGAATTTCGATCTGGTGCTTTTCGAGATGGTTGGTCCACCATCTGTGGGTAGATAATTGCACTTTCAGGGGCTTTCCCTTAATCGCCTCTAAAACATTCACACATTACAATGCATGGGAAGAGAAGATTAAGAATAATCACACCTGGTATCATTCTCAAGACAATACCACACAGCTTCTTGGCTACCATAAGAGGGGATTGTCACTAAAACCTACAAATATTGCCCTAATCCATATTTTTTCCCAAATTATGTTTATTTATGAGTTATCTATAATAATAATAAAATGTTATTTCAGGCAGAGCCCATACAGTGTTAGTATTACAAACTTATAAACAAATGTTAGTATTATACAATTCTCCTTTATTATTTTACATGGTTTTGAACCCATTTACATATGTTTTAGTGAGTCCCATCGGTGCGAAAGCACACTCAAGATACTCCCGGAAACGGTGCGCAAGTGCGCCAGCATAGCAGCAGATCGCTTTCTCATAATGGTCATAAAGCCATCCACAACCGCATCCATAAACATACTAAAAGCGCTGCAGCGCCACGGTAACCCAAGGAGCACCCTGAATGTGTTATTATATTGCACGCTTAGATCGTTGTATGCTCCCTGGGTATAGCTAACCCACAGGCTGCACGTATAAAAGGGCTGACAGTATGCTTCAAAAAGTGTTAACTTTAATGGCCTAGTACATCGTGCTAACCTGCGAACCAGCATGTTGCAACGGACAGCCAGCGATCTACGCTCCCTATCGATTTCCACATTGTTATTAAGGTCATTGGTGACCCAATGACTTAAATACTCAAACCTCTTTACACAGTTAAGAGGCATCCCGCAGAGAGAAATTACTAGGGTAACTGTATGTAATTTAAAGTACTCCATTTAAAAAGCATCCATTCACTCTTAGCGGTGTTATCATTACATTCGACTCGCATAGATATATAGATAGAAGCTTTCGGAGGGCACCAATCGATGGACTCAGCAAAACCATATCATCTGCATAACTGATAAGTAAAGATAGTCCAGTGGGTTTTTCAAAAACTTATGTACGAATTATATCGTTGGCTTGGACATAAAGACGGCGACGGGTTCACCACCTGTCACGTTGCCCCGAAAATAGCTTTGGTGGAAGGTGGGTCAAAGGCACTTAATTGTCTAGACTAGACCTCTTTCTAACCCTGTATTAGGAATTGCGTGAAGATAATTATTTATAACTGATATTATTTATGTACTCCATCTTCATGACAACCTACCTCGGTATTGCTGAGCTCAACCATCAGCATGCTAACATATATATTGAAAAGCCGAGGAGAACTCAATCCTTCCTGCCTCACTCCACACTTCAATTCATAAACATCAGAATGAGATTCAGCCCACCTAACTATATTTTTCTGATTTGTGTACCAAAATTTTAACAAGTTTATCACCTCTGCAGGTACAGTTGTTTCGCATTTGAGCTTGTACATAACAATTCATAATTCACAAGATCAAAGGCCTTTGATAGATCGAGATAGTATGCAAAAATTGGTGTCTTCCTAACAGTGCAGTATTGCAAAGTTTGCTTGAGACATAGAATAGCGTTCTCTGTTGTTAGTTTTATGTTAGCTAGAATTTTATCAAGTAGACATCATTTATTCATCAACATAAGAACATACATTAATTTATCGATAGTCATTTTTAATCTACCACTGTTTAGTAATAAGGTTCCTCTAACGGAGAACAAACAGGCGAAAGGAACTCCGTAGGTATCCTCTTTTTTGGTCAATATTTTTTACAATATAATGCATAATACAAATGTGTTGTGATATTTTAAATATCTTGGGAGCGATCACCTAATTCCCTGGGGTTACTGTCATTAATATATTCATTTATATTATAATAACCCTTCCTATAAAGTTTTTCTTTAATAAAGTTTTTAAACCTGTTAACAGACAGGCGTAGCACATTTACTGGGAATTTTTTGTAGAAGCGTATACACTGCCCTAAGAATGAGTTACTTACTCCATGGAGTCTAGTAACCGGTGTTACAAGCTTGTGTTTGTTCCTAGTATTTACATTATGTACATCAGAAGTCTTGCTAAAAGTATTAATGTTTTTATGCACATACATTAAATATTCATATATGTATTGAGAGGCCAGTGTTAAAATATTAATTTCTTTAAATTTCTCTCTAAGAGATAAAATAAACAAGTCTAGCCATGTGTACATGAGTTAAGAGCCTTATTTTTCTTACAGCATATGCTGCAGAGATTAATCTACTCGCAAGTTGGGACATATGGGGGCCCATTGAAGCCTTGCATCAAGTGTTATTCCAAGAAAAACAGCGGTATCCACAAAGCTGAACTCTTCCTCATTTATTAGTACATTTGCATCACCCAAATGTTTAACATTAGGTTTTGAAAATTTGATACATTTAGTCTTATTGCTATTTATTGCTTATGCTTATTGCTATTTAAATACTATTGCAATTGCAACAAATTCACACAAAAAAGTAGATAATCTAAATTGGATATATAATTCAAAATTTATCACAAACTTAGAAATTTAATACTTTTATTAACATCCTTAGTGATTGCCATTTTTTGTATCTTCATTCTTGTTATCATCTTCAGTCTATCAAGAATTCACTACTGAACATAGGCCTCCCCAAAAAAATTTTTTTATCAGTCACAGAAAATTCTTTATACAATACTAATAGAATTACGACTTATTATATTATAAATAAAACAATTTAATGCATCTAAGTTTATTGCACCTATGCTATTTCTAAATGTCTTATGCTCAATAGTCTTAATTTGTGTTGTGTAATAATTATTTTTTGAAATAGAAAAAATGGGAAAAAAAGAAGATCTTTGGCCTTGTTTTTTTTCATTAGAGGACCCAGTTTAAAAATTAAAAATAAATAATCTAGAGATCTAAAAAATCTAATGAATCAATAAATATTGCTTTTTTCATTTATAATTGAATAAATGTTACCCACCTGTGATACACACTCATATTCAGGAATTTTCCCCAGCTTCACCATCATTTCTTGCAAAACTGTTATTGGTGTTTTCATTTTTGGAACTGTAACCAAATTACAAATTCTTGAATTAATGTAATGTGTTGTGCTCGCGTAAATATAAGAAATCATTACAAATTCTTGATTTAAGACAGTAACACATTTTGAATTAGATATTTTTTCTGTCACAAATTTCTTTTACTTTCCTTCATTAAGATATGAACCTCAATTTGAAGCAGTGGTAGAAATTAAGTGAATCTGTTTATAAAATGAGAAGTTGATACACAAAATATTTTTTTATTTAACTCCAAGTAATACAACCGAATATTGCAAAGTGTACTTATAACCGAATATTGTATATTGAATTGAATATTCAGGTCGGTTTTAGAGCTATATTAGCCAGCCGCACATAATTTCATTCTTGAAATCAAAACATACGTGTCGATTGAGGGTTTTAAATTAAAATTTCTTTTTTCACCAACACTGACATTAACATAGTCCCAGTACAAATTAGCAAAAATACATATATTTTTTAAATTGCTTATAGACTTACATTTTTACTTTTTATCGTTTTTTAATAACAGAAATATTAAATACAATTTTAGCACCAACAAAGACCATATACTGTACACTACGTTATCGGAAGAAATACCTGTATACTCCATAGATAATACACATATATCCCAGTATATTATTATACTCTTTGACAAATACTAAAAGCTTTTATTTGACAGTTCCACAACAGTAAATACACTACTTTAAAAAGAATATATAGTCTTACATAGACTATATAGACTAATCTGATAGCTGAGTTGTTGGGTGATCGGAATTCGAGTCCAGAGACCAGAGCCGATTCCCTAGGCCTCGTTTTGGTAGAATGGTTCATTTAATTGGTTCAATGATAACACACAGACACTTACATACATTTTATCGTTCAAAAATGTTGAACTATTTATGTCACGATAGCCGAGTGGTTGGGTGGTTGGAATTTCGAGTCGAGAGACCCGAGGTCGATCCCCAAGTGGCAGGTACGTACCAATGAGTTTTTCAAAAACTTATGTACGAATTATATCGTTGGCTTGCACATCAAGGCGGCGACGGGCTCACCACCTGTCACGTTGTCCCGAAAATATCTTCGGTGGAAGGTGGGTCAAAGGGACTTAAATGTTTAGACTAGACCTCTGTCTACCCCTGTATTGAGTTTGCGTAAAGATATTTATATATTTATTATTTATTGATGCGCGTATAGTTACAAGCAGTAAGTGTGACGAATAAGTAAAGAACAAAGAGTGCGTAACTCTTTGTTTTCTAGTTACACTACTATAATCTACAATATACACTCGTTATTGTGTGTATTACAATTAATAAATTGACGAAAACTGACTATAGTGAATTTAAAATTACATCAATTCTACAGGGCTTTTAAAAAAGAAAAAAATTCTTCTTCTCTACAGCCGGTCCACTGCTGAACGTAAGCCTCCTCTTAATTTTGCCACAAAAAACGATCGTCAGCCACTCAGCATCCATCGATCCATCATGACGTCAGATAATTGCAATATTCTAAGCTTCTCTAGCAATCGTGTCATTAAGACTATGTTATGATTAATGCATTCGCCATTAATGTTAAAACATATACTTTCCTGTTTAGCAGTTTGAAGATCTTGCATGGTAGCGGTAAAGAGATTCGGGGTGTAACGTCACACCGTCTCACCTTTTTCTATATATATATATATATATATATATATATATATATATATATATATATATATATATATATATATAGTTAGTTAATGTCCACTGCAGGATATAGGCCTCTTCTATAGAGAGGACTAGCCATTATCGCTACGTTTGGCACGCGGCTTGGCGATCGCAGTACCAGGCCGTTTGCACCTCAGACGCTGCTGCCCATCTTCGGTCTGACAAATTTGGTCTAATATTTTTAGATATGGTAATCCCGCTATCTATCGGTTGCCATAACAATGTTCGAGACTGTTTTCCTTAGTCGCCTCTTGCGACTCCCACGGGAAGAAAGGGAGTGGTAATATTCTTACGCCTTATATTATTATTATTAAAGGGGTATTTATTATATTTTCTCGTCTGGTTGGGTTTTTATATACATAAAAATAAAAATACATAAAATAAAATAGATATAGTATTATAAAATATAAATATATACGTAATAGATACTAATACATAAAAATAATAAATAAATATAAATACCCAACCAGACGGAAGCCCTCGATAGGGGAGACCAGACGGCCGAGGGTTAGGGCGACAGGGAGAGAAACCGGCGGACGATGGGGGCACGAGCAGGTCACGGAGTCCCAGTCGCCTCAGATGTTCAGAGAGGCTGACTGAGATTAACCCATTCGCAGAAAGAACTATAGGAATAATTTAAGCGGGCATACCACCCCACCATGTCGGTCACCTCGTGAGCCAGGTCCAGATATTTCGTCTTTTTGTCTGTTTCGGCTTTCACGTCACATGGGATGGTAATGTCCACTAAAAATATCCTTGACTGTGCCCGCTCCATCAACACGATATCAGGCTTATTTGCCAGAATCGTCTGTCCGTGATGATGGGCCGGTCCCAATAGAGCCTGGCGCAGTCATTTTCGAGCACGGCCTCCGGGGAGGACATATAGTAAGACCGTTTCCGTCCGACGAGATCGTATTTAAGAGCGAGCTCCTGATGTAAAATCCTGGCTACTAGGTTGTGTCTATGCACATACTCAGAGTTAGAAAGCATGGAACAACCGGAAATGACATGCCAAAGCGACTCCCCAGGATGGCGACAAGCTCGACAGATGTCGACGGTGCTATCCCTTAGGATGTGTCTCCGATAGTTGTTCGTCTTAATAACCTGATCCTATATCGCACAGATAAAACCCTCGGTTTCCCCAAAGAGGACACCGAAACGTAGCCAGTTGAGGGAGGCTAAAGTATTTTTTTATAGAAAAGGGAGGCAAATGAGCAGGTGGCTCACTTGATGGTAAGTGATTACCGCCGCCCATGAACATCCGCAATACCAGAGGCATAGCAGATGCGTTGCCGGCCTTAGAGTGCCCCCATAATTGGGGGAAAGGGGTGTGTGGGCCTCCGGCTACCTGCACTCACCAGACGAAACGCAGAAGTTTGTTAGACTTCTACTTCACGCCGGTATTCTGTGAGGTCTTGGTACTTCCCCGGTCGAGCCAGCCCATTCATGCAACATCATGATGCGTGGCTCTACAACTGTTAAGAAAATAACATAAATAAGTATCTACGAACGGCTCATGTAGAGCCTTGAAGAACCTCCCATGGAGCTCTTTCTCCTTCCATACGGTCTTCCGGTCGGAAACGCTAGAGGGGTAAGCCCTTTATCACTCATAACGACGTCTGCGTAGAACGAATCATCCGATTTCGCCAGAAAGTAATTACGGAGGCTGCACACCTCGGGATTGTGCATGGTGAGGGCGCTTAAAAAGCACCGCTCCCCATGCTTCCGCGGTAAGTACAGGCTCATTAGTAACGACCTTGGGTGATGCATCCTGTGAAACGTCATAGTGGTGCGGACTTTTCGGTCCAGGGCGTTTAGGTCGGTTTGAGTCCATCTGAGTATGCCGAAGGCATAAATCGGGACTGACATGACCCAGACGTTAAATGCGCGCGCCTTGTTCACGCCTGACAAATAACTGTTAAGCACTTTAGTCAGGCGTGCAAAAAACAATTCGCTAACCGACTGTTTCATGCCAGCCTCATCGACACCCAAGTTTTGTGACATACCCAGGTATCGGTATGTATCAGACCCGGAGAGGGTCCGTATGTTGACGGGCATAGGCAACTATATGCCCTCGGTGTTAGTGACTTTGCCCCTTTTGATATGGAGGACCGCACACTTATCCGTCCCGAGTTCCATTCTGATGGAATTGCTGAAATCACATGTGATTCCAAGCTCCAGACGCGCCCTGGCGGCCCCTAGGCAGCGGCCCTATGCGCATTTTATATTTGTCCATCATACATAGTGTTTTGGGGCGTCATTTAACGGAAGACGCCCCCAGACTGGCACCGTTTCATATAGTCTGGCCATACGCACAAATGGGCCCATGCACCCCTAATTTGGCCGGAGCACGGTGCTCAAACGCGTCTCGTTACGCCAGTGGGCGATGAGGTCGTCATTTCTCTACGCCATATATATATTGTTATTATATTAAATAAGAAAAAAAATATCTTCACGCAATTCCCAATACACAGACAGAGGTAGACAAAGGGATAGCCAGAGGTCAAGTCTAGACAATTAAGTCCCTTTGACCCACCTTCCACCGAAGATATTTTCGGGACAACGTGACAGGTGGTGAGCCCGTCGCCAACTTTATGTCCAAGCCAACGATGAAATTCGTACATAAGTTTTTGAAAAACTCATTGGTACTGCCACCTGGGGATCGAACTCGGGTCTCTCGACTCGAAATTCCGACCACCCAACAACTCGGCTATTGTGAGTTTTTTTTAATTAAATAAGGTATAATATAATTCAATGTAAATGAGCTTAAAGATTTATTTTTTGATGTGACGACGTGTTCTCAACCCGATAAACCCCAGGTAGAACGGGGAATCCTCCCCATAATCGTATATATACTTGTAATCGTGCAAACTTCAATTACGCGATGTAGAACGTCGATGTGTTTCCTGAATCCGTCACTTAGCGAGCTTTTTATTTGGAGACATAGATGTCGCTGCATCACTCCCCCGCTGAGACTGGAAGTCGAGAGTGATATTGAGCAGTCTGGCGTTGCGGTGAGAGGGTGTGACCAGATCTACGGTGACGAGATGTATGGTTACAGTGCTGATGCCGCACTGTCAGCCTGAGGAGAAGGTGGCCCACCGAAGATGATCCCCAGTGGCTGACTGGACTAGGAAGCACGCGTTGTGCCGACAGTAGTGCTGTGACTGCGTGGAAAAGGGTAGCTAGCTGCCAGATCGGTTGATCGTGACCTGGGGAGGACGTCTCCTCCACTAGAGTGCGCTATCGGTAATTATATATATACTTGTAACCGTGCGAACGCGATGCGCGATGAATAACGTCGATGTGTTTCCTGAATCCATCACTAAGCGAGCTTCTTATATGGAGACATAGATGTCGGCACAGCAGTAATTACTGCTGTAGTATTGTGTTATTGTTATTGCTGTATGCGGAGGCCTACTTTTCTCACGGCAATATAACACTCGTAGGATGGTGTTCAACAGAAGTCTTTGCGGCAGAAAAGGCCCAAGGGTACGAGTAAAGTACCAAAAAAGCTAGACTGCGAATCAGGTGTTCATTTGAAATAAATCAACGTATGATGTTGTAGCGGACGAAGTGCAGCAGGATCGTATGTCGCCACAATGCCGTAGGTTTCAAGTGCGACAATTACAATTAAATGTTGCTTTCCGTTTACTAAGGCAATTGCCACAAATTTTGTTCAATTTTATATAATTAAATCCCCCAGATGGGGTCTTACTTAGAATTTTACTACATTGAAATAATAATTATAATAATAAATATAATAAATAAATAAATATCTTCACGCAATTCCCAATACAGGAGTAGACAGAGGTCTAGTCTAGACAGTTAAGTCCCCTCGACCCACCTTCCACCGAAGATATTTCGGGACAACGTGACAGGTGGTGAGCCCGTCGCCGTCTTTATATCCAAGCGAACGATATAATTCGTACATAAGTTTTTGAAAGACCCATTGGTACGAGCCTGCCATCTGGGGATCGCTCTTGACTTGAAATTCCGACCACCCATCCACTCGGCTGTCGTGACTTTTAAGTCTAAGCTAATAATGCTAATTAATTTGTTTATCTTACAGATGTATCTAAAATTTAGAAGAAAAAAAAATTGTTTTCTTTCTTTCTTTAAGTATGTTAAATTTACTACAAGAAAATACAATTGTAGAATTGAAGGAGCTATCTATAAATTAGTTTGTACTCGACAAATTTAGTTGTTACAGTTAAACAGTAATGGATAATTTTAAGTTTTTCTCTGTTCTCTAACGAATTTCATAAAATGATTACATTTTAGTATATCATCTGCATCACGAATAGACATTTCGTTATTATTAGCGGTGTCCGCGTCTATCAATTTCAACCCAATATACAAAAATAAAGTCAGCTTAGTCCTATTATAAAGGCTTCAATTATAATTTATAATTTGGTCTTAATTTGCGACACTTGTAGCGGAAAGCTTTAATGAAAGTAACTGATTCGAAAGCTAACAGCTAAAGTGCGTTTAAGACGATTAAAATAAGAGACTCCGAAATATTTTTATAATTTACCTGCCATTGGAAAAACCCGGTTGTAACGGATTTGGAATTATTTGTTAAATAATTCAATAAATAATAAATGCGTCTTGTGTCAGTAACCGGATGCCTTATCGTGAATAACCATGTTAAAATTTCATAAAAATTGAAACTTGAAAATTTATGTTAAATGTGGGAAGAATATTTTTGCGTACCGTGTAGGTTATGCAAGGTAAGGAGGTAAGAGCGTTGCTACGGTGCGGCATAGGTTGCGTGTTCGAATGTCGCCCGCGGCAGTTGAAACTTTAAACACATTTGTTCTTTAATTGTTTATGTAATTCTTCAGAAATATATATATATATATATATATATATATATATATATATATATATATATATATATATATATATATATATATATATATATATATATATATATATATATATATATATATATATATATATATATATATATATATATATATATATATATATATATATATATATATATATATATATATATATATATATATATATATATATATATATATATATATATATATATATATATATATATATATATATATATGTATATATATATGTATATCTCGATTACAATTAATTAATTTTTCTAATAGTGTATCCCATAAACTTAACTCTAAATGTTGTTGCCTCTAGTTTGGTCGTGCACTCATTTTCGGATAAAATTGTCCACTTATTTTTGGCATTTTTTCCTGTTTTGTGCCAGCCTCGTCCAAGTATGACCCGCGATATCACATTGTCATCTCCTGCGCCTTGGCGTACCACGGGGTCGAGTTACATCGCAAGGGTACCAATCTTTCGCTCGAACGCCCATCTGCAGCTCTAGCGTCGTGACCTGCCCATCTCCATTTTAAATTACATGCTAATTCCGCGGCGTCTTTTATTTTTGTTCTTTTCCTTATTTCCTTATTTCTGAGCCTGTCCTTTATCTTTATACCTAACCTGCTTCTTTCTATTGCACGCTGGAAAACTTGAAGTTTGTTAACTTTTTTTGTTTGTTAAGTGTTGTTGCTTTGGTTAAAACCCAGTTTTGACAACCGTAGAGTAGTGTAGGTAAAATAATATTATCCATGGCTTTGCGTTTCAGACGTATCAGTATTGTGAATTTAAATACTTATTTAAAAGACCAGTATTTTTTCCACGTTATTTTTATCCTCCGGTCTACTTCATTTTCAGTTTGGTTGTAAAAACAAATATTCTCTCCCAGGTAACATAATTGTCTACGTTCGTAGTGGTAGACATTATATTTTTTAATAGAACAGGGGGCAAACAAGTAGGTCGCTCACGTGATGGTAAGTGATTACCGCCGCCCATGAACACCTGCAATACCAGAGGAATAACAGACGCGTTGCCGGCCTTTGAGAAAGGTATAGGCTCTTTTCTTGAAGTTGCATAAGTTGGCACACAACCCTTGGTGTCCTTGTGGGAACGCTGGTGTCTCACAAGGTTCACAGACTTGTGTCGTATGTTTTTAGTGTGGATTATATTCATATATAATCCACACTTTCGGCTGTATTTATCCAGGTTTGTCAACATATATTTTACACCTGAGTGACTGCCACTAATCAGGATAACGTCATCAGCGAATCTTAGGTTTAGATAGGATTAGGATACTCTCCTTTAATTTTTATACCTATGCCATTCCATTAAACTAGTCTAAAAATTATTTCTAATATTGCTTAAAATGATATGGCGTAATGGGGTCTTCTAGACGTATGTCTCTTTGAATCTTAAATGGGGGTTCCTTTTCGCTCTACTTTCACTACAGCTTGTTTTTGTATACCTGTTTCAAAATGTTGACATATTTGTAGTTTACTCCTTGCTCGCGAAGTGCCTTCCATAAAGAATCGTGTGAGAGTCAAAAGCTTTTGATTAATATACGAAAGTAATGTAGTGTTCTGTTATCTTCATCATATATTTTAATAATTTGGGTGATAGTGAATATGTGGTCATTCGTAGAGAAGCCGGATCTAAATCCAACTTGTTCTTTTTCTAGCGTTTTTATGACATTTTTTTAGTATAAGACTAGTAAATTCTTTTTGTGGGGTAAAATGCATTATGCACATCGAGCGTTTCCTGGCTGGGAGACCACCGAAACCGGTGCTGTCGGATATGGATCTCAGAAAGAGAAACTATACTAGGCCCTAAAGCTTTTGCAGCACAATCGGAAGAGACCTGCGAAGGTCCGCAGGGGATAATTAAAAGGGTAATAACGTCGTGACGCAAATCGTCGTGGCGTTAAATCAAATCAGTTTTCGTAAAACATCTGTGGTGATTAATATAAAGACATTATCAATACTAGACTTTAAAATACTTTATATATTACATTTTTCATTACAAATTTACTATCGTTTATTTTCCTCTAAGATGTATGTTTTCAACAAGAACCTTAGTTTGTTATGTAAAGTGACATTAGTTATCATTTTACATGAATATTTAATAATTGTTAGTTAACTTACTGACACAGTAAGGTTTTTAAATCTGGATATCATTCAAATCAAATCAAATCAATTATTTATACAAATATGATGTGATATTTTCTAGAAATAGCTTGGGAGCCTTATTCCCAGGAGTTATTCTCATTAATATATTCATATATACCCTTCCTATAAAGTTTTTAAATAAAAATAAAATAAAATATCCTCACGCAATTCCCAATACAGGGGTAGGCAGAGGTCTAGTCTAGACAATTAAGTTCCTTCGACCCACCTTCCACAGAAGATCTTTTCGGGACAACGTGACAGGTGGTGAGCCCGTCGCCGTATAATATAAAGTTTTTCTTTAATAAATTTCTTAAACCTGTCAATAGATTATATTTAATTTAAGGCATATATGATTTTGAGAAGGCCTTGCGACAGTAATGTACAATGAAATAGCCTTATGCGGCATCAAGTGACGGAAATTATGGCAGCACTTCAAGTATGCGGAATGCCCAATCCTCTTCGTCTTTTAGTCTCTCCAATTACTGAAGGTTGGCTTTCAATTAAGCGCTCTTAATAAAACAAAAATATATAAATTAGTATTTTCCAATTTTGAATAACTCTGCCTCGCTGTTAATTCCGGCCCATTCGTGAATGTTACCCAGCCAAGATTTTTCTTCTCTGCTCTAATCTTAACTGTAGCTTAAGTAGGCGGTTTCAAAGTATTTACAGTAGTGTAGGCAAAATACAAAAGGTTGCATAAAGCCCCGGGCGAGCGCCGATTCATTAATTTAAAGGATCAACGTAATCGCGTATTCAGACTCAAGAAGTATTAACAAAAAGAAGTATTCAAATTGCGTTGTACCTTGTATAAGTTTTTTAAACTTCGCATTTTTTATTTATTTCAAATGCACTGTCTATCCGAATACCTTATATTAATATAAATTTTGGCACATAAACATTTACCTATATCATATGAACCACATTGCTATCTTTGTGAGAGCATACGAGCAGACTCATAGAGCAATATGACACTTTATATATTATATACATATAAAGTTTTATAATATTATATAAATTACACAATTTTTTTAATGATTTTGAAGCAATGCTGAAGTTATGCTGAAATTTTTGTTATTAAATTAAAGAGAAAATAAAGAGTAATTTTAAAAGCATTTTTTCTCTTTAATTTATTATTATATAAATACTATAATTGTACACATATACATATAGACATCTGTATATAACTTGATATTATAATAAATGTAGTATTCTTAAGTTTAAAAAGTTAGTTTATTGCTGAACCCGTCCCATATATACACATATTCATTTCATATATTTACTATTGTTTTTATATAACTATAAATAAATAAATATCTTCACGAAATTCCCAATACAGGGGTAGACAGAGGTCAAGTCTAGACAATTATGTCCCTTTGACCCACCTTCCACCGAAGATATTTTCGGGACAGCGTGACAGGTGGTGAGCCCGTCGCCGCCTTAATGTCCAAGCCAACGATGAAATTCGTACATAAGTTTTTGAAAAACTCATTGGTACTGCCACCTGGGGATCGAACTCGGGTCTCTCGACTCGAAATTCCGACCACCCAACAACTCGGCTATCGTGACTTTTTTTTTATATTTTTTTTATTATTATATTTTTTTTCTAACTGCATTCTATTTATATCTGTTATTTTGAAGAATCTTGGAATATTTGAAAAACTTTGGCATAAATATTTTTTTTATATTATCCACTCAGCCACTTATTTCCTTTCGCGCACACGGACTTGGCAATGACTCAGCGAACAATAAAACATTTTAAATAACGAATCATACGTAGTTATGATAGAATTTTTTCGTATATGACAGAAGGCTCACAAACTATGATTAAATTTTTTATTAAATTGCCGAAATATGAACAAAAAGCCCAGCCCATTTATTGCGTTATGTTTCATCAATTCGTTCTTGTTTGTGACATAAGATTCTACTGAGATACTTACAATAATCATTTTAAAAAGGACTAGTTATGATAGCCGAGTAGTGGGGTGATCGGAATTCGAGTCGAGAGATTCAGGTCCGACCCCAGGTGGTAAGCGCGTACCAATGAGTATTTTCATAACTATTACATAAACATTTGCGATTTATATCGTTAGCATGGACATAAAGACGGCGGCTGACTCACCACCTGTCACGTTGTCCCAAAAAATGGCTTCGGTGAAAGGTGGGTCGAAAGGACTTAATTATCGAGACCTCCGTCTACCCCAGTATTGGGAATAGCGTGAAGATATAAAAAAGGCTGTTCCTGTAATTTTCACATCCTAATTACTTAGTTATGTCATACAAAATTAATGAACATGCAGCATACAAGCTGACACCAATTAGACATAACTTCACCGAACTCAACAGGTTGTTGATAAAAGGAATTAAAAAATAAATATATTCACCCTATTCCCAATACAGGGGTAGACAAAGGTCTAGTCTTTTCTTTGACCCACATTCCACCCAAGATATTTTCGGGACAACGTGACAGGTGGTGAGCCCGTCGCCAAATTTATGTCCGAGCCAACGATATAATTCGTACATAAGTTTTAGAAAAACCCGTTGTTACGAGTCTGCCACCTTGGGATCGAACTCGGGTCTCTTGACTAGAAATTCCGACCACCTAACTACTCGGCTATCGTGACATCTTAGATTGTTAATAGGTTAGAAGAAAAGTTGTGATTACAGTGCAAAGCCAACTATTGGCAAGATCAACCGTTTTGAAGCCATTGGAAAATTCTACAAGAATACCATCCAAGTTTCCTCTGTCACTTCAAGAGGTTGTTGTTTTGCGATCCCCACTAAAATTTCAGCGCATTAATTTTTTAACCCATTAAAAAAAGAGGAGGTTTTCTATTCGCTTGCATGTAATTTTTTTATGTTTGTTGTTTATGTTCTTACCTTATAACTCAGACCTATATAATTCCGAGATTTTTAAAGCTTATGGCAGTTTTGAGTATGGTTCCAGTGCCACTATGTCAGAATAAGATGATGAAATTCAAAGAAAATCCAGGACATTACTCCAATTTTATAAGCATTATGAATTTTCATCTATTATTTGGTGGAATTAAGTTGTTTGTGTCTATGAGCGGATGACAGCAGCCAGTGCATTCCTTAACGGCTAAGCGTTACGTAATAAGATATAATTGTTATGTCTTGCAATTTTTATGTTTAATTGTTATGTTGTGCATAAAAAATACCTTCATGCCATCTTCAACACAGAGGACACAATTATGTCCATTCCACCCACAGTCCACCCAAGATATTTGTGGGTCAACGTGACAGGCGGTGACCTCGTTGCCATGTTTATGTCGAAGCCAATTATATAAATATTACATAAGTTTTTGGAAAAACCCATTGGCACGAGCCTGCCACTTGAGGAATGAACTCGGATCTCTTGACTCGAATTCCGGTCACCCAACTTTACAGCGCACGGGTCATAGACGCTCTAGGAAGTCTGCAGACTATGATCTTATTTTAGATCGTTTCAACCATATCACATTTGATAAGTCACATATCCTCGCCAAGGGACACCAGTTCCTACCTAGGATGATCCGTGAGGCTATTGAAATAAAAAAAAAACTTCTCAATTTTAATTGAGAAGATGATTGGGTTCTACCTCCTGCTCGTGGTGCAGTCATAAATAAAATTTATTCCAAGACCAAGCATACCTATATAATGATCTAAATGAATAGATAGTAATAGTAATTATTACGGTAGCTTAAGCTAACAATGACAGCGGAACGTTCAAGACCTCACTCCTCCCCGTTACCACGGATGCTGCAAAGCACCCGAAACGCCAGAAACTTAAAAAAAGTGTAAAAAAACTAAATAAAAACGCAATGAAATCCGTAAATAATCGTTTATTTTTAAATGTGTAGTGTAGTCATTAGCGGATAATGTAGCTTGCTATTTGTGACAATTTTTTAAAAACAGTTCAATGATTTACTCGTTACAGGGTATCAAACTAACTAAATTTCGCCTTTGTAGTAATAGTTACGAAGTAACAAAACATCACTACAGATAATCCCGTTAACGATTAATTCAAGGGGTGGATTGAGCGTGTAATTGCTTAAGTTGTGTGGTCAAGGCGTCTCTATTCTATGTTTAGTAGTAAACTATTACTGAAAGTACTACCGCCGTGGTAAGGCTAGGGAGAGTCGCGAAGTTAATCAGGGTGCGTGACGGCGGCGCTCGCAGCTCCAGACATTCCCTGTGTCCAGTGCGGCGAGGAGACGCCATGCGATGCCCGCGCCGGCTGTAGCGCGCGTCGGTCCCGCGCCTTCCCGTCCGCGCCGCCTCTCTCTCATCAAAGAGGTTCGAATCTTTCCATACTTTCACACAAATCTCACTAAACAAAGTTTACATTGAAGTTACAATAATCGAAACCACCGTTGCATCTTATCTGTTATGTTAAAAAAATTGTTCGTAAAGTTGCGTGAAAGAAAATTATAGTGATATTTGTTTACGTGATAACTTCGTTGAATTAAATTTCAGGTAAGTATTAATTTTATTATTTTTAGCGGCCTATTAGGGTATTATTAATTTAAGCGAATTTAATTTTTTTTCAATTCTACATCTTTGGTGCGTTTAAGTGTCTATCGAATAAATTTCAGGTAAGTTATAAGTACATTATAAAGTGATAATTTAAGCGAATTATAACTGTACACTATAGTATCTTAAATATTAGCAATGAACTCTACTTCTTGTAGCAAGCTTAGCGATCGTTTCTAAATTTTCTTTGAAAAAATACTCGAGTGATTTATCGGACGTTTTCACGCATAAGTATCGTGGAAGTGCAACGGTCGGACAGCAACGGCCCCAGGCCATCTGTTCGGCAGCCGGTTGTGACTCACCGCCACTTTTCGGCTCGCAAGCCCACGGTATAAAAGCGCAGTTTATGCCTCTCAACGTTGCCAATTTCTTGTGGAGTATGTTGTCCAAACATCGCGCTCTGAACGTAAGTATAGCATACTAAGAGGTTATTTCGTGTGTTTACGAACGTTGAAGCGAAGTGGCGGTTCGGATTAGCTTTCTAATAAATGGTTTCTGGCTTAATTGGCTATTAGGGATGTGACAGGACGCTGAGAATGTAATTTGGGTTAATTAAGGTTATACTCCAGCTCCTATTCTAATAACGTGTAAAGTAGTTAGCTAACACGTTTTCCTTTTTGTATTGTTATTTAGATGTAGCTGAATGCTTCGTATTTAAATTTTGAGCTGCAAAGGTGCAACATTTTCGCAGCTTTCTTCCCCTGGGTATCGTAAGCTACTAACAGTACAAATTTGCGTATAGTTAGGACAACCGGCAGATGATTAGATAAGTAATAAAAGATTATATATAGAACTAATAAATTTCTCTGAGAGATAATAGATTGAAGAGATGAAGCAGATTAAACTTAATATAATAATTTAAAAAATCTTTACGCTATTCCCAATACAGCAGTAGACAGAGGTCTAGATAATAAAATCCTTTCAACCCACCCTTCACCGATGATATTTTTTAGGACAACGTGATTGCGATTGGTGGCGAGCCTGTCTGTGAGACATTTTGAAGGCTGGCATGTCAGAAGCCTATACACAAATATTACTTGAAATAGATTAAGGCAGGGTACCGAAAAACACTTTTTCTACATTGTCTCGATGATGTTTGTGGTACCTTCGATGTTTCTGACTCAACAGAACTTGTTCTTAAGCTGCTTACTTTGAGATAAGAGTAATTTATGTATGTTCGCACGCACACGCTCAATAGCACTCTAGGTTAAAATAAACTAATCTTTATCATGTCATTGTTAACAAAAGCTTATGTAGCACGTATATAAGCCCGTATGGCTTTGTGATATACGGATGATTTTCCTTGGTATAACTCTTGATGCAAAGCTTCAATAGGGCCTCCATATATCCCAACTTGAGAGTAGATTATGCTCTGCAGCATATGCATATATGAACGGCTAGACTTGTTTATTTTAGTTACTTCCATAGCCATACGAGCTCTATATTGTCTTAATTCCAGAGCATCTCTTAGAGAGAAATTAAAAAAATATAATATTTTAATTCTGGCCTCTCAATAAATGAATGAATATTTAATGTATGTGCATAAAAACATTAATAGTTTTAGCAAGACTTCTGAGGTGCTTGCTGTATTACACGTACAGTTACAAGCACAAGCTTGTAACACCGGTTACTAGACTCCATGGAGTAAGTAGCTTGTTCATAGGGCGGTATATACGCTTCTACAACAAAATCCCGGTAAATATGCAAAGCCTGTCTATTAACAGGTTTAAGAAATTTATTAAAGAATAACTTTATAGGAAGGGTTATTATAATATAAATGAATATATTAATGACGGTAGCCCCTGGGAATGAGGTAATCGCTCCCAAACTAATTCGTCAAAAAAAATACATAATTTTTTTGTATATTATTAAAAAGCAAGATTAACAAAAAACAGGATACCTACGGAGTTTCTTTCGCCTGTTTGTTGTCCGCTAGGGGAACCTCATTACTAAACGGCGATAGTTTTAAAAATGGCTATCAATAAACGAAGGTACAGTCTTATGTCTAGGATTCTATTCTAATAAATAATTTGATTTGATTTGACTTGTTTACATATTTAGAAACCCATAAATATACACGATAGCCGAGTTGTTGGGTGGTCGGAATTTCGAGTCGAGAGACCCGAGTTCGATTCCCAGGTGGCAGTACCAATGAGTTTTTCAAAACTTATGTACGAATTTCATCGTTGGCTTGGACATAAAGGCGGCGACGGGCTCACCACCTGTCACGTTGTCCCGAAAATATCTTCGGTGGAAGGTGGGTCAAAGGGACTTAATTGTCTAGACTTGACCTCTGTCTACCCCTGTATTGGGAATTGCGTGAAGATATTTCTATTTCTATATTTTTCATAAATATACATACGTTAGACTATTGTGTATTAAATTAAGCGTATGTTCTAATTTCAGTTATTTTCTGAATAAAATATTAAATAAGATAATGCAAATCTCACGACTAAGTGGCAGTGTCTTCTCAACCTAAGTGTTCGGATGTTTTGGTATTTGTACCAGTAAGCTTTAAAGGCTGAAGCGCTGTTACCTATGGCAGGTAACAGCGCTTAAGGTAGACTCCACTTTTTGCTAGAAGCTCTTTGGATAGGTAGTTCCCTTTTTGATCATGATCGCTTTTATAGTTGCTTCGATTTAAAAAGTATAGGTAGAAAACCACTATATAACAATGAAGCCAATTCGTTATTTTAGAAGCAGCTTACTCATAAATGTGTTCACATACACACACATGAGAGTATCGTTGACCACTGTGGGTAAATCCTTTTAAAATGACATAGGCTAGCGACAGATGGCAGGATAACCGTCTCGAAATATACCAGAAAACAATCTTCGGTCACCTCACTCACCAACGAAAAACGAAACGAAATGCAGAAGCATAAGACGTCTCTGCTGCCGCCGCTATGCTGCGCTATCCCGCACGAACTGGCACATTACTGTATAAAGCAGCTTCTTAGCTCTTCCCGTCAAACGAATCTTGCATAAACATCACAACTCTGTGTCTGTATTGAGGTAGGCAGAGACCTAATCCTTCCAGTTGCTGTGATCCAGAAACATTATACCCTTGATTAGTTCATCATTCCCTTGATAAATGCACATCGGTTAAGGTTACCTTTTACAGTAGAAGCATATAAAATATGCATATATTACAGCCTCTAAAATTCCACTGCAGAAGAAGGCCTCTACCGTGTGAGACAGTGTGAATATTTATACATACTCGTAAACGTGTTGTGATTATGGTAAATACTCAATGTATATAAGCATTTAAGACAAAGATAGTTTAATAAGTTATATATAAATTTTCTACTGCCGGATATATGTACGTATGCGACGGTTACACCCACTTTCACCCTTAAGTTCCACCCTCAGAGATTATTGCATTGTCGTACACGATTGGAAGCATGATACGGACATTTTTGTCTTCGTTCCTGCTCCGGATAGGAATAAAAATGATATTAACAAGAAATTACTTTACCTACGCAATTTGTGTTTAGACCTATCTATAATATTATAAAAAAAAACTTGCTCCGGACCACTGCGATCGAGGTGTGTTTAGTAGATCTAAAAAAAAGAACACATATACACATATACATAGTTTTAGAGGATCATAACAAGTGTTGAGCCTGTAGCCCTCTTAGTGTCCAAGCCAACGATAGTAAGAATAATGCACAAATAGGAGAAACTGCCCAACAGATCAATGCATAATCGAAACCGGGTTTAGAATTTCGCAGAATTTTACACAAGTTTCTAAACTTAAATGAGCATTAAGAACACAGATTATATTATTAAGAAAGTTTTTCTCAGACGGTCTGGCGTAGCGAGGGAAGTTTCTACTAAAGAATTTTAATTCAATCAATTCTACGATTTAGCGGCCTTAGGGCCAAGTTGCCTCCGCCGGCCTCAGGCTCTGCCTTCGAAGGTAAGAATCAATGGTCCCTCTAGGAGCAATGAACATGAAAGTTTGAACCTAAATCATGAATGTTTATTGTTATAAGGCGGTTACTCAGGCATTAGTTTGAGATTATATTCTAAAATTATATTGTACTAGATTACGACTCTACCGTCAACCGTGTAGGGCCTGTGGAGCGGTTGTGGAGAAGAGGGGGGGGGGGGGGTAGACACTACTTTGGGACAACGTGACAGGTGGTGAGCCTTTCGCGGTTTGTCCGAGCCCACGATATGAATCGTACACAAGTCTTAGTAAAACTAGTTCTAGTTGTTCTAGTTCTAGTGGTTCAAGCCTATCACCTGGGGATCGAACCCGGGTCTCTGGAATCGAAATTGGATCACCCGACCACTCGGCTATCGAGACTGTAAGAAGTTCAATTTAAAAATACCTGGTGGACCCGTACTCCTCCGTAGCTTCAACCCTACTTGTAGCAACTGAAAGTCAATTTAAATGTACAATTGAGTTTTCTTCCACATCAACCAGTTATTATTTATATCTCTACGCATTTTCCCAACACTGGGGTAGACGGGGGACTAGACTGTTATGTAAGCCATAATAAGCGGACAAAAACACTAATAAAGGAAGGAGATAATAAAGAAGTTCCAGCGAAATAGACTAAAACGAACAGCGTAGCTCTGCGTAGAGAAAAGCGATCTACGGAAAGAAAGAAACCTATAAAAACAAGAAATGAACAGGAGGAAATCGTGTTTGAACGTGATTTAAAATAAATAAATAAATATCTTCACGCTATTCCCAATACTAGGGTAGACACAGGTCATGTAGGACCGGTAGACAGAGACCCACCTTTCACTGAAGACATTTATTAGAACTCGTGTCTTGTGAGTCGAATTCCGATCACACAACCACTCGGCTACGCTTAAAATAGCCTTTTAAATGAAATTTCTGGATAACAAATCTGGTTTAAATTAAAAAAATTAGATAGGCTTGAAAGAACGTCGGCCCGACAGACTCGTAATTGATTTCATAAATTCTTTTGAGTGAAGTTTAACATTTTGTTTTCACTGTCTGTCTGGCTTAATAAAGTCATAATAAAAATAATGTTTGAACAGTAACACACTTCTCTAAGACACAGGGCAGGATATTCTATGTATTTCAAATTAAGAATATGGCCTAAGCCAATTGAATTTTAAATAAGTTTTTTATCTTCACGCCTTTTTTCACGCCGTTCCCAATTTTGGGATAGATAATAAAAAAGACCGTTAGACAAGTCCTTTCAACCCACCTCTCACTGAAGCCTATTTGAGACCAAGTTACAGGTGCTTAGCCTACGCCCCATTTGAATAACTTATTGACCTTATCTTATATCACCCATTTGAACAACTTAGTACGTTCAATCATTCGACAAATATAACTTTAGTCAATACAACACAGCAATTCAATGGCCAAATTTTAAGCTATAAACGACGCAAGTGATGTCAGTCCATATAATTATTTATAGAACATAATAAATGGAATGTCGAATTGGACAAAGAACTCAAAAACACAAATATATGTTGTAAAGTTATAACTTTTATACATTTCTCAATGTTATATATTGCGATAGCGTTGAATTATTTCCTTGGCCAAGTTTTTCCCTTCGACAATAGTTTGAAACTTTTATATTTAGAACACACGTCCATGTGAGGTATCTAGGAGAGGTTTTATTTTTATATTTATCTTTATTTTATTTCTCTATATTTATATTTACACTCAGTCCCTGACGGGGTAGCCAGAGATAACAGATCGCCAAGTGTCACGATCCTTACATACCTCTTTCGCTTCTTTCAGATTCTTCATACATGCACTTCTAGATATCCGAGTACTGTTGACCCTCCCCTCTTCGAGCAATTTGCTCAAATGGTCTTCGAAAATTAGTCTCGGCCTACCTCGACACCTTTTAATATCAACTTTCGCGCTGTATTTTTTCTTTACCATTCGGTCTTCGCTCATTCGCTCAACGTGCTCAAACCATCGAAACACACCCTTATCAATTTTAGCGATAAGGTCATCTTTTAAACCTACCATATTGCGAATCTCTTCGTTTCGCTTTCGATCGGCCAAGGTGTCGCACGCCGCACATTTCATTTAGGGGAGTTTATGTTCACCATTTTATTTATTTATGTCTTCACGCAATTCCCAATACAGGGGTAGACCGACGTCTAGTCTAGACAATTAAGTCACTTCGACTCACCTTTCACCGAAGATATTTTCGGGACAACGTGACAGGTGGTGAACCCGTCGCCGTCTTTATGTCCAAGCCAACGATATGATTCGTACATAAGTTTTTTTTTTGAAAAACCCCATTAAAACGAGCCAGCCACCTGGGGATCAAACTCGGGTCTCTTGACTCGAAATTCCGACCACCCAACCACTCGGCTATCGTGACTTTCTTATTTATGTAATCATATCATATCAAATCCTTTCAAAAGTTTCAGTGGGTAGACTTAGAGCCTATAAGTAGTCTTTACCAGTCAACCTAGGTCTAGTCCTAGGTCGGTCCTGTCTGGTACAGCGATCGCCAATCCACTTGCCTTGCATGGTGATTATGGCAAACCGGTATGGGAGATACCAGAGAAATCCTACAGTGAACTTTAACTGACCGTTATGTCTCCCATTACAATGTATATCCAATGTATTCTGTTATAAACGTCATATTAAATAAATCTAGAAGCGTGAACTTTGCCGATTTGGATAACTTTGTTTCAAAGTAATATTTTATGGAAAAGGGAATGCATTAAGTAGGCGCTCAGATTGTTTAATGGTATAGTATTTATTTATAAAAAGTGAATTAAATGTATTGAATAAAAGGACTATATTGATTTTTGGCTATATCCTCGATTACGCTATCTTATCCACCCTCCTCTGAAGATGGATTATCGAGGAAGAGAGCGAGACAGCTCGTGACTGATGGGACCACACCAGATTCGCATTCGTCTAAAAGTGGCTATTTTTATTTTAGTTTCGTATCGTGCTTTTCAGCATATTGCTTATTTTTTAAAAAACGTTAGTGTTGTAAAGCAAAATATCATGAAAAAGATAAAATAAATAAATAAATAAATATCTTCACGCAATTCCCAATACGGGGGTAGACAGAGGTCTAGTCTAGACATTTAAGTCCCTTCGACCCACCTTCCACCGAAGATATTTTCGGGACAACGTGACAGGTGGTGAGCCCGTCGCCGTCTTTATATCCAAGCCAACGACATAATTCGTACATAAGTTTTAGAAAAACCCATTGGTCTCTTGACTCGAAATTCCGACCACCCAACCACTCGGCTATCGTGACTTTTTGATGAAAAAGATAACCAAATTTAAACCAATACTAATTATGCTTTTTAGTTGTCTTTAACATGACATAATAATTTAATTAGACAGTATTTATTTATTTATTTATTAACAGCCAAGCAATTAACACAGTATTAGAGTAATTGAAATGTGCGATAGTCCATGATAAACAGTGTGTTAAGCTAAAATAATTGGTATAAGTATGCAATTCAGTAATGCGTTGGTTCATATTTTTTTAAGAATTAAATATTTGTTATATTTAACATGGCAGTAGCATGAACTACTCGTGAAACCAAATAATTTGTAGAAATATGATGAGTCGGCAGCCGTTCTGTGGCGAAAGAATGCTTTCTAAACTTAATAAAAAATTTAATGCTTTGTTTTTTTGTGCTAAATGTTATTGTATTATAGATAAAAACAAATCAGTCCTCTTTCTTTCTCTAATTTACAACAAGGGGTAATTTTCTTATGGTTTTGATACATTTTATTTCATAGATTTGCCACAGTACTTAAAATAGATGTTTTAAAATCGGACCATTTCTTTTTGACCATTTCTTTGTAGCCGAGTTGGTAAGGAATCTGCCTTTGAAACCTGTTGTAGCTTTGAGTTCCGCTAGAGGCAAACACTTTGTGGGATGAATATGATTGTACTCGAATTATGGGTGAATTAATATTTATTTGTATAAATATATATTATTACATTTTACATTTTATTGTTAACTGGGACGGCGATAGGCTCACCGCCTGTCACGTTTTCGTAAAAAAAGCTTCGATGAGAAGTGGGTCAAAAGAACCTATTTTCTAAGCCTCTGTTTAAGCATACCTCAAAAAATACCTCCGTGGCCCCGAATAGATTTATAGTTAATGTGCTGCTTCTAATACAAAATTAGCTATGGATTTTTTTAGAGGACAAAATGCCAAAACGATTTATCGCTGATGGTGACTAACTACGCTCATGTGCACTGGCACAAGAGGATAGACCGGACGGTACGTGGCCTAGCTTTAAAAAGGAAATAGGGAAAGGGGATGGGGAAGGAGAATACGGAGAGGAGTCTGAGTAGGAGTAAAAATATGTGATGATGTCCCTATATAGTGTGTATTTATTTATTTGTTTATTAGTTATTATTCTAACTTAGTTTTAAAAGTAGTTAATTGTTTAAATAACTAAACGCTCCTGTGTTATCACACGCGATGTCATAGATAATCGATTCAGCCAAGTTTTTCGTAACAAAAATGTAATAATACCACCATACAATAATGGTATTTACAAACATTACACTATTAAGCTAAATAATTTCATTCAAAATTTCAGTTAAATCCTTGGAGCCGCGGCGGGATAAAGTAATGAAGACGCTTACAATTTATATCGTGACGTTATAAATGTGTTTTCTGCCCCGCCGAGGATGGATGGAGTGCCTCGTAGCACCTGATTACACTGTCTGTCTAAATGTAATCACGGATTTTAGTGGAATATTAGAAGTACTAAGCCACAATAGCTGAGTGGTTAGCAGATCGAAATCTATCCGCTGGAGGAAGGTACCAATGAGGTTTTTGTAAACTTACGTATGCAGACGACGATAGGAGAACTGCCTATTATCACTAATAAAATAAATAAATATCTTCACGCAATTCCCAATACCGGGGTAGACAGAGGTCTAGTCTAGGCAATTAAGTCCCATAGACCCACCTTCCACCGAAGATATTTTCGGAACAATGTCACAGATGGTGAACCCGTTGCCGTCTTTATGTCCAAGCCAACGATATAATTCGTATATAAGTTTTTAAAAACCCATTGGTGCGAGCTTGCCACCAGGGATCGAACTCGGGTCTCTTGATTCGATATTCCGACCACCCAACCACTCGGCTATCGTGACTGTCAAATAAGCTTATTTGCCGGTGAAATACGCTGCATAACAGATTTCACAAGTTGGTCTTGTTATTAAATTATTAAGATTTTTGTGAGATATTATTAATGAAATAATTATAAACGGCTAAACAAACGTATAAATAATCGGTGTAGGTACCGACTAGTTTCGGACCTGCCCCGCCTCGCTGTGGTCTTTGCCTCGTTATTGATCTTATCTATTTTATTTAAGGTTAGTAATGGTTTCTTAAGAATAAACGCTGGTAAAAGCATCTTTATTTTTATATTTTATAGCTTTTGTCTACCGTTGTGCTGTAATTTCCCTAAGAATAAACGAGTTTCTTTATTTCTTTCTAAATGTGGGTGTAAAGAATTAAATTGTCTAGATCTCAGACTATCTAATGTTAGGAGATGCGTGAGGTTATAAAATGTATTCGTAGCTATCGTTCCTTACGTAATTACCCATTAATCTTCGAAACGCGTCTAACTTTAGGAAGCCGCTGTACTCCAAGCTACAAAGATTAGATGTACAAGTCTAAGAATGGTTTACTTATTAAAGTCGAGAAGTTTGTAACAACATGGTAAGGATAATTAGACGGTCGTAAGTTGGTTGAAGATTGCTTTACTCGATGATCAGCAGTATCTGTATCGTTCAAATTCGTAATACATGTATTATTCGTTCACATGCATTGCTTACCTTAATAAATAAATATAATAAATACATATAAAGATAGGGACAACATCACATACATTGTTCCGATTCCAATGTAAGATGCTAAAGCACTTGTGGTATATGGAATTGGAAACAACTAAGGCACCACCTTACATACATACATACGTAGCGGCCTGTTAAAGTCCACTGCAGGACATAGGCATCTACCATAGGCAGGTCTTGCCATAATCGCCACGCTTGGCAGCCGGATGGCGATCGCAGTACCAGGCCGTTCGCACCACAGACGTTGCTGTCCATCTTCGGTCTGTCTCTATTTTGACCGCATATTTTTAGAGATGGTTATCCCGCCATCTATCGGTTGCCATAACAATATTCAAGGCTGTTACCCTCAGTCGCCCCTTACGACACCCACGGGAAGAAAGAGGGTGGCAATATTCTTACACCGTTACCACACAGTCTAACCTTAACAACATGAAAATAGAAAGAAAGAAAAAAAAACACTCATTGTTTTATTTTATTCCCCAAAACAACGCAACGACACGCAGACAAATGAAATGAAATTAAAAACAAAACAAAGATAAATAAAACAATTACTTTAGGAGAAAAAATTTTCTCATTAATAATATTATTAACAACATAAAACACATACCTACCTAAATTCATTAGTGTCAAAGAAATGACAATTTTACACCTTTTGTCAGTTTTTATAAGGTAAGAGAATATCTTTCAATCGCAACGTACGAGGTAGAATAAATTGGCAACTTTTGCTATCTAGAGCCGGTTCAACCCGGAACTTTATTTCAGTCTTAAAAAATAGTATGAAGTAGTGGCATGTGTAAACGTTTGGGAATGAAAAAAAGGCGTAAAAAAGAGGCACTTTGAGCTTTTGAGTTTCGACCATAATCGGATCTCTCAAATCTATTCCCTTTACTACCTATTCTCATAACTCTTTTTGATTTCCTTTGTTAAATGTACGCAGCTGTACGGGGGCCACGGGTTCGATTTCCGGTTGGGTCAATATAGAAAAACATTTTTCTTATATTTTCTCGAGTGTAGGGTGTTTGTGGTACCTTCGTTGTTTCCATAATGCAAGTACTTAAAGGTGCTTACTTTGGGATTACAGCGATGTAAGTGATTTTGTCCATATGTATGTAATATCAATGTGCGATTTGTCTGCCAATTCCGCTTATGATCGTCGACGCACTTTATTATTATTAAGATATTAACGCCTAATGCCTGACGGGGCAGCATAGAGGACAGATTACCAAATGTCACGATCCATATATAATCTTTCAGATTAATCATTTTCTTCTTACAAACACGTTCCTCCCCTCTTCGAGCAATTTGCTCAGATGAACTTTGAAACTTTCGACCCCTTTTATTGTTAACTTCCGCGCTATATATTTTCATCACCATTCTGTTTTTACCCATTAGTACAACAACAATACAATACTTGGTGAAGCAGATGGATGTGGTTTATCACTTAATCACTCAACACTTACGAAGTTGGCCGTCGATAAACTAAAACAAAAACTACTACTAAAGTCATGATAGCAGTGGTTGGGTGATCGGAATTTCGAGTCGAGAGACCTGAGTATGATCCCCTGGGCTCGAGACGGGCTCACCACAATTCACGTTATGCCAAAAATATCTTCGGTGGAAGGAGGGTCGAACGGACTTAATTGTCTAGACTAGACCTCTGTCTACCCCTGTATTGGGAATTGCGTGAAGATATTTATTTTTTCACTATTTATAGAAACTTACTATAATATACCAAAAATAAACTCTTACAAAAATGTTCACATAAAATTGTGGTAATACCGTTTTATAGCGATATAAAATTCTGCCGACGTGCCAAGTTGTTCGTACGGTGTAGTCGATATCCGCCTTTGAAATATTATGTATCTACAAATTTTTTCCTTTGGCTTCTAATATGTTAATGTACCTTGTAAGTTTATTGCGTTAAAAAGTAGATAGTAATCGTCTCCATGGTTCCAACTATCTTTATACCGAAATTCATCAAAATCGACGAAGTGGTTTAAGTGTACCAATCAAACTCAATTTCGAATTTATATCATTATATACATTCTAATGCCCCTACCCTATACCCTATATAGAGGTCTAGATAAATCTCTTCAATTTGATTCCCTCTAATTTTCTATAATTTCCATAAGACCGATAACATTTTGTGAGACCACGTGACAGGTCGATAGCCGAGTGGTTGGGTGGTCGGAATTTCAAGTCAAGAGAACCGTGTTCAATCCTCAGATGGTAGGCTCGTACCAGTGGGTTTTTTCAGAACTTATCTACGATTTATACAGTTGGCATGGACATAAAACGGCACCAGGACTCGAATTCCTATCACCCAACCACTCGGCTATCGTGACTAATTTACTAGTCTGTCTCGTTTATCGTACATTTTTAAGACTCTTACAGGCCGTTATATGTATACTTAACGTATGTTTCATAAACTGCAAACTATACAGCTACAGTATTGTGGTATCCATAATAAATAAATAAATAAATATCTTCACGCAATTCCCAATAGAGGGGTAGACAGAGGTCGAGTCTAGACAATTAAGTCCCTTCGACCCACCTTCCACCGAAGATATTTTCGGGACAACGTGACAGGTGGTGAGCCTGTCGCCGCCTCTCTGTCCAAGCCAACAATATAATTCGTACGTAAGTTTTTGAAAAACTCATTGGTACGAGCCTGCCACTTGGGGATCGAACTCGGGTCTCTCGACTCGAAATTCCGACCACCCAACCACTCGGTTATCGTGACTTTCCATAATGCTGATTTTCAATTAGCACCCCGTCGTGCGACGCACACACATAGATTGTAAACATCGTGTCGTTCTGTTCGACACGGGCAATTAACCCTTTAATGCGGAGTGTAACTTTTATCTATGGGGGGTCCATATATTCACACATAAATGTCATGGTCGTTTGCTTTAATTTATACACGTGTCAGCAAGTGTTAAAGTATTTTGTAAAGTGAACTCGTGAAGGCTCCTGGAGCTTATCAGGTTGGCCAATTTCAATAAAGTTAGTCGTGTAAAAACTTTTGTTGGGAGCCGTTCGTACGGTGAAATATCCCGTGCGTATCTGGTGTTAAGTGGGCGACTAAGGAAGAAGTCAAATTGCTGCCAACAGATGACGGAATAACCAGTACTAATTTAAGCAGACTGGTGGTGCTTAGTGTCTTTTTATTTTATTTGAACAATATATCTTGAACTCAATCGAAAACGGCGGCATAGATGAGGTCTATGATAGAGCGAGTTTACTCATGAAAAGCCCTGTGTACTCGCACCTTGAGGAGGTTAAGGTTTATACTTTCGGATATACAGATGACGGAAGAGCATTCCCTGGCCGTATGCATTACAAATGACGACCGGAAGCGCATAGTCAGAAAGTTGGGGATGTCAACCAGGTGTGGGTGGTAGTCTGTAGAGCGCCTGGTATCCCGATGTAAGAACGGTGACGACGGTATGAGATTATGGAGCTCATCAGCAAAATCACACAAAAGTAGTCTGTAGAATACCGCCAAGCGACTTTTCGACGGTGACTAAGGCAATTGAAATTGGTTTCAACCAAACCGATTTTGCGATAACCAATCCGCCTGCCAAGCGTAGCAACTATGTACTGCAGTGGATTTTTATAGGCCTTAACGGCCTATAAAAAGTAAGATACCTCGGGAAGAAGTTGTCAGAACCTCCTCAACATTTTTAAGAGGTTCTGATAAATTTATATATGTGCTTTTTAAGGAGCATAGTTAATATTTAAAAATGGAATTCACAATAAACTTTTTAGGACAGTAATCGGAAAGAAAATGGAAACGGAAACCCAATCATCTTGTTTCCGGTATCCGTTTGCGCCGCTTCGCTGTTCTCCTTTAAAACATTTTCGTCTAAAAACATCCTGTGTTTGAGATGGAAATTATTTGTTATATATCAGATGTACGTGTTCGAATTTACATATTTTCAGTCAGAAAAAATATAATGTAAGCATGTATTCTATAATATTAGGAAAAAATGTGTCGAAGAAAATCTTCAAAAACAGAAGAAAGTGGTTTACTGTATGAGGAGCGACAAGTTACAGCTCTCGTTGAGTTCTTTTTTCGAAAGCCTCTCATTATGCCGTAATTAATTTTGTCCTTTTTAGCCGTTCAAATCACAACGGGTGCATAAGAAGTTTTCACTGCGATTACAATACTGACTAGTCTTTTTTCCGTTCTAGAAACTTAATTACAAAACTGAATTAGTTTTATAGAAAATCTAGTGTATAAACACGATATTTGGTATTTGGTTTTCAATATCTGTCTCAATTTCATTTAACTTCAATAATCATTATATGTGTTTTTCGCTTAAGAATATACCTACCGAATATGTCTCCCGGATGTCTCATAATGCTGTGGCACAGCGCGTCTTCTATTCTGATCTGCATAATGGCAAGCGAAAACAAGGCGGCCAATTACTGCAGTTGAAAGATGTACTTATGCGCCACCTAAAGAAATGTGACTTAGATCCGTCACAATGGCAGATAATGGCTGCGGACCAATAACTGTGGAGGCGAACCGTGAGTACTAAGGTATTAGAGTACGAGGGAGTAAGTGTGAATGAGCTGGATGTCAAGGCTCGATCAACTGCATCCATCACCTACAATTATGTCGGAGACTTGCGCTTAATGTGCTCGCACGTTCAGCTCGAAAATCGGTTACGTCAGTCAGACGCTCGAATTAGTCCAAGTCGCTGTGGCCGAAATCGATCAGGATACTATGTATATCTACCACTACAGAACTACTACCTACTAAACTACCTACCCACTACAGTATATTTTCTTACCTAGTCGTCTAAGCCCTAAAGAGCTACAGATGGCGTAATAACCTTTTAAAAAGGTGCAAAATGTCTGTTGTTATGCTCACCAATCCACTTTCCAAGAGTGGCAACTATAGTAAGCCCTCCAACATGAGAGAGGTATATTCCTGATGTGGACTATTACAGGCCGTTACGACGAGGGAGACAATGAATTTTTGTATAAATCTCGAGGTACGATATTACTACACGCTTAACTTAGAAACTACTCAACCTTTTAATGAACTTTACTCATTCACGTGTAACATGGTTCAACATGAAACATAAGATAATTTTGGTTACGAGACGCTGTTGTCGAGATCAAGTGTTTTTTCAATTTTTCCGATTTCCCATTCAAATATTACAACCCGACATACTAATGTCCAAAAATCTAACTAATCCTAATGCGGCCTCTCATATCAAGGGTACTTCGATAAGGGCCGGGGCGGCATCAGAGGCAGCTGAATCGGGTAAATGGCGTAAATATGAGTCTTTGAAAGAAGACTATATATTTGTTCCATTTGCCGTAGAGACAATCGGTCCGTGGGGTCCCCGCGCGATGCAGTTTCTAAAGGAATTGTATCCGCGACTTATCGTTGCCGCTGGTGACAAGAGGGCTGGTTCTTTTCTCGCTCAACGGTTAAGTCTAGCCATTCAACGTGGAAATGTAGCCAGCGTTCTTGGTACCATGCCACGAGGAGTAGGGCTCTACGATTATAATAGTTTTTAGTTAATAAATATTGTAAATATTAACATAATTTTTTCATTGAAGGTATTAAATGTATTTACACTAATCCTTCTAAATTTTTCTTCTTACATTGTCTTTTCCAGCTTTAAAAACATCTTCACGCCATTCCCAATATAGTGATACCCAGACGTCTAGACAATTTCGACGCACCTTCCACCGATGACATATTTTGGGATGACGTGACAGGCGGTGAGCCTGTCACCGTCTTCATGTCTAAGATGAAAATTAGTTCAAGCCAACGATATAAATCGTACATAAGTATATGAAAAAAAAAAACCGAAAGTATCTTGACTACCATTTCGATCACCCTAGCACTCGGCTCTCGCGACATTTTCAGGCTTAGAATGCAAATCTATTACTTATAGATTTGCATTCTAAGCCTAAGATTGAAATTACTGTGATTTTAATTTGTTAGAGCCACGCATCAGCTGTTGTTGTTGCATGAATGGGCAGGCTCGACCGGGGAAGTACCACGACCTCACAGAATACTGGCGTGAAGTAGAAGTCTAACAAACTTTTGCGTTTCATCTGGTGAGTGCAGGTAACCGGAGGCCCACATACCCCCTCCCCCAATTCTGGGTGGGGGGGCACTCTAATGCCGGCAACGCATCTGCTATGCCTCTGGTATTGCGGGTGTTCATGGGCGGCGGTAATAACTTACCATCACGTGAGCCACCTGCTCGTTTGCCTCCGTTTTCTATATAAAAATATGGTATTAGTGTTATACTTGTCATGGATATATACATACTACTGTCAAGGAAATAATAAATAAATAAATATCTTCACGCAATTCCCAATACAGGGGTAGACAGAGGTCTAGTCTAGACAATTAAGTCCCTTCCACCCACCTTCCATCGAAGATATTTTCGGGACAACGTGACAGGTGGTGAACCCGTCGCCGTCTTTAAGTCCATGCCAACAATATAATTTCGTACATAGGTTTTTAAAACCAATGGGTTATTGGTACGAGCCTGCCACCTGGGGATCGAGCTCGGGTCTCTTGACGCAAATTGCGATCACCAAACCACACGGTTATAGTGACTCAATATATTTTATGGTAATAAGCATCAATGTGCTCGGTGTTTACGGCGTCAGAATAGTGGTATATTCTCTCTTTCTTTTCTTGGATGTCGTAAGCGGTGCCTAAGGGAAAAGAATCTTTAAAAATTACCGCTCAAAATTAAGCAGACTGTTGGAGGACAGCAGCGTCTAAGGTGCGATCCGGTACACCAATCCGTTTGCCAAGCGTGGAGACACGAAAGCCTCCTGATAAACTCCAAGAGTAAGATAAACTTCAAGAGACTTTCGTGTGAGTCCTTTTAACAGTTTCTATTTAGTTTTTACAGGCCATTGAGCTAACCAATGTAACATTCAGGGCGTGTAGGCTTTTTAAAATTTTGTGAAAACACTTGAGTCCGGACTTAGACAATACAAACTGCGCTAGCTTTTTTATCTAAATTGTCCGCCGAACTAAAGTAGCGGTTCAAACGAAAATACTTAATTAAATTTGGGTTGGGTTGGTCGGGTAAAGATGGAATAAGCTAGTCCTGTCCTTGTTATAACTGCCGCTCACATACAGACAAATAATATAAAACTGTTAACCGTTTCAAATGTTCCATTTATAAATTCCAATATAAAATCCATTTACAAATTACAAACGTCCACTAACTGTCTATTCATTTAGATCATTATTGTTTTATTTTCTCATTTGCTCTCTTTCTATGTTATTGTTTTATTTTCTCATTTGCTCTCTTTCTATGTATTAATCTGTTTTATCTGTTTTATTTTTTTAAAAATAGAACATTAATAGCGCATTTCGGATCTCGTTAGTATGTAATAGGGGAAACTGGTAAATTGACTAGGCACGGCCACGTGCACCATCTGGGCTGCGAGTGCCTTGCCTACCTTAAAGAAGCGAATTGTAAAAGAGATAAATAAGGGCTGCAATATACGGATACCCTATTCAGCGCAGAAACACAGACCAGGTCAGGTCGAGCTGGTATTCATACCAGCAGCAGTCAAACAGCAGAAGCTCTCCTTTACTTCCACCTCTTTTTTCTACTTCTTCTTCTCCCTTCTTTACAGCCTATAAAGAGTCCAGTGCTGAAAATAGGCCTCCCTTAATCTCTGCCTCCGGCATCGATCGACTCTCCATAAAATTTTGCAGGTCGTTACTCCATTTTGTCGGGTTTCTTTTTTCCCCGCAACGGTTATGAGTTCATCGAGAAATGTGGCCGGCCCCTTGCCACTCCGCCGCGGTGATATTTACTACTATGTCGGTTAGTTTTGTAACGGTTGTTTTAAGAAAGAATGGTTGTTTCAAAGAAGAAGAAGAAGATTCTATCAAGAAAGAATAAACTTCCTTATTTGGCCAGCAATTTAGTTTCCACGTCTATGAAGTAATCACGTTATGGACACTTTATTCTTCAATAGTTTTGTAAAATATAATCACCTACCACATTACAAATGACTACAGAAGTTAGAGAAGAAGCGTTTCTCGAAGTTTATAGTTTTTTAAAGTATTTTACTGTGCTATGAATTGCTGTTAAAAACTAAGCCAAAAGATCAAATGAAAAAATATGCGAATCGTGTTTTATAAACTTGTAATTTGTATAAATTTAATCAGCGCCGGTTAGTGTGAGTCAGTACGCGCCGCTTCCCGCGCGAAACACATGGTGGCGGTAATGGCGAGAACGTCACATAAATAATAAGCACGCCACAGATAAAATACGGTGCAGGCTTCCTATAGATATGTAAGTTATTACTCTACAAGCGCTGGTATATAGACAATTTTATAGTAAATATTGCTAATCTGTGTGTATATAAAAAAATCGTCGTGAGTTGGTCTCGTCTAAACTCGAAAACGTCTCGACTGATTTTAATATATTTTATATGTTTTTGTTTTGTTTCGTGTTTTATGATAAAAGGAAATTAAACAAAGCGTTAAAATCGAAATAGGAAATTTTGTAAGGGCATGGAAATAATCAATCTTTATGAATTGGAGTTGAAGTTTGATAGATTGCTGATCGCTTATAAAGAGGTATATTTTAATTTTACGTGGTACGAAATTCTGCTGGTCGTTTAGTTTAATAATATATTATATTCTGACCAAAACTATTGCTATTATTAAATAGCAATAGTTTTGGTCAAAATATAGACGCCGATTTCAAATAGACACAGATTACGGATTTAAATTACGCCTAGTTAGTTTGAATTCCATTTCGGCAGTCTAATTATCGGAGGTTTTGGACATTATATATCATTATTAAATTCATGGGCTTTTTTTATTCTACTTTAAAATTTCCCAATTTACGTTTTTAGGGCGGTATTATATCCGCTTAAATAAGGCTCACCATGTGTCGCTTGGCACCGTAGTTGTTTTTGATTCCATAATATACTCGTAATTGCTTAACTTGTTTACTATGGGCTCAGAGCATGCCCCTATGTGATCTTGCCAGGAACATTATCATGTGCCATCAAAACAGCCTGTTAAAGTCTATTTAAAAGTCACGATAGCCAAGTGGTTGGGTGAAATTCGAGTTAAAGACGCGAGTTCGACCCTCAAGGCTCTTACCAATGGGTGTGTTCAAAAAACTTATGTATACTATTTATGCCTTGATTACCTTTTATTTCTGCAACTAATATCTGTGATTTGTATCACAGTAACAAGTCACGATAGCCGAGTTGTTGGGTGGTCGGAATTTCGAGTCGAGAGACCCAAGTTCGATCCCCAGGTGGCAGTACCAATGAGTTTTTCAAAAACTTATGTACGAATTTCATCGTTGGCTTGGACATTAAGGCGGCGACGGGCTCACCACCTGTCACGTTGTCCCGAAAATATCTTCGGTGGAAGGTGGGTCAAAGGGACTTAATTGTCTAGACTTGACTTCTGTCTACCCCTGTATTGGGAATTGCGTGAAGATATTTATATTTATTTATTTAATATCTGTGAGTTATACGGCAAACATAAAATAAAAGCATTTAATGACCATCAATTTGATATACAAAATCCATTAAAAATTTTTATAAAAAACTGTTCAACAGTGAAATATAAAAATACTACTAAAGAAACATGGAAAATTGGTATATCAAATTTGGAAACTTTTCACCCAAAAAAGGCTAGTATCAATGAGGTTTTCAAAAAATTTATGTACGAATATATCATTATTATTAGCTTGGACATAAAGGCGGCGACGGCCTCACCACCTGTCACGTTGTCCCAAAAATGTCTACAGTGGCCAACCCCAGTAATGGGAATGGCGTAAAAATGTTTTTAAATAAAGTCAATTAATATATACAGCAACTTCGTGAACGTTTCCACCAAATTAATGGCAACCGACAGATGGCGGGAATGCCATCTCAGAAAATACTAGATTAAAATGATGCATGTCGGGGACGGACTATAGCGTCTTAGTGTTACTTTTTTTTAAAGAATAGCAATACTAAGAGCATCCCACATTCGTTGGCTGTTGACAGCTCGTAGTAGAGTTCGTCGTTAGATCTAGTTAAAATATTTAACAATTCAAATCTTAACCCATTACGCTCTTCTTCAATACTGCGTCAATACGATTGCAAGGTGTAGCGGATGTAGCAAACTCTCCTTATGTTCCTACATGTGGGTGTGGGTGAATCATAGAGTTTTTGTTTGATTTTGTAGTTTTGTTTTGTTTGAGACATAGATTTTCTTACTTTAACTGTAACCGAAAGGCACGGTGCAATTATTAGGAGTTAATAATAGATTAAATTAATTTTGAAACATTTAAGTTTGTATTTCTTAAGCGATAACTGGCTGCTGCTGAATATTTAAAGCATACCTAATACTTATATGTGGTAATACTTGAGTTTAAAAAACTATTTCGTTTTTAACCCTTATTAATAAATTACCCTTATTAATACCAATACTGCATAAGATACTTATTCTATGTCAGCAAAAGCTGAGTGAATGCCCATTGCCAAATTATAAATAGATCAAAGAAAAACTTTAAGCAGTGTTTCTTTAGGGCAATAAAATTATTTATACTTTTTATTTAATTTTTTATGTGTTTATTTATCTATTTTATTATATATCTATATAAGAGCATTGTAATATAAAAGTCACAACAGCCGAGTGGTTGGGTGATCGGAATTCGACTTAAGATACCCAACCTCGATCCCTAGATCAGGGCTTGTACCAATGGGGTTTTTCAAAATTCATGAACGATTGATAATGTTGGCTTGAAGGTAAAGGTTCACCATCTGTCACGTTGTCTCATAAAAAATCTTCGGTGGAAGGTGGGTCGATAGGGCTCACTAGGAAAGACTGTCTAGGCTTCTGTCTACCCGAGTATTGGGATTGGCGTGTAGATCTTTTTTAATAGTATACTGTTATTATAATTTAAAGTTAATTAATAAGATATGGGAGAAACCTGGACATTAAAACTTATTCACACTACTTGTCACGTTGACTTAAACAAACCTCTCCCTACCTCAGCATGGGAGAGTACGTGAAGATATAAATATTTATTTACATTTATGTATCGATGGACCTATCATAAAATTCAAGTTCAGCGTGTCCAGTTCCGTATGAGAGTATATTTATTGCGGGCGCCCGTCGCACAGCGCCGCCCGTCCGCCGCACCGGAGCTCGAGACGACGCACCGACGAGCGGTTTACGACACTGACTCATCGGCCTTTATAACAACACCATTAAATATCCCAAGAGCTTGTTAAAGAAAAAAATGCCGAGCATTAAGCGTCGCTTATCCGGTTCTGTTTTGTTTTTCCATCGTCAATTTACTTAAATAAATAAACATCTTCCCGCAATTCCCAATACAGAGGTAGATAAAGGTCTAGTCTAGACAATTAAGTCCCTTCGACCCACTTTCCACCGAAGATATTTTCGGGACAACGTGACAGGTGGTGAGCTCGTTGCCGTCTTATAAAGTTGTCGTTGGCTTGGACTTATGTCCATAATTCGCACATAAGTTTTTGAAAAACCCATTGGTACGAGCCTGCCACCTGGGGATCGATCTCGGGTCTTTCAACTCGAAATTCCGACCACCCTACCACTCGGCTATCGTGACTTTTTTTGCAATTGATTTTACTTGCAATTGATATATAAATCTAAATCTTCCTAATGCGATACCACATGAAACTTTTTCATTGAATTATGCTAATGTACTTTTTTTTTATAGGAAAAGGGAGGCAAACGAGCAGGTGGCTCACGTGATGGTAAGTGATTACCGCCGCTCATGAACACCCGCAATACCAGAAGCTTAGCAGATGCGTTGCCTCCCTTAGAGTGTCCCCCTCCCCCATAATTGGGGGAGGAGGGTGTGTGGGCCACCGCTTACCTGCACTCACCGGACGAAACGCAGAAGTTTGTTAGACTTCTACTTTACGCCGGTATGTGAGGTCGTGGTACTTCCCCGGTCGAGCCGGCCCATTCATGCAACAACAAAAGTTGATGCGTGGCTCTACCACTGTAAGAAGTTACTGCCGTACATCAGCTTATCCGAGTTCTTATGGGACGAGAGGTTGCAGTACAAATTTATAAAATTTATTTTCTTAAAATTATCCGACTCTGCATCGGGGCAGAGATAAATAACTTAACTTTCCACGACAACAGTCGTTAGTTTCAGTCGTGTTTGATATGTGATGTAATTCTCTGATCTATTTGGGTGCTCGACTATGTTTTGTATACATACATAACGGCATGTTAAAGTCTGCAGGACTAATGCCTTTCCCATAGGGAGGATTTGCCAAAATCGCCTCGCTTTGCAAGCGGATTGGCTATTGCAGTACCAGACCACTCGCACCTTGGACGCTACTGCCCATCTTCGGTCTAATTTTGATATGATGTTTTTAGAGATGGTTATCCCGTCATTCATCGGTTGCCATAACGATATTCAAGGCTGTTTCCGTTAGTCGCACATCCACGGAAGAATAGGGAGTGGCAATATTCTTACGCCGTCACCACGCGGGTTACTTTTCGTTAATTGTTTATAATGATATTAAATGAACAATATTGATAAAAAAAAATATAAAAAAAAATATCCCAATACAGGGGTAGACAGAGGTCAAGTCTAGACAATTAAGTCCCTTTGACCCACCTTCCACCGAAGATATTTTCGGTACAACGTGACAGGTGGTGAGCCCGTCGCCGCCTTTATGTCCAAGCCAACGATGAAATACGTACATAAGTTTTTGAAAAACTCATTGGTACTGCCACCTGGGGATCGAACTCGGGTCTCTCGACTCGAAATTCCGATCACCCAACAACTCGGCTATCGTGACTTTATTGATGAAAAGCTAAATTAAGATACTCGATTTTTTAGTTGGCCTGAAGCTTTTGGGCAATAACGATCGGCTCACCACCTCTCACGTCAAATAAGCCCTAGAAGTCTGACCGTATTCTTAGTACTTGAAGTTCAAAATAAACAATTTCGTTTTTTACACTGACCAGAATAAGTCAGAATTAAAAAACTAATAGTAAATTTCCCATTGCGATGAAACGTACTGTATAAACGTACTGATGTGCGTGTATATAGCAAATGATTTAACACTTTTCTCTAAAGCCGGGTAATATACTAAAAAATAAACACATTTGAAAATTGCGAGCTTACAAGCTCCTGAAGCCTCGGGCTGGAGAAACTACAGCTTTTACAACAGCTGTTTAAACATAGCAAAATCTCGACAGGAGCGTAATGCGAAGCTGGCTGACGCTTCTTTATTGTGAACCTTCGTCTACCGAAACTAAAGCTGTTTGTTTGTAAAACTTTATTTATAGTGACAAGATTGTACTTAATATTTAAAAAAGGTCACGATAGCCGAGTGGTTAGGTCATCGGAATTCGAGTCTCGAGACCTGAGGTCGATTCCCAGGTGATAGACTCGTACCAATGGGTTTTATTGCATAGAAGAACAAATGACAGGAACAAGAGAACATTAATTCGAAAGTTAAATTCAAAAATTCATTCAATGTGAACATAATGTTTGCGTTCTGAATGAATTGCAAAAAAAATATATATTGTTGGCTTGGAGATAAAGACGACGACAGGCTAACCACTAGTCAAGTCGTTTCATAATAAGCTCCAGTGTAATGTGGATTGAAAGGTCTAAATTGTTTGGACCTCTAGCTACTCCTGTATATGCGTCAAAAATACATTTAAAATACTTATTAAGTAAAACGGTACCATGAACGCAGGCTACATTTCCACTGCGGCTGAAGAAAACTTTTGCAAATTGCCAAAATGTTATTATGTATGTATACTTAACCCTCTCTACCCCGTTTCA
The DNA here is from genome assembly GCA_029286605.1 of Sericinus montela. NCBI lineage: Eukaryota > Metazoa > Arthropoda > Insecta > Lepidoptera > Papilionidae > Sericinus > Sericinus montela. The sequence goes on from JAGSMR010000001.1 coordinate 375,648, forward strand.
GCTGCAACTGAGACCCATGTCGTTAATTAAATAAAAATTTATGCTAGAATATGGCGCAAGAAAATATTGAAATTATTACAAAGAAAATGGATTAACTTATAATCCGTTCGATAAGTAGCTTACACCAATACCGTGCCGGCGTCGTTCGAATTTCGAATTACAAAAAGATCCAGATCTCTTGTACATATAAAATTAAGGGATGTAATCCCCTAGCCCATTCCACTCGAAAGGATTTACCTTTTTATTTGTAACCATCTTGGGAAATTGCATTGTAAGTTTTCTTTTACTTTAAAGTGTTTGATGAGTCTTTTTATTTAGAAGATAATTTTTCGATAACTTTTACTAATTTTGAAATAAAATAATTTTCTGTTTATATCTTTTAACCAGTTGTAATCCAAAGCTCAAACAGAATCATACTAATAAGACTCTTTATATTTCTTCTCAATAAAACGTTAAAGAAACACCTCTTGTCTCGACTCGCGCGAGCTCGCAGAATTGCAATGAAACTCCAGAAGCGTGCGATGTCTGCCACAAACCGCAATGATATAAAATGAGCCGCTCTGAGCCTAATGCGCCATAAACAGCGCGTCTCTCCACAGATTTCATCGGGTTATTGTGACGAATGTTTCTCTCCGAGAACGCTTTGTTTCCACGAGTGCCGTAACCCCGGGAGCCTTCATAATAACATCCTTGATCTCACAGGTATTTACAAAATATTCGTTTAAGATAATCGACGAATATTTCTGTACGATTATTCCTAATGAAACATTCATCCGAATCGAGAACCTTCTCTTTTGTTTACCAAGTTTAATAACAAGAAAGTCACGAAGTCACGATAGCCGAGTGGTTGTGTGGTCGGAATTTCGAGTCAAGAGACCCGAGTTCGATCCCCAGGTTCGTACCAATGGGTTTTTCAAAAACTTATGTACGAAGTACGTACAATCGTTGGCTTGGACATAAAGACGGCGACGGGCTCACCACCTGTCACGTAGTCCCGAAAATATCTTCGGTGGAAGGTGGGTCAAAGGGACTTAATTGTCTGGACTAGAACTCTGTCTACCCCTGCATTGAGAACGGCGTGAAGATATTTATTTTATTTATTTATAAGTTCAATAACGTATCCAATGTCCATTATTTTAATAATGAGCACCTACTTATCAATTAAAAAATATGAAATTAAAAATGATATTAATAACAAACATGTAAGCTATACCAGGCTATAGCTTACATGCTACAAAAATGCATCACCTTATAAAATTTTAACAAAACATTTGAGCTATTTAGCAGTGAAAGGTAACACAGTCTTCGAAATTCTTTGAATACTGAACGACATGATAAATTGAGGTACTTACGACAACACGTTTTCAATATATTACTCTTATTTCCCTCATAAATGTATTCAACATTTTTTTTTCTTACAAAGAAGTTACGTCGTATATCTCCTTTGATATCATTTTGTGCAATCGAAAAAAAAAACGAACGACTTTGCTAGATTACATTATAAACGAATGTAAAATACATTCGTTTATAAATATGTAGAACGGACAGACTGACTTTTAGAACCTAGAAAGGATCTTAAAATTAAAGATGGCAGTAGAGTTTAACAAAGATGGCAGTTGCGAATGAAATGCCTCCCCCGTATCCCTGCAGGAGATATCACGCTGCAAAATGATAGCGGGTTTAAATTTTATGGTAAGATCCACATAATAGCATTTCCGTGTATTATCTGCCATATTGTAATATGGTAATATAGCAGGCCTGGACGAAGTTCTTATCACTAAAATTCATAATGGCGAGCTTCGTCGGTTTGCTCACGTTAAGCTAATGAGTAAAGATCGAATGGTGTAGAACATACATAGCGAAAGGAAATATTAAAAGGTAGATCGAGACTAACTATCTAAGATCATGTGACCAAATTGCTCGAAGAGGGGAGGGTCAAGAGTACTAAGATACCTAGACGTGTATGTATAAAGAAAATTATGAATTTGAAAGAAGGGAAAGACATATGTAAGGATCGTAACACTTGATGCTTTAACCTTAATGTAAAGGTACACTAAGTCGGTATATAAATATTATCACTTCATAACAAAAACGAATGAAATGAATCTATTCGCATATTTTTTGTCCTCTATACGCCGTGTAAAAGTTTGTACATAAATTTTAAAACAAAAATTACATATAAAAATAATATCTTCACGCAATTCCCAATACAGGGGTAGACAGAGGTCGAGTCTAGACAATTAAGTCCCTTCGACCCACCTTTCACCGAAGATATTTTCGGGACAACGTGACAGGTGGTGTGCCCGTCGCCGCCTTTTATGTCCAAGCCAACGATATTCATACATAAATTTTTGAAAAACCCATTGGTACGAGCCTACCAACTGGGGATCGAACTCGGGTCTATTGACTCGAAATTCCGACCACCCAACCATTCGGCTATCGTGACATTGTAAACATCATCATGTGAAAAATCACATGATGATGTTTTTCACAAGATATTTTTTACAAAGTAATAAACTCTATTTAGAATGCATGCATATATAGGCACTTGGAAAATTGCCACGATGAAAAGCTTTGACGTGTTTCGATGATTGATCGTATTTCATTGCTTGTCGTACAGCGTATCACTTTCAATATCTACGTGCGACCTACGTATATGATGACAATAGTTCAAAGCACTTGACTAATCCTTTATTTTTTTTATTTTATTTATTTATAAATTTGTGTACACATGAAATGTTCTTTATAAAAATGAAACAAAGAATTTGCACAAGGGTACAGCTTATTCCAAAAACTGAAATATCTTCCAGCAGACCCACATAGGAAAAACTGATATAATAGGCAAACTTAGTGCGTACACATAATATACACATATACATATACACATATACATATACATACACACATATACACATACATACATATACTCACATATACACTTATACATATATAATACTTATAATATAAAGCAAATATATCCTTTATTTACTTTACTTTATGTTTAATTCTTGGTTTAAAAAGTTCTTAACTAACAATACTAACATAGTTTTAATTAATGTTGTTACTGACCATTTATGTGAATTATTTGTTATCTGATTCAAAGAAATAAATTCTTCTTCTTCCAATACAGGGCTATAGAGAGATTGAGACAATTAAGTCCTTTGAACCCACTTTACACCGAAAACAATTTTTAGGTTGACGTGACAGGTGGTGAGCCCGTCACCGTCCATATATCCAAGCCAATGATATAAAATAAATAATACACATACTTAAATAGATAAGAACGACATCGCTTACATTGATCTGATTCCAAAGTAAGCGTTTAAGCACTTGTAGTATGGAATATAAATGGTACTAAGTTTTTTGATCAAACGCAACCCACGTACAAGTCTACCGCCTAAGGAGTCAAACTCGGGTCTGACTTTAATTATACTTACCCTAAATTCGGTATTCGTGACTAATTTAAATACATTTACTATCACTATACACACATTCTTGCTTCACAGACTTTCCAACTGCAGATCATACACTCTTAAAATACGGCTTGACAATCGCAGTGCCAGATAATTTGAATCAGATGGTGCTCGTCATCGGTTTAATTAATGTTTGTCAAGGATGGCTATTCCACCATCTGTCTGTGTTCTATGACATGTTGAATTCTATCCATCAGTTGTCTTTTACGAAACCCTCGAAAGGAAAAGGGTGGGATATTCAAACTTAATACCACACTGCAAATTATCACTAAGTATAGCAGGAAAGCAGTAAGCAGTTGATTTCAGTTACAAAATCATTCAAAATACGAGAGGGCGCTTAAATAACAAGTTATAATGAACAAAGCTCAAGAAGAAGCATATATCGAGGCGATTGTTTCTTTCTTTTTCTTCAGCATTTGAAACATATGTTAGTCCACATCAGTAAGGGGTCATTAACATTAGCATCCGGTCCTGAACGACGTGGATTTCCTCGGTCGGGACATCTCTAGAAAAACTAAGAGCGAAGCCATTATTTACCAGGCCAGTTTTACTTTATGAAGATGTTCCATCGTTTTTTTTTCCTTGAATAGGGATGCAAACGAGCAGGTGGCTCACGTGATGGTAAATGATTACCGCCGCCCATGAACACCCGCAATACCAGAGGCATAGGAGATGCGTTGCCGGCCTTAGAGTTCCCCCCCCCAGATTGGGGGGGGGCTCCGGTTAACTGCACCCACCAGACGAAACGCAGAAGTTTGTCAGATTTCTACTTCACGCCGGTATTCTGTGAGGTCGTGGTACTTCCCCGGTCGAGCCGGTTCATTCATGCAACAACAAAAGCTGATGCGTGGCTCTACCACAGTTAAAACTTCTTCTTCTAGAAGTGTTGGGGCTAGATCTTAACCTTATGATGAGATAAAGATATGAATGATAGGTAACAGGATATATTGGAGCACTTTATGACGTAACTGATATCTAGATAGTCAGGTTTAAACGATGATCTTATCATAAAATTTGATAATGGCGTGCTTCGATGGTTTGGGAACGTTGAGCGAATGAGTGAAGACCGAATGGTGAAGAAAATATATAGCGCGAAAGTTAATATGAAAAGGTATCGAGGTAGGCCGTGACTTACTTTCAAAGACCATGTGAGCAAATTGCTCAAAGAGGGGAGGGTCAAGAGTACTCGGATACCTAGACGTGCATGTATGAAGAGGTAATGAATCTGAAAGAAGTGAAAAATGAATCTGAAAGAAGTGACACTTGGCGATCTGTTCTCTCTGGCTACCTCGTCTGGTATTGTGCGTGAATATAAAAAAACTATAATTAGTATTCTAATTGATAGTATAAACTATGCTATTTAGCTGAACAAGAAATATTGTTTGTAGAAAAAAAAGGGTATTTCGAAGCCATCACTTACTCAAACCTATCGAAGTCTACCGTAGCCTAGCCTAAGGCCACTCCCGAAGGAGGGACTGCTATAACCGCAACGCACGGCACGGATTTGCGTTCGTAGTATCAGACATACTACATTTACAGACATACTTCATTTAGAGATGAATATCCTGCCATCTGTCGGTAGGCATTACCATTTAGGGTTTTTCCCTCAATCGCCTCTAACGCCATCGACGGGAAGACAGGGGCGGTAGATTTTTACACTGATATCACTTGGACTCTGGAGCCCTACTATAACATTTAAGAAGATAAAATTACATAAGTATAAGTGGAGGACCCGATAGCATAGTTGGTAGCGACCCAGCCGACGAATCTAAGGGTTGCGGGTTCAAATATGAATGTTTGCACTTGAGTCCTGGATGTGTATATGTATATATTTGTCTATTTAAATATGCATCTTTGTAAGTATACTACACAGTTGGTTTGGACACGAAGACGGCGATAGGTTTACCACCTGTCACGTTGTCCCAAATAGTCTTCGGTGAAAGCTGGACCGAAAAGACTTAATTGTCTAGACCTCTATATATCACAGTAAAAAAAAGTATAAGCGGAATAGTTTAAAAGCAGAAAATTCTCAATGGCTGGCAACGCATCTGCTATTCCTCTGGTATTGCAGGTGTTCATGGGTGGCGGTAATCACTTACCATCACGTGAGCCACCAGATCGTTTGCCCCTTATTCCATAAAAAAATGTGTGTTATCAATATTAAATATTAAATATTTTCTGCGACTTATCGTTGCCGCTAGTGACAAGAGGGCTGGTTCTTTTCTTGCTCAACGGTTAAGTCTAGCCATTCAACGTGGAAATGCAGCCAGCGTTCTTGGTATGATGCCACGAGGAGTAGGGCTCTACGATTATAATAGTTTTTAGATATTAACATAAATTATAGTTTGTAAATATTAACATATTTCTTTCTGTAAATATATATTGATGTTTTTTTTTAAAAAAAACCATTAACAAATATAGTTATCAATTTCTCCGTGAAAAAAAAAAAATATTGTACCGCGACAAGTTAGTAAAATGGTGGACTGTCTCCAAAAGTTGTAGCAAAAAGATAAACAGCGTAACAGCGATCACGGGCAGGTTTAATCGTAGGGGCGTGTAGGACAATTTAAACACGACCGAACAAGTGAGAGCCGAGCTTTTACTTTTTATTTACGTCATATATTTGTTCTTAATGGCCGGTCGTGTTTTTCTTAAAAAGTCACGATAGCCGAGTGGTTGGGTGGTAGGAATTTCGAGTCAAGAGACCCGAGTTCGATACCCAGATGGCAGGTTCGTACTTATGTACGAATTATATCGTTGGCTTGGATATAAAGACGGCGACGGGCTCACCACCTGTCACGTTGTCCCGAAAATATCTTCGGTGGAAGGTCGGTCAAAGGGACTTAATTGTCTAGACTAGATCTCTGTTTGGACAGAGTAGTCCCAATACAGGGTTGGCCCTGTATTGGGAATTGCGTAAAGATATTTATTTAACCGTACTCTCTTCTTCATCGGCTCAATAATGCAACTTCCTTTTGTTCTACAACTTTTTGTTCAAGCCGTTAAGTTTTTAAGAACATTTTTACAGGGTCATTTCAAGTCGCTTCGTCTGACTCTTTTTGGAGAAAAGTCTTGGATAAATAGAGACAACGTGTCAGATGGTGCATTTATGTCCAAGCCAACCATGTAAATCTAACATGCGTTACTCCTGGGGATCGAACTCTGATTTCCTGACTCGTATTCTACTCACCAAACATTATCTTTAGACATGTGGATCAAGTTGAAAATTATGAAGCCTCTAACCTGTTACATAGTTTATTGTCTTCTCAGTGTTTCCCACTACTGCTGGAATTATCCAAAAGACTTTTTGAGGGAAAAGTTATTACAGTTACACAGTAAACAAGCTCGCATCGTTGTAACTTACTCGAAAGCCTTCAGAAACTTACGGCACGCCCGGGAGCATTTAGATGGTGCTTCTGTATATAATGTATGTAAATACAACACTCTCGACTTTTGAGATACACCTAGGAGGTAAGTTCGTACAAATGAGTTTTACTGAAATTATGTATGACTAGTTTATACTCGCGACTTATAATATTATGTTGAATGTTGTATGTTGATCGCATAAAACATATTACGTTGTATGTGTTTCAAAACTGGAACAGACAATTAAGTTCTTTCAACCCACCTTGCACCGAAAACATTTTTGGGACAACATGACAGGATGAGAGCCTGTGGGCGTCTTTATGTCCAAGTCAACGATATAAATCGTACATAAGCTTTGAAAAAACTCACGAGTCTACCATATACGGATCGAACTCGGGTCTCTTGACCGGCATTCCGATCATCCATTCACTCGGCTATCATGACTTTTAAAAATTAAATATAACAGTTAAAAATTGGAGTCGCGTTTGTGTATTGTTATATCAAGGTACAACGGAACAGCATTAGGATGCTTCGTAATAATGCGCGACTGGCTCTAGCTTTATCATGACGCTTACATTATATTGAAGAGATTTCCATTTCCCACGCATGTACGCTACACCGCTTGCCCCAATTTTCCGCGTTGATACACGTGAGTGAATGTAATAGTGCTTATGAAAATGGTTGCTTCTTAAAGGTTTAATAACGACAGGCTCGCCATCTGTCACGGTGACACTAAATAAGCATACTTACTTACTTACTTATCTTCACGCATAATCCCTGACGGGGTAGCCAGAGAACAGATCGCCATGTGTCACGATCCTTACATACCTCTTTCGCTTCTTTCAGATTCATCATGTTCTTCATACATGCACGTCTAGGTATCCGAGTACTCTTGACCCTTTTGAATAAGCATGGTTTCCTTAATTGTGAAACCGTAAAAATATAAAAATACTTAATTAATATCTTCGGATGAAGGTGGGTCGAAGGGACTTAATTTTCGAGACTAGACCTCTGTACCCTGTATTGGGAATTGCGTGAAGATATTTATTTATTTATTTATATTTATTTTTATTTATTTATTCAATTAATTCAATCTAATTGGTGACCCACCCAATGACCCACCTCTCATCGAAGATAATTTCGAGATAACGTGGCAGGCGGTAAGCCCGTCGCCGTCTCCAAGCCAACGATATAATTCGTACAAAAGTTTGGTATTTGAAAAACCCATTGGTACGAGCCTACTACCAGGGGATGGAAATCGGGTCTCTTACTTTGACTCTATCTTATATAAAACTTTTATGACGTGGAAACTATATGCCATTACTTTAATGTTTCTTAAACTTTGCTTTTATTTATAAGCGAGTTGATACACGACGGAGAAGCAGCTTGCGCGCTGTGAACTGGAGCGGTATGAAATATTCCTTAGGAAATTAGATTTTCGAACGAAATCCGGTCACCGAGATATCTTTCTACTAGCGCCCACCGACGCTCCCCGATGTTGTACATTTAAGTATCATTAATAACTTTATAATAATTGTAATATTTTTATTTCCAGCCAAAAAACTCATATTGCATAAAACAAAATAAAGTTAGTAATATTAAATGATTAAAACGATTGATTCTAGTTGTAAGTTTTTAATGGTTGTTACTCGGTTATAGTGTCACGATAGTCGAATGATTGGGTGATCGGAAATTGAGTCGTGGGACCCGAGTTCGATCCCTCGCTCGCACCAATGATGTTTCCCAAAATTTATGTACGATTCACTAGGATATTAAAGGACTTACCACCGGATGCCGACATCGTCAAATACCAATACCAATCAGTAGTCTGACTTACTTCCAGCGTCTACAAACTGCGTCTACAAATAAATGTATTCTGTTAATGGTGAAAAATATTGTTAATTTAAAATTTTTACCTATTTAAATTTCTTTAGATTTTTTTTATTTTAGATATTAATTGACTTTATTTAAAAATATCTTCATGCCATTACCATTACTGGGTACACAGTGGTTTTGAAAATCCTAAGTCTTTTCGCCTCACCTTTCACCGAAGAAATTTTTTTCGGACAACGTCAAAGGTCGTGAGTCTGTGCCATTCTTATGTCAAAGCCAACGATATAAATTGAACATAAAACTTTCAAAAACAAACTATTGGCTCGTGCTTTCCACCTGAGGATTGAACTATGGTCTCTTAACTCGAATTCCGAGCACTCCGTTTTGTGGCTATAAAGGCTAGGCTTATTTAACTTTATATATACATGACAGAGACACGTATATTATTTTTAATTACTAATGTATAATATTATACGTACTTCTTCTTCTTCTTCTTCTTTACAGCCTGTCAAGAGTCCACTGCAGAACATAGGCCTCCCCCAAAGCTTTCCACAACGAACGTTCCCCAGCAACCTGCATCCATCAACTTCCTGCAACATTTTGCAAGTCATCACTCCATCTCGTGGGGGGTCGACCTACACTGCGTTTGCCTATACGAGGTTGCCACTCGAGAACTTTTCTTCCCCAACGGTTGTCAGTTCGTCGCGCTATGTGGCCGGCTCATTGCCATTTCAGCGCGCTAATCCTTACGGTTATGTCAGTTACCTTAGTTGTGCTGCGGATGTCTTCGTTGCGGATTCTATCACGCAGAGAAACACCGAGCATAGCCCTTTCCATAGCACGCTGAGCAACTTTGAGGCGCCTCGTATGGCCCGCAGTGAAGGACCACGTTCAGATCCATAAGTTGTCACTGGCAACACATACTGGTTATAAACTTTCGTCTTAAGACTTTGAAGTATATAATACTCGACGAGAATTCTCGTCGAGTATTAGACGCAAAATTATATACAAAATTTGCACGTTTGAACTAATAAGATACCAGGAAACAGATAACTTACCATAGAATCGGGACGAATGTTACCAGAACTGACATATAACCCTCGAGGATATAACGCGGCATTTACGTTCGTACTTATAACAGGTTAATCTCGGGTTATCAAAATAGGACGTACACCGTAAACCACTAAAATTAACTTTGTAAATAGTACTTTAAAAATAACGCACTTAAATCCCTTAAAACTTAAGGAATAGGTAGAGTCATGATTGCCGAGTGGTTGGGTGATCGGAATTCGAGTCATGAGATCCAAGTTCGGTCCCTAGGCGGTCGTTTATACCAATGGGGTTTTTCAAAAACTCATGTATGGTTTACACGTGCCTGGCCATAAAGACGAACACAGGCTCACTTCATGTCACGTTATCCCAAAAATATCTTCGATGAAAAGTGGGTCGAAAGGACCTAGGTGTCTAGACCTACGTGAAGGCTTTTATTGGGAAGGACTTGAAGGCATTTTGTTTTATATAATAATGTATTCTACCAAGTTACAGCCCGACAATTTTCCGTACCCGGGATCATGTATCATGGTGCTAATGGACAACTAGATTGAAAAATGTTCTTCGGACGAATTGGGCCAGCGACATAATTGTCCGTTCTTATCGATTCGCGGTGGCCGGGGTCAACGCTTTCCAACCGATTCCGTTGCAGCCCCATCGCTGATTTAAGCTTTATTTGCTTGTGTGCTTAAAGCACGCCACGTGGTCATTCAAATATAATTGTTTTTATTAAATTAAGAATATTTTTAGAATCGATCGAAGAGAGCTTCATAATTTATATGTGTAAGGAGTACTATAATATAATTATTGTTTTATTAAAATTTATTAAGTATATTAAGTATTAGTAAGTAATATTATTTACACCTCCATCCGCTGTCCAATACTATAATAATTGTCAGCCTTAAGGCTGTTTGGAATAGATCGCTCTTTAGCGATAACACCGTCTTTTTGTATCTACGCGTACCTCAGAAGTTTATTCTTATCTTTTATAACCTATCCTTTATTTTTCTTTTTTGTGATGTATAAGAAGGCATAAATAAATAAATAAATAAATTGGTAAATATCTTTAGAAGTATATTGTACACTTGTCTTGGATGGCGATGGAATCAACAACTACCACGTCCCGAATAATCTTCGGTGAAAACAGGTTAGAAAGGACATGTCAAGGACATAAAATTTATTTTTTCAGATAAAAAAAAAGTTTTCAACGTCAATTTCACATTTTTTCTATCTTTTGACAGCAAACTATAGAGGAGCTTGGACGGCAGAATCGTGGGCTAGTCTCATAGTGCAAATCTTAAACAGTATTATATATTGGCGCCTTTCCAGATTACTGTTCATCCGGAGGTTTAATAGACAATAATAATGAAAAATTGCTATACTGTGCCTATTAATAGGTTTAAGAAATTTATTAAAGAAAAACTTTATAGGAAGAGTTATTATAATATAAATGAATATATTAATGACAGTAACCCCTGGGAATGAGGTGATCGCTCCCAAGCTATTTCTAAATCACATCATATTTTTGTATAATATTAAAAATAAAGATTGACCAAAAACAGGATACCCACAGAGTTTCTTTCACCTGTTAAAGGAACCTCATCATGAAACATCACGATACCCGAGTGGTTGGGTGGTCGGAATTTCGAGTTGAGAGACCCGAGTTCGATCCCCAGGTGGCAGGCTCGTACCAATGGGTTTTTCAAAAAACTTATGTACGAATTCCATCGTTGGCTTGGACATAAAGGCGGCGACGGGCTCACCACCTATCACGTTGTCCCGAAATATATCTTCGGTGGAAGGTGGGTCGAAGAGCTTTATTGTCTAGACTAGACTTCTGTCTACCCCTGTATTGGGAATTACACGAAGATATTTATTTTATTTTATCAAAAAACGGTGGTAAATTAAAAAATGACTACCGATAAACGAATTTACATTCTATTTTGGTGAATAAATGATTTGATTTCATTGTGGTATCAACATTAAAATGTTCCTCCTGCTGTCATGCCCTGAGTGTGAACAGGGGAGGCCGAGGTTATCTTTAAAAATACTATAATTAGGCAATCCGGTGATGTCCGGCGGGCCTACTGCCCGCATTACTGGGCTTATTTAGGGTCCGCAGAGTCTGGTATTTCGCAAGGCAATTACTTGCCGAGACTTTTAAGCCCATACGTAATGAACAGTTGAATAGTTTTTCCGGAACGTACTCGAAACCGTCGAGTTGTAACTTCATACTAATTTCAGTACTGGGATAGACACAGGTTTAGACAATTAAGTTCTATCGACCCACCTTCCACTGAAGACATTTTTGGGACAATATGAGAGATGGTGAACTTGTCGCTGACTATTATGTCCAAGCCAACAATGTACATCGTACATAAGTTTTTGGAAAAAATCCATTGGCTTGCTGGAGATCGTACCTGGAGATCATACTCGGATTTCTTGACTCGAATTCCGATCACCCAACCACTCAGCTATCGTGACTTGATATACTCGCGTTGTTACGTAAAATTTTAATTCCCAGGAGCAGTATTTTGTAAAGAGCTAGCGTCGCGTGCTTGTTGTCTATATTACTCTGTAATCAAATTTTCCAATAAGACTGCATATTGCCGTCGCGGTATGGATCTAAGAATGCCGCCCAAATTCTTCCCGTGGGTATCGTAAGAGGGGACTTAGGGAGAAGCCTTTACAATATTAATGGTTTACGATGAATATATGGTGGAAAAATACTATGCCACATTAAACGGACCGTTGACGAACAGCAGTGCCTAAGGGGCTAGGTATCAGGCACATCTATCGCCAATCAGCTTGCTAGGCGGTAATTCTGGCCAATCCAACTGTCTTAAGAGTTGTCAGCAGTTGTGAGCAGTTGACTCTGACACCCCGTTATTTATATGTATGACTACGAGTGTATGTGAAGTGATGTTTGGTGAGAAAACTTTGTTAAAGTCATCATCACGACTTAACCTTTCAGTCTATATCACTACTTAAAACAAATCTCCCGCAAAATTCCCCATATCCTAAGCAGCTTGCATCTATTCATCACGATAGGCGAGTGGTTGGGTGGTTGGAATTCATATCAAGGGGCCCGAGTTCGATCCCTAAGTAGATGGAAGGCTTGTACGAACGAGTTTTTTCAAAATTTGTACGATTTATATCCTTGGCCCAGAAAGGCCAAGAAAAGTGGCCATTCTAAGTGAAAAGTCCAGAGGAATTAATTTTATAGATCTGTCTCCCGCAGTATTGAGAATAGAGTGAAGATATTTATTCTTAAATAAAACGATTTTCGGATTTTATCACTTTTTTAATTAGTTTTTAACAAACAATTTTTACTTCCCGACGTTTCGGATGCTTTACAGCATCCGTGGTCACGGGGGGACTGAGGTCTTGAACGTCCCACTGTCATTGCTACCTTCGGATACCGTCAGCTTTATTTATTAATTTTGGATCCGATTTACGCATCGGGAGGCTCATGACCGTTCACGGTGCTGTAAATCATCCGAAACGTCGGGAAGTAAAAATAGTTTGTTAAAAACTAATTAAAAAAGTGATAAAATCCGCACATTTAAGATTTGTAGCATTCGCGTAAATACAGGACATCATTATGATATTAATTGTTAAAATTTGATGCAGTGCGATACTCCATCTTTTAAGAGGTCACCAATAACTGACTTTATTCATGTAGAGAACTGTTCATCTTTAATAGGTATCACTTCCACGAGTTACCATTTTGGCTCTCGAGTCCTACAGTGCCTATGAATATCATCTGATTTCATCAAATGAAGTAAAATTACAATTTCGTCTATACTTCAAGAGGCATATTCGAAGAGAAAAAAAGAGTTCTGATGTTTCCTGCACATTAGTAAGTAGAATTCAACACCGCGATTTAGAAAGATTCATCCAGTTTCATCATCATGAACTTACTCCTAAGAAAAAATATGAGCGGCTGTTGAAGAGAGACTTCGTTATAGTGTAAAATAGTTAGTCTGTCTAAACGAACTACTTATGCGACGTACTACACCTGCAGGTACTCACAGTTAATTAAAAAGTTTTGTAATTATGTGCTCCTTCCCATTAGACAAAATTATTTTGCATTGCTTTACGGAATTATTTGGTTTATAAATGGAAAACATAAAGCTGTGCCCGTGCTGTGAAAGGTGATTAATTTTTGAAGGTGATGGATTCCTCGTTAGGAGTCGTCTGGGTCAGAACCACAATCTTTTCCATTTCTTCCGCCAACTAACAGTGTAACTGTTGTGGTCAGAATTGAAGAAGCCAGTGCAATTATGGGGTATGGGGCACTCCATCTTAACCCTAGATGATGAAAACACATCAGTAATCTATCAATATCAAATAGATACAATTTTTTTTGGAATGGTTTCCAAGTTTTATGCACTACAGTAGTCACTTAGCCTTAGAAAAAGGTCGAGATAGCAAGTGTTTGGGTGATCGGAATTCAATACAAGAGACCCGAGTTCGATCCTCAGATGGTAGGCTCGTACTAATGTTTTTTAAACTTTTGTACGATTTATATCGTTGGCTTGGACGTAAAAACGGCGACAGGCTCACCACCTGTCTCGTTGTCCCAAAAAATGTCTTTGGTGGAAGGTAGCTCGAAGGAACTTAAGTGTCTAGTTCTGTGTCTTCCACTGTGTTGCGATTGACGTGAAAATATTTTTATTTATATGTTTTAGTAGCCACCACCACCAGGTTTTTACCCTAAATCAATAAAAAGATTAATGTATACATTTGTTATTTCTCATCTATTATATTGCATCTATTGTTCTTAGAAAATTTAACGCGGAAGTCTGCGATCTCGAAGTATTATTCACGATAAATATGAGAGCTTCAATAAATGGATATTACAATTTTCTTAAAAGGAGTTTCTTTACCTATTTTACAGACAAATAGCGAACTTATGTTATAGTTATGAGAGCATATGTTAATTTCAGTATTTATTTATTAATATATAAAAAAAATGTTGTCATAACTAACTACGGCCCGATGCGTCCATCTATCTTCAACGTTTCTTGTTGATAATTTCAGTTTCTAAATTAAATTTCTGATTAATTCTTCTCTAATTAGTCACGATATCCGAGTTGTTGGGTGGTCGAAATTTCGAGTCGAGAGACCCGAGTTCGATCCCCAGGTGGCAGTACGAATGAGTTTTTCAAAAACTTATGTACGAATTTCATCGTTGGCTTGGACATAAAGTCGGCGACGGGCTCACTACCTGTCACGTTGTCCCAAAAATATCTTCGGTGGAAGGTGGGTCAAAGGGACTTAATTGTCTAGACTTGACCTCTGTCTACCCCTGTATTGGGAATTGCGTGAAGGTATATTTTTTTATTTATAACTCTTCTGCCTAGACCTCTGGCTAACCCTTTATTAGGAATGGCGTCAAGAAATTTATTTATTTAACTTTAATTCTCCTGCCTGTAGAAGCTCTGTATATTTTGTCAGTTGGAAATGACAAAACAAACAAAACTGGGTGCTTAGGAATAATTCTTATTAATTCTCAGTCTAGCGCTCTCTGAACCGCATGCAACGCCTATAATAAGCAAATTGATGTTGCTAGTGTCTGTGTGTGAAAAATAGGTCATGGCGGTATAGGCGTATCTTCAAAGAAGTTTTAGACAAAATGATACGACTGGGAACATAACAAAGTATGTGCTCAATTGCTATATTCGTATAGCTAGACTTTTGAAGTTATTCCTGAATATACTGATAAGCCTGTGTAGGTATTCGGTAGCTGTGGACGGCCACGTTCTATCAACAATGTAAATAAATAAAGCTAAAATTTAACTACACATTAATATTAAATTGTTGTAAAAATAGTTTAAACGACCCGATAGTCTTTTTATAGCCTTTTAACTTAGTTTAAAATTTATTGTCACACCATTCTTAATACTTGGGTAGACAGAGGTCCAGACAATTAAGTCCTTTCGACAATATAAACAGATGGTGAGTCTGTCATTATATCCAATCCTAAATCGTAAAAGTTGTTGATAAAAAACCATTGGTATAAGTTTACCTGGAGGTTGACCTCGCATCTCTTGACTCGATTTCTGATCACCAAACCTTTCGGCTTTCGCGCCTTTTTTCCAATTTAGATCAAATTTTTTTTTATTCATTTATGTATTTTATTATAGCAAATCCTTTAAAAAAAGAAGTGGATTGCTTTAAGGCCTGTAGGCCTTAACCACTAATTTTGTTGCAGGCGCAACTGTTAAGCTAAAGGTAAAATAACATGTAGATTTTAATAAGTATATTTACAACATGCATACATACATATTGGCCTGTTAAAGTCCACTGAAGGGCCTAGCCCTTTCCCATAGGGAAGATTTGCCATACTCGCTACGCTTGGCAAGCAGATTGGCTCGCTCCTCACTCACACCTCAGACGCTGCTGTCCATCTTCAGTCTGATAATTTTGATCTGATATTGTTTAGATATGGCCATCTATCGGTGGACATAACGATATTCTAGGCAAAATATTCTTATATATACATAATTAATGTACTTAAGTATACAACAAACACATTTTACTTTAAATTTTCATCCAAGATTTGATTTTTAAGTATGTTGGTTACAAGTGAACCTAATAAAAGTGTGTTAAAAAACGAAAGTAGTGTTTACATATGATTATAACACACCAAATTACGTTAAGGCACATAAACTTATGGCGTAAATCTATAAGCTCTCTATATAACTACTAAGAACACTTCATCCGTGAGGCTTTTGGGGTCGTGATTAGACACGGACTAAACATCTGCTTGTGTCGGCTCTAATAAGGTTAAGAGTTAAAAGCTTTTGACTTACAGCACATGTATGATAACTTGAGACTAACTTACACATAATGAATAGTTGTAAATAAATCAAAATATTTTCACTATTTCCCAATACAGGGTTTGACAGAGGTCTAGACAATTAAGTCCATTCGACCCGCCTTCCACCGAATACATTCTTTGGGACAACGTGACAGGTGGTTGTTATATAAAATATACTTATTATCTTTTAATCTGTGCATTAAAAAATTATATAATTCCGCAGGGAGTAAAATAAGATATGAACAGTCGTATATAAATACGTCATTTTCCAAATAAGAAAGTGTAATTCGAAAAGCCGCCTTCCTTACTTTGAAAATATGGCTAAAAATAAATATAATACGAATATCAATGTTTTTCAGAATTTAATAAAGGTTAACGAGTGAATTTTGGAGGAAGATATATGATACTGCATATTATAAATTTTATAAAACTACGAAGGATACAAAAAGTTATACATCTTCCCCATTATCCGAGCAAATCCGGTAGATCGCTAGTATGTAATACAATTAGTATTTATATTAATAGTAATTAAAAGTTGTTCTTTTCTCGCTCAACGGTTAAGTCTAGCCATTTAACGTGGAAATGCAGCCAGCGTTCTTGGTACCATGCCGCGAGGAGTAGGGCTCTACGATTATATTAGTTTATTACATTAGATTAGTATAGTAGTTGTTAGTTAATAAGTATTGTAAATATTAACATAATTTTGGTTCTATAAATAAATTATTTGAATAATTATTACACTATAATGTACTGAAATTTTTAGTGGTTGATCCGAGTCCGACACTCACGAGGAAATCTCTAACCAATGAGTTTTGCTAAAGTTTTTGTTTTGTATCATACGGTTGAAAATAAAGAGAGCGACAGGCTAAACACTTGTTAGTAAAAAAAATTTTTTTCTCTTTAATTTTTTTCTCTTTAATTTAATAACATAAAAGTTCTGCATAAATATGCTTTAAAAAATCAATAATATTGCATAATAAAAATTAAATTGGCGTTATCGTATTGATAATTCCTAACTGAAAAGTCAGGATTATCAAATTGTCACTTGCAAAAGGGATAATAGATGGCGCCTATGGCAATAAACAATATAAGAGAATACAGATTTAAAATATCAACTGATGCGTGTGACACGGTGGCTCCAAGGGAAGAGCGTCGCCACGGATCGGCGAAGGTCGCGGGTTCGAATCCCGCCCGTGTCAGTTGAAATTTTAATTTTTTTCTCTTTAATTTAATAACATAAAAATTGAGCATAAATATGCTTTAAAAATCGATAAAATTGCACTTGTTAGTCCTTAATAAGTTCCAATGTGTGAAAATTAAATAAATATAAAATTAAACAGATCAAAAGGATGCTACAACGGGTCGCTCTTATTTATAAAATTCAACAATGTACTTTCATTGTGCTTCAATAGTGTCGATAATGGAGACTGTACAAGCTGTGTCTGCGTCACCGACGTCCGCGACTTGCCCGTCCACGTCACCCTGTCCAGTGACGACACTGCCGTAATGAATCAGCCTCCCGTGATTGATGCGCCACTATAAATTGCTCTTGTCAAGTGAATTAGAGATAATGCACTTTGTGCTCTAAAAGTTATTCTTTTTTATCTTTACTACTATAACCCAATACTGGGTTTTACTTAATTGCAGTTGATAAAATACAAAGCGAAAAATATAAATGCATATATATATAAAAGGAAAAAAACTAAATATTTAAAAAAATAAGTAAGATAAGTAAAATACGCTTAAAAAAGAAAAAAAAGTATGAAAAATATCTTTTTATTTGTTTGTTAAGGCCCACTTGTGATCACTTCGGACTTTGTGCGTCATTTTGGTTGGGTTGTTGAGAGTGGTGAGGAGAACGGAATTCGAATCACGAAACTTGAGTTCAATTCTCGGTCAAATGTTCATACAAATAAGTTTCATCAAAATTTGTGTTCGATTTGTATCATTGGCAAGGACACTCGGATTACCACCACCTGTCAAGCTATCCCTAAATAAAATTTGGGTGGAAAAATTACTTAAATTATGATGTAGACCTAGAATACCTATCAGAAATTATAAACCATTTAAAATTAAATTTTCAACCAAGTATTCGTTGCGTTCATGTTACTTACAATCAACTATACAAGGTTTAACAAATTACAATTAATAAAAATTACATCTAAATTTACCGAAACGCGTTTGTAGACTTAATAGGCTATAAATTTTAATAAGGCTAATCTTGCTAACTGCCTGACTGTTTTTAATAAGGTTTTCTTTGGCTTACCAGGTCAGGCTGTTTTAAGTCATTTAAAATAACTTTTCCTTTGTTAACCAAATGCAATAAAATATCACGGGAAGGGTGGTAAACCTGTGGAAACCTTGTCGAAATCGGTAAGACTGTAACTGAGATTAGCTGCACAAACGCACAAACAGACAATTATTAAAACGATTTTCGGATTTTATCGCGTTTTTAATTAGTTTCACTGACCCGAAGTGACGCGTTGTTCTTATGTTACCGTGGTCACACGGGGATGCTGTAAGCATCCGAAACGTCGGGAAGTAAAAATAGTTTGTTAAAAACTAATTAAACACGCGATAAAATCCGAAAATCGTTTTACTTAAAATGTGTAGCATTCGCGTTATTATAGACCATTATTCGATTCAGATAACTGTTTTTCGCCCTCGATAACATAAGTACAACGCGTATAAATTGTTTTCTTTTTTATATTTAATGTACAATTATGGATTGTTTAAGATTTTATTAATATAGTCACTATAGCCGGGTAGTTGTGTGACGAAAATTCGTGTGAAGAGAACCCAGTTCGATTCTTTGGTGGTAGATTCGTACCGATGGGTTTTTTCTTATATCGTTGCCTTGGATATAAAGACGGCGACACGTTCGCCACTTGTCAAGTTGTCCCAATTAAAGTCTTCGGTGAAAGATGGGTCGAAAGTACCTTATTTAGTACCTTATTATATATTGTCTAGACCTTTTTCTATTTGTATTCTTATATAGCATTGGGAATAGCGTGAAGATATTTGTTTTAATAAATGTTGGCACACCTACCTTAATTATTTGTAATGAAACTTGTTTTCTTAATAATTTGGAAAAAGTTCGCTATTATTTTCTCTCCACGAGGAGGATTTGATATTTGCCAAGTACTGCGACGAATTCTCAGTGTAAATAACAGATATTTGGTTAAAATACAAAAACAGTCTGTATTTGTGTATACTACAATATTGTATTCTTTCTTTTTACAAACTGAAAGCTATTTTATTTTATGGAACTAAAGCTAACAGTTAACGTTGGCATGTTGTTGATAACTTTTATCGACTTCTACGATAAATTCAACTAACTACAATGAATATTAAAGAGTTCATTTTGCAGTTACTAAGATTTTGTAGATTACTTCTCTGCCTAACCTAGTAGAATTAGGTAAGATTGTGGAACCCAATCAGGTCAGCAGCAAAATAGCTTTATAACAACTGCTGTGTTTCTGTCTGTGAGGTTTTCTCGAGGGTAATAATGCATCTGTTTGCATTATCGCATCTAAAGAAAAATTCTTCTTTTAAAACATTTTTCTGATATGCCAATCACATATCATCGTGTAGAATATTATCTCGGTGTTTAACATAAAATTATCATTACTGTCGTTCCAGTCAGGAATTGTTTGTCTTTGTTCACTCTTTTGTTTTAGTCACGTCTGGAAGTGACAATGATGAACACCAGACACAAAAGTAAATGGAAACATCTCTGCTCGCTCGTTTTGGTTATTGATCGCATGGAAAGAAAGAAATCGTTTGTATACAGGATAATTCCATTCGATACATTTGTTTCAGAACCAAGCAGTCTGCTGTCTCCATCGTGAGGATAATGAAACAGTTACTCGTGAATGATATTTGATCGCGAGGAAAAGTGTAGTACGGCATAGCGATAGTGTAAATGTCTTCGGTGGAAGGTGGGTCGGTGGGACTCTCTCTTTTTTATAGAAAAGGGAGGCAAACGAGCAGGTGGCTCACGTGATGGTAAGTGATTACCGCCGCCCATGAACACCCGCAATACCAGAGGCATAGCAGATGCGTTGCCTCCTAAAGTGCCCCACCCCAAATTGGGGAAGGGGGTGTGTGAGCCACCGGTTACCTGCACTCACCAGGCGAAACGCAGAAGTTTGTTAGACTTCTACTTCACGCCGGTATTCTGTGAGGTCGTGGTGCTTCCCAGTCGAGCCGGCTCATTCATGCAACAACAAAAGCTGATGCGTGGCTCTACCACTGTGAAGCCTTAACTGTGGCGACATCTATGTTTCCACATTGGAAGCTCGCTAGTGGCGGATTCAGGAAATACATTGACGTCCTACATCGCGCTATCGAAGTTCGCACGATGACATGCATATATACGATTACCGATAGCGCACACTTGTGGAGGAGACGTCCTCCCCAGGTCACGATCACCCGACCTGGCAGGTAGCTACCCTTTTCCTGCAGCATATCATCCGCTACATAACAACCTCCCTTTCGAAGACGAGCACTACCACTTAGGTATGCAGGTCGTTTAAACTATTTAAACTACATATTTTATAATTGTATAAATTTTCGTTTTATTTACATATTTGTTGACAGTTGAATTCGTGCAATTGTGATATTAAATATTATATTAATTTATGGACCCTTGTCTTAAAGTTCATTGCGACTTTTCCTTCATAAAAATTTGCTAATTTTACATTTGCTAATCTATGTTTTATGGTTTTAAAACTAATTTAGTATAAATTGAGTTACAGAATTGGGAGTCCCAGGATTTGCCTGAACTGTGCCTCTGAATTAATATTCGACTGTATTTCTCACTGTTTCTATAGCACAAGCGCGGGAAGGGATAAAAGAGCAAACATCATGGAGTAATGTACATAGGGAAGTAAACATATCTCCGTGCTGTCGCTTACAGTACGATATTAAATGTCCTGCTTACATCGTGCTCCAGGTCAAGTTTAAATTTTTTAGTTAAAGATGGCACTATAAGCGATTAAAATTAAAAACATAAAAATATTTCTCATTATCTGTCAACAATTTTCTTTGAAATAACATTTATATAACTAGAGCTACTGATGAACGTTAATGTTTTTCATGCTAATACTACGTTCAATAAATTATGTTTTTTAATTTCACATACTATACATATTTGAAACAATGTTATATTTCTCTATGTTCTATGTCTGTTACATTTTTCTTTATTAAGTTTTTAAGTTCCTGAAAATATTTATCGAATTCACTAAAAAGTATAAAGAAATGTCATGAGGCCAAATTGCATTACCAGTAAAATTAATAGAGAATCGTACTCTTCAGCGATAAATTTCTTAATCTGAACAAATAATCGAGCTCCAAGAGAAGTAAACAACCATAAAAAACAAATAAACCGGAAAATTAAATCACATCGGAGATAAAATAGAAATGACAATACTGCGAGTTATATTTCTGTATTACAAGTGAAATAGAATAGTTTTAAAAATAAATTTATATTTAAAACCATATAAAATCGTTCGACAAGTTTCTATCGACGATCTATGTAATCAAATTATGCAGAGAAATTTCATTAGAATATCTGATTCTTCAATGTTTCACTTAGACTCAAACAAACGGGGACGTTTACTGAGAAAATTGAGTTTTATAAAAAAACTTTTGTATTCATTTTTATTTTCTTAGAAAAATTAAGAGAAGAATTGCCTAATGCGCTATAACTTTATGTAAACCTTGACTCAATTTGTCAGAATTTGAATACTAATGGTTTAAACATCATATTTCATCACATTTAAATAATTAATTTGTTGATAAAAGTCCATCATATGTATAACATATGCTCTCCTATTTCCTAGCACTAAATTCAACACAATAGGAAAAGATAAAGTTATGTTATTATTTATTATTTTCTCTCCACGAGGAGGATTTGATATTTGCCAAGTACTGCGACGAATTCTCAGTGTAAATAACAGATATTTGGTTAAAATACAAAAACAGTCTGTATTTGTGTATACTACAATATTGTATTCTTTCTTTTTACAAACTGAAAGCTATTTTATTTTATGGAACTAAAGCTAACAGTTAACGTTGGCATGTTGTTGATAACTTTTATCGACTTCTACGATAAATTCAACTAACTACAATGAATATTAAAGAGTTCATTTTGCAGTTACTAAGATTTTGTAGATTACTTCTCTGCCTAACCTAGTAGAATTAGGTAAGATTGTGGAACCCAATCAGGTCAGCAGCAAAATAGCTTTATAACAACTGCTGTGTTTCTGTCTGTGAGGTTTTCTCGAGGTAATAATGCATCTGTTTGCATTATCGCATCTAAAGAAAAATTCTTCTTTTAAAACATTTTTCTGATATGCCAATCACATATCATCGTGTAGAATATTATCTCGGTGTTTAACATAATTTCATTAAAAAAAATTATCATTACTGTCGTTCCAGTCAGGAATTGTTTGTCTTTGTTCACTCTTTTGTTTTAGTCACGTCTGGAAGTGACAATGATGAACGCAGACACAAAAGTAAATGGAAACATCTCTGCTCGCTCGTTTTGGTTATTGATCGCATGGAAAGAAAGAAATCGTTTGTATACAGGATAATTCCATTCGATACATTTGTTTCAGAACCACGCAGTCTGCTGTCTCCATCGTGAGGATAATGAAACAGTTACTCGTGAATGATATTTGATCGCGAGGAAAAAGTGTAGTACGGCATAGCGATAGTGTAAATGTCTTCGGTGGAAGGTGGGTCGGTGGGACTCTCTCTCTTTTTTTTATAGAAAAGGGAGGCAAACGAGCAGGTGGCTCACGTGATGGTAAGTGATTACCGCCGCCCATGAACACCCGCAATACCAGAGGCATAGTAGATGCGTTGCCTCCCTAAAAGTGCCCCCACCCCCAAATTGGGGAAGGGGGGTGTGTGGGCCACCGGTTACCTGCACTCACCAGGCGAAACGCAGAAGTTTGTTAGACTTCTACTTCACGCCGGTATTCTGTGAGGTCGTGGTGCTTCCCCGGTCGAGCCGGCCCATTCATGCAACAACAAAAGCTGATGCGTAGCTCTACCACTGTGAAGCCTTAACAACCTCCCTTTCGAAGACGAGCACTACCACTTAGGTATGCAGGTCGTTTAAACTATTTAAACTACATATTTTATAATTGTATAAATTTTCGTTTTATTTACATATTTGTTGACAATTGAATTCGTGCAATTGTGATATTAAATATTATATTAATTTATGGACCCTTGTCTTAAAGTTTATTGCGACTTTTCCTTCATAAAAATTTGCTAATTTTACATTTGCTAATCTATGTTTTATGGTTTTAAAACTAATTTAGTATAAATTGAGTTACAGAATTGGGAGTCCCAGGATTTGACTGAACTGTGCCTCTGAATTAATATTCGACTGTATTTCTCACTGTTTCTATAGCACAAGCGCGGGAAGGGATAAAAGAGCAAACATCATGGAGTAATGTACATAGGGAAGTAAACATATCTCCGTGCTGTCGCTTACGGTACGATATTAAATGTCCTGCTTACATCGTGCTCCAGGTCCAAGTTTAAATTTTTTAGTTAAAGATGGCACTATAAGCGATTAAAATTAAAAACATAAAAATATTTCTCATTATCTGTCAACAATTTTCTTTGAAATAACATTTATATAACTAGAGCTACTGATGAACGTTAATGTTTTTCATGCTAATACTACGTTCAATAAATTATGTTTTTTAATTTCACATACTATACATATTTGAAACAATGTTATATTTCTCTATGTTCTATGTCTGTTACATTTTTCTTTATTAAGTTTTTAAGTTCCTGAAAATATTTATCGAATTCACTAAAAAGTATAAAGAAATGTCATGAGGCCAAATTGCATTACCAGTAAAATTAATAGAGAATCGTACTCTTCAGCGATAAATTTCTTAATCTGAACAAATAATCGAGCTCCAAGAGAAGTAAACAACCATAAAAAACAAATAAACCGGAAAATTAAATCACATCGGAGATAAAATAGAAATGACAATACTGCGAGTTATATTTCTGTATTACAAGTGAAATAGAATAGTTTTAAAAATAAATTTATATTTAAAACCATATAAAATCGTTCGACAAGTTTCTATCGACGATCTATGTAATCAAATTATGCAGAGAAATTTCATTAGAATATCTGATTCTTCAATGTTTCACTTAGACTCAAACAAACGGGGACGTTTACTGAGAAAATTGAGTTTTATAAAAAAACTTTTGTATTCATTTTTATTTTCTTAGAAAAATTAAGAGAAGAATTGCCTAATGCGCTATAACTTTATGTAAACCTTGAGTCAATTTGTCAGAATTTGAATACCAATGGTGTAAACATCATATTTCATCACATTTAAATAATTAATTTGTTGATAAAAGTCCATCATATGTATAACATATGCTCTCCTATTTCCTAGCACTAAATTCAACACAATAGAAAAAGATAAAGTTATGTTATTATTTATTATTTATCTTCACGCATAGTCCCTACAGGGTTAGCCAGAGAGAACAGATCGCAAACCACATACTTTCGCTTATTACTCTTTCGCTTCTTTCAAATTAATACATGCACGTCTAGGTATCCGAGTAGTCTTGACCTTCCTCTATTCGAGCAGTTTGCTCACGTAGTCTTCGAAAGTTAAAGGAAATAAAGTTAAAGAAAATAATGAATAAAAAGTGCACGCACTCACTTATTTCTTTCTTTACACGCTTGTTTCTTTATAGTGACGCATTTTCATTTCATCGACTTTCAATTCACAACGATTCTAAAGAAGTTGCGCTTCAAAAATTAATATCTCGGAATAGGTATGTTAGGATGTGCAGGATAGGTTTGAATGGTTATCAATCGATAGTTAAGTTTTAGTAATAGTCTATCTTATTTAATTAAAGAGGAAAATGTTTCAAATAACATGGGCGCGACAACTGTCGCGGGTTCGAATCGCGCACGTGTCAGTTGAAATTTGAAAACATATTCCACTTTAATTTAACAACAAAAGTCTTTTAATCCCAAAGTAAGTAGGTTAAGCCACTTGCGTCATGGAATCGGAAATAACGAAGGTACCACAAACACCCAGACCCGAGAAAATATAGGAAAAGTGTTTCCTGCATTGACGCAACCACGAACATCACGAAAACCGGTGAGTTTGTTTGAGTTTGTTTACGTTTTACTTGTATACAGAAAAGGGAGGCAAACAAGCAGGTGGCTCACTTGATGGTAAATGATTACCGCCGGCCATGAACACCCGCAATACCAGAGGCATAGCAGATGCGTTGCCTCCCTAAGAGTGCCCCCCCCCCAGTTGGGGGAGGGGGGTGTGTGGGCCACCGGTTACCTGCACTCACCAGACGAAACGCAGAAGTTTGTTAGACTTCTACTTCACGCTGGTATTCTGTGAGGTCGTGGTAGTTCCCCGGTCGAGCCGGCCCATTCATGCAACAACAAAAGCTGATACGTGACTCTACAACTGTTACGAAGTGGTGGGTCGAAGGGACTTAACTGTCTTGACTAGACCTCTGTCTACTATTTTTGAAACGAAGTTCCTTATGGGACGATGCAGAGGGGTACCCTAAACGGGAGAAAACGTCTGTAACATAAGATTTTTATTATTAAAGTGGCTATACAGTGTCCGTATAGTCACCGTGATGACGGTTATTATTATTATATATTTTTTTATAAAATAAAATAAAGTTGATATCTTTATAAAGTAGTTTTTTTTTTAATTTTATCAATAAAAAAGTCATTATAAAAAAATTATACCCGAATAATTATTTTCTTTATACCTCGAAGAGAACTTAAAATAAATGTTTTAATAATAAGTAACTTCGTTCCTATCCAGTGTCTCACGACACTACACGTTTTTTTTTTTTTTTAATTTAGCTTTTCAGGATCTCGATTCCATTTGGATTCTCATTTTAGGAGAATACCGAGAATGTCGCGCGCCACAAACGGAGCTCGTTCACAAACTCCCCTCGCAAGTCAGGCAGCGACGTAAGTTATACGTATTTGAGTATTCACGGTTCAGTTATTACGACATCGTTCTATTGCGGAAAGGCTGCCGAAGATTCTGAATCTGTTAATACTTGTTCGTTAGCACATTATGTTAAGCTTTCCGCTGGATCTTTTAATATTTCCGAAGTAACCAATCACGATAGCCGAGGGGTTGGATTATCGGAATTCGAGTCAAGAGACCCGAGTTCGAATCCCAGCAAGCAGTTTCGTAACAATAGGTTTTTTCTAAATCTTTTGTACGGTATATATCGTTGGCTTCGACATAAAGACTGCGGCAGGCTCTCCACCTGTCATGTTGTCTCGAAAAATGTCTTCGGTGGAAGGTGGATTGAAACTATTTAATTGTCTCGACCTCTGTCTACCCCTGTATTGGGGGACGGAAAGATATTTTTTTCAAGTAATCAATGTCTCACTCCGGATGAAAAAATTAAGATCCGTTATGCAGTCATACTGAAGATGTCTCCCACAGGAATGGTACATTCTGCGATATGGTCCATCCATAAATTCATCTATCTTAAAACAGTTTCATTCAAATCTATTCAATCGCTGAGGCGTGACGTGGAACAAACGCAAACGCAAACTTTTACATTTACTATATTAGTAGTTAAAAAGCCGTTTGCCATCAGAGCCTATTTGGTGACAGTTGGAGAGGGTTATATTATTCTTCATTGTGACACCTTAAAGGTCAATGGCACTACAATGGGCGGACTTAATGCCTGATGACATTCTCTATCAGTTATCACAGGTTGTCGCCGTACAGTTTAGATTTACAGGCAATACAAGTTCGAATTTCGGTTTCTAGTATTAGAAATCTTACTCCCTCTATATCAAAGCGACCTCCGTGGACGAATGGTGTACACGATCGTCATGATTTCTTTTATTCCAAATGAGACGAAGATCGCTTTGCTTGCAGAAAGATTTCTATTTTTTATATTACAAGTTTACAATAAAATGTTTTGCGTTATCCAGCTAAATGTCTAAATCCTGTTAGACAGGTATTGGAAGGTATTGGTATTATTCCGGAACTTATTTTATTATCACTTAATATTAGTGCTTAAATTTACGTTTTTATGAATTTAATTTAAAGAACGATGTCGAAATCTGCTAATAAATATGAATTGTAAAGACTATACAATACAGTACCTTTTTTCAAGTGAACGTCGCGAAAGGTGACTAAGGGAAGAGCGTTGAAGGCGCAATGGGCTGCAGACCGATGACTAGATAATATAGTATCAAATGGCAAATCTGTATGCGCCTATAAAGTTACATGATACAGTCCATAGTCTTAATATAAATCTATTATGATATATTATCTTATCACTAAAATTGATAAGGGGGTTCTACTGATGAGTGAAGATCCAATGATAAAGAAAATATATAGCGTGAAAGTTAACGTTAACAAGTGTCGAGGTAGGCCGAGACTAACTTTCGAAAACTACTTGAGGAAATTGCTCGAAGAGGGGAGAGTAAAGAGAGAGGATTCTTAGACGTGCGTGTATTGAAGAAAAAGAATTTGAAAGAAGCGAGAGGGGCATGTAGGGATCACGACGCTGGTGATCGGTTTTCTCTTTATCTTATGTATGGTCTGGTTGTGTAGATATAAATAATAAATAAATATCTTCACGCTATTCCCAGTACAGGGGTAGACAGAGGTCTAGTCTAGACAATTAAGCCCCTTGGATCCTTCTTCTACCGAAGATTTTTCCGTGACAACGTGACAGGTGATGAGCCCATCGCCGTCTTTATGTCCAAACCAACGATATAATTCGTATATAAGTTTTTTGAAAAACCCATTAGTACGCGCCTGCAACACGGGGATCTAGCTCGGATCTCTCAACTCGAAATTCCGACCACCAGACCACTCGCCTATCGTGAATATTAATACAATTTTGTTAAGTTATGTAGAAATAAATAAATAACTATATCGAAAAATATGGGATCAGAATTGCGCAAACCGGTAACGATCTGCAGTGTATGCGGTGGTGGTGGTGGCAATATCCACTTGACAGCTGGCGATTATAGCAAATCCTTCTAGATGGTAGATGCCTGTGTCTCTATTCATGTACGGACCTTTATTCATATACACAATGCTTCGCATGTGTGATGCGAACAGGTTAATCTTGAAAGCTCCTCGATATCAATTTTCATTTTAAAACTGATCCCGTCAGCTTCACTTTTCATTCGTTTCGAAGCCTGACGAATGAGATCGAAAGCTTTTGTAACAATTCATTCAGTTTGCAAGTACAGTTTACACATATCTATGTTTACTAGAATATTATGTACATATTATATTTTTTTATTATGTACATATGATATTAAATACATTGTATGGATTTTTTTAATTTAACTTTCGAAACAATTTTCTCTTGTTATTTTTTTTTACAATTTATAACTTTGCGATAAATAGTCGAACAATAAATTAGTTCCAATTATACGTTATGCATTTGAAGTGCTTTTATGAGAATTTTTTAACAAAAGGTTTTTTTATTAAAAAATATATCTTCACGCCGTTACTACTACTGAGGTAGACAATGGAATCCTTTCGACCCACGAAGACATTTTTTGGGTCAACATGAATTCCAGTATCCCGGTCGCTTGGCTACCGTGACTATTTTTGTTGATTTATCAGTATCTTGATATGACGTGTTTATTGTTAGTAAATTAAGTGTCTCAGACAAACTCATCATAAAAACCTACATCTTGAAAAGTACCATTACATACCACCTGAGCAAATTCTAATTCTAATCCAAAATACTCAGAGATGAAATGCTCACAGAAACTCTCAGGACCCGATGTCGTGTGATGCTCTACACTTTAGTACCATTTGTTACACTCTTGATACTTATTGACTTGATGCTGACTGTTCGTTCCAAACACATATAAACGTGGGCTAAGTTAGCAATTGATTTTCAAACGGTCCATTTTTATAAGATGCGCAAATTCGGTCAAATTTAATTCTTTTCCACAAAGGGAAATCGACAAATAAAAACATATAAACTTGTTGATGGGATATTTAACGGGGTAACGTCAAGTGGAATATGATTAAGCGCGCTATATTTATCTCTCCTTCCATTCAATCAGTTTGCGTACATGTTGCGTAGGTATGCGTATAGAATCGATAAAAATATATCAACTGTTATTGATTGTAAATTAATAATCTGCAGAGATCTAGGAATTGAAGTCCTTTCGACCGTTTTCACTGAAGTTTATTTGGAAAAACTAGACAGGTGGAGAACCTATCGCTGTTTTAGTGTTCAAGCTACAATATATGTATAATTTAGTTATATCATATTTATATTTACATAAATAAATGTTCTTATATACATATATTTTGGTATAAATGTTAGGATTATTGAAGTTAACTCCTTAAGAATCGTTTTTCATATATAAGAGCGGGGTATGAAAATTTATGGGGAGTAAAACGAAACTTTATTCGTTACGTCATGAGCTATGTTCTGACGCAGAGTATTCTCGGTTGCATGGTAAAACTGTTTTAAGTTTTCATTTTTATGATTATAAAATACGTAATTAATATAAATCAATATATCAAAAGTCACGATAGTCAAGTAGTTGGGTGGTCGGAATTCGATTAAATAGAAATCCGCAGGCATCTTCACGACATTCCCAATACTGGGGTAGACAGAGACCTAGACAATCAAGTCACTTCGACCCACCTTGCACCGAAGATATTTTCTGGACAACGTGACAGGTGGTGAGCCCGTCACCGTTATTATGTCCAAGTCACCGATATAATTCGTACATAAGTTTTTAAAAAACCCATAGGTACTCCTGAGCCTGCCACCTGGGAATCGAACTCGGGTCTCTTGACTCAAAATTCCGACCACCCAACCACTTGGGTATCGTGACTTTTTTTAATAAAAATTGTTTAAAATTCTAAAAAATACGCTGACGTAAAATATCTGTAAGAAAATTTTTAATCCTGGCGATCTTAATTAGGATAAAGTGATAATCTCATTGAATTATTGTATTATCACTGGATCTTGATAAGTCTACGAAGTTTAAATGAAATCTGACCGTTGGGAGTCAATCAAAATCGAATTCAGGAATCGGAATGTTAATCGCAACTTTCTACGTTTGGACCTAATTCCTTATTTAATGCATAAAAATTTTATTGTTCTTAAATAAATGTTCTTCTTTATTCTTAGACCGAAACTAGAAGTAAATAAGTTATGGATTCCGACAGATGCCGAGTTAACCATCTCGAAAAATACCTTATCAAAATGAAGTCCTAAAATATATATGAGACACGGCGGCTAGGTAAGGTAAGACGGTAATAGAGTTTCCATAGTACGCGTAGATATAAAGTGTTCGAATCTCGGCATGTCAGTTGATTTTTTAAGTTTCTCATTAATTTAATAATAAAACCTCTAGCCTGATTTACATACTTTAAAAAAAATAAAAAATGCGTCATAAACGTGTAGATGGCGTTGTCGTATTAATGCCTTCATAACTGTAATGAACATTAAGTTTGTCTACGCAAACGCCTGTTGTTTTTGTTACGAACGAAGTTGCGTTACATACGCTTTACTTAGTTTTTTAAAAGTTGTAAACACCGCCTATTTTTAATTCACTTTTGTCAATTGCGAAGTACACGGCGATAATATCTGCATCAAGAAGTTTTATTTTGTCCTCGAATTAAAAGTATTCAAAGTTAGATGTTGGAATAATTTCTAGCAGATGTCGCCAACGTCCCTTAAGGCGTACAAAAGAGAGATTTAAAATTTCTTCACGTGTGGGACACGGCGGCTAGGTAAGGTAAGACGGTAATAGAGTTTCCATAGTACGCGTAGATATAAAGTGTTCGAATCTCGGCATGTCAGTTGATTTTTAAGTTTCTCATTAATTTTATACCACAAACAAAGTTAATTAGTGCAAATCGATGTAAAAAGTGCATAAAGTTTCGAAAGAATCATTGATACTAGTCTTTCTCCTGTCGATTGAACTCTTAGTGTCTTAGAGTTTGATTGATTATATTA
This sequence comes from Sericinus montela, assembly GCA_029286605.1. Classification (NCBI taxonomy): domain Eukaryota; kingdom Metazoa; phylum Arthropoda; class Insecta; order Lepidoptera; family Papilionidae; genus Sericinus; species Sericinus montela. The sequence goes on from JAGSMR010000001.1 coordinate 407,229, forward strand.
CTGATTCGAATCCAGATCACCCAATCATCGGCTGCTGTAACATAATAACATAAATAAATATCTTCAAGCAATTCTCAATACAGGGGTAGACAGAGGTCTAAGTCTAGACAATTAAGTCTCCTCGACCCACCTTCCACCGAAGATTTTTTCAGGACAACGTGACAGGTAGTGAGCCCGACGCCGTCTTTTTTTATAGAAAAGGGAGGCAAACGAGCAGGGGGCTCACGTGATGGTAAGTGATTACCGCCGCACATGAACACCCGCAATACCAGTGGCTTAGCAGATGCGTTGCCTCCTTTAGAGTGCCAGAATTGGGGGAGGGGGGTGTGAGGGCCACCGGTTACCTGCACTCACCAGACGAAACGCAGAAGTTTGTTAGACTTCTACTTCACGCCGGTATTCTGTGAAGTCGTGGTACTTCCCCGGTCGAGCCGGCCCATTTATGCAACAACAAAAGCTGATGCGTGGTTCTACCACTGTTGTTTCCAAGCCAATGATTTACTTCGTACAAAAGTTTTTGAAAAACCCATTGGTACGAGTCTGACTTTTGACTCGAAATTCCGACCAACCAACCACTCTGCTATCATGGCTTGCTGTAACATACAAAGTAAATTGTATGTCAATTGTAAAATAGAGTCGACAGCCAGCGAAATTTCAAGCTGATTCTTCTCTAAAAATGGTTTGTGGTTGGGAACCGGTGTAGTATTTGACGTTCATAAAAGTTTCGCTAAAGCAATGAAATAAAAGTTTTGACTTTAACTGGGAAAGTAGCTCGTTTTTACAGGTGAGCTTATTCAAATTTCTAATTAAAATAATTTAGAGTGCTACGAGTATGATTGCTAATCTGTTTCCTAAGCGTCGTGATTATAGCTAAGTCTCATTACAGGACTAGCCTACGTCCTATAGTATACTTTTACAAGCCATTATGAATGTAAGTAAATATAAACTACCATAGAACCTCTTTCGGTGCAAAAGGTAACCAACGTCATTCCCATATTATATTACTATTTTACAGTAACGCATATGCAGATTCTGTCATTTTTTTGTTGTATATGATATCCCCTTAATCAGTTAGACGTTACTTGTTGTGTGTAAAACTGCTCGTTAGCCTAGTTGACAGTGCCGTCGAAGCCAAGGGTTGGGTGTTGAGATCCCGTTAAGGGAAAACATTTGTAACATGAGTAGAAATATATTCGAAATCTAATACGGTGATAGGCTAACCATCTTTTACATTGTCCCGAAATAAGCGCCAGTGAGAGTTTGTCGAAGTAATCAAATTGTCTAGACCTCTGACTACCTTGGCATGCTTTACCCATGCTTGAAGATGAACTTTCTGATTATTCTTTTCGTTATAATTAATTTCGTTAAAAAAACAATACAAGAATATATAACATTAATATTTTAAAATAATTAGAAATAAAATAAACAAAATTTTTCGCGTATATACTAAAAAAAGTGCATTTATTTGCTCGAATATTATATTTTCATTTAAATTGTGAAGCATACGCGTGATAATATACTTAAATTTCATAATCTTACAATGAATGCCAAAATACTGCTCACTATTATCGTGGTGCCAATTATATTCTACGAGCTACGGGTCATCTACGGCGGGTAAGGAGTCGTAGATGGTTCGTAGCTGGTAACAAAATGTACATGTTTAGTTATTTATTTACTTTTCCTTTAACTGCAAATTTTATCGAAAAATAATTACTTCAAGTAAGTATTCTTCACGCACAATTCCTGACGGAGTATCCGGAGATAACCGATCGCCAAATGTCGTTTCTTTTAAATAAATTCTGTAAAAAATAAATTAATTGAAAAATGGTTAAAATAAAACGATTTTCGGATTTTATCGCGTTTTTAATTAGTTTTTACAAGATATTTTTATTTCCCGACGTTTCGGATACTTCACAGCAACCGTGGTCACGGGGGGACTGGTATTATTTTAAATGTGTAGTATTCGCGTAAATACAAGAAATCATCATGAAAAATGGTTGTTAGTTATTAAATATAGGAAAGGTGTTGAAATTTTGACGTATACATCCATGTATCTGTATATCTGTGTACATATTGCAGGCACTCAGATTCACAGACGACTGCAGTGCCATCGTAGCTCCCGAACAACGGCATTCATAGATACTCAATGATGATAAGACTGCAGTGGATGTGATATGTTTGAAAAACCAAAACTCACTTCAAATTAAATATAAATTAAATGTCTTCACGCAATTCCCAATACAGGGGTAGACAGAGGTCAAGTCTAGACAACTAAGTCCCTTTGACCCACCTTCCACCGAAGATATTTTCGGGACAACGTGACAGGTGGTGAGCCTGTCGCCGCCCTTATGTCCAAGCCAACGATGAAATTCGTACATAAGTTTTTTGAAAAACTCATTGGCACTGCCACCTGGGGATCGAACTCGGGTCTCTCGACTCGAAATTCCGACCACCCAACAACTCGGCTATCGTGACTTTCACTTCAATACTTAATAATAAAATTGGCGATGTGGATATGTGAAGCTTGTTCCAAACTTTCTCGTAGATGGGCGCTACGCCAAAGCCTTTCGTGTGACAGCGACATACCGCCAATAGTGTAAAGTTACCTTGCCAACATTTCTTCAATACCGATCACCTTGATTTGTGATTTGTTCCACTAAAGAGAAGTCCTAATAAATGCTACGATTTAAATTATCCATAACATAAGCGCTAACACGAACAGTTTTTAAAGATATTTTCGGATTAAAATTCATTGTTGAACACTTGTACACAATTCACTTTATTTAATCATTCATTTATTAACCTACCGGTTTCGCCTTACGGCATCATCAGGATATTGACAAATAGTGATTTGTGTACAAGTGTTCAACAATCAATTGAATGCAAGTTCACCAAGTGACAACAAGCGCAAGTATAAATTATTGTATAATTTATAATTTTTGGACGCATATATCCTCTAATATTCATGTATTCATGTATGTCCAGTGTAGACACTTTAGTCCCTTTGACCCACCTTCCACCGAAGATATTTTCGGGACAACGTGACAGGTGGTGAGCCTGTCGCCGCCCTTATGTCCAAGCCAACGATGAAATTCGTACATAAGTTTTTTGAAAAACTCATTGGCACTGCCACCTGGGGATCGAACTCGGGTCTCTCGACTCGAAATTCCGACCACCCAACAACTCGGCTATCGTGACTTTCACTTCAATACTTAATAATAAAATTGGCGATGTGGATATGTGAAGCTTGTTCCAAACTTTCTCGTAGATGGGCGCTACGCCAAAGCCTTTCGTGTGACAGCGACATACCGCCAATAGTGTAAAGTTACCTTGCCAACATTTCTTCAATACCGATCACCTTGATTTGTGATTTGTTCCACTAAAGAAAAGTCCGTAATAAATGCTACGATTTAAATTATCCATAACATAAGCGCTAACACGAACAGTTTTTAAAGATATTTTCGGATTAAAATTCATTGTTGAACACTTGTACACAATTCACTTTATTTAATCATTCATTTATTAACCTACCGGTTTCGCCTTACGGCATCATCAGGATATTGACAAATAGTGATTTGTGTACAAGTGTTCAACAATCAATTGAATGCAAGTTCACCAAGTGACAACAAGCGCAAGTATAAATTATTGTATAATTTATAATTTTTGGACGCATATATCCTCTAATATTCATGTATTCATGTATGTCCAGTGTAGACACTTTAGTCCCTTTGACCAACCTTCCACCGAAGATATTTTCGGGACAACGTGACAGGTGGTGAGCCTGTCGCCGCCCTTATGTCCAAGCCAACGATGAAATTCGTACATAAGTTTTTGAAAAACTCATTGGTACTGCCACCTGGGGATCGAACTCAGGTCTCTCGACTCGAAATTCCGACCACCCAACAACTCGGCTATCGTGACTTTCACTTCAATACTTAATAATAAAATTGGCGATGTGGATATGTGAAGCTTGTTCCAAACTTTCTCGTAGATGGGCGCTACGCCAAAGCCTTTCGTGTGACAGCGACATACCGCCAATAGTGTAAAGTTACCTTGCCAACATTTCTTCAATACCGATCACCTTGATTTGTGATTTGTTCCACTAAAGAAAAGTCCGTAATAAATGCTACGATTTAAATTATCCATAACATAAGCGCTAACACGAACAGTTTTTAAAGATATTTTCGGATTAAAATTCATTGTTGAACACTTGTACACAATTCACTTTATTTAATCATTCATTTATTAACCTACCGGTTTCGCCTTACGGCATCATCAGGATATTGACAAATAGTGATTTGTGTACAAGTGTTCAACAATCAATTGAATGCAAGTTCACCAAGTGACAACAAGCGCAAGTATAAATTATTGTATAATTTATAATTTTTGGACGCATATATCCTCTAATATTCATGTATTCATGTATGTCCAGTGTAGACACTTTAGTCCCTTTGACCAACCTTCCACCGAAGATATTTTCGGGACAACGTGACAGGTGGTGAGCCCGTCGCTGTAACTGGGGTAGTCACAGGTCTAATTAAGTCCTGTGAAGCCACCGAATACATTACTTGGAACAGCATGACAGACGATAAGCCTTTAACCATTTTTGTGTTTAGTCCAAAGATGTAAATCGCACATTGTAAAAACCCATTGGTACGAGCCTTGGGGAACGAACTCCGGTCTCTGGGCTGGAATTCCGATCACCCAGACACTCGGCTACCTTGACTATTACGTATATATACGATTACCGATAGCACATTGATGGAGAGACATCCTCCCCAGGTCACGAGCACCTGAACGGGCGGGTAGCTACCTTTCTCCTATAGCATTATCCGCTAAATTTTAATAGCAGCTGTTATAAAATGTATTATTACGCGCTGCTGTTGATAGCAAGTATGGATATGATTTAAAACAACATTTCGAAGATAAATCTTGTTTGCAACAGCTGTTGTGAAACATTATTTTATGGAATTAGGTCACTGCAAACAAAGAGATGAACTTTTTAAAGCTTTTGATGAAAGTTTGGTTAACGTATCAGTATAATTGTAATAAAAAGTAATTGTGTGAAGGAGTGTTATTTTCATATTAAGTAAATAGTTCGCGGGTGAGCGGGCTTTGCTTGTCGATAGGTAGATGTCGCTTGGATAAAAATTAAAAGTCATTTAAAGATTTTTTTTTTAAAGAATAGGGAGGCCAACGAGCAGGTGGCTCACATGATGGTAAGTGAGTACCGCCACCCATGAACACCTGCAATACCAGAGGAATAGCAGATGCGTTGTTGGCCTTTGAGAAAGGTATAGGGCTCTTTTCTTAAAAGTCCCTAAGTCGTATCGGTCCAAAAAACCGCTGACGGCAACACATTCCATAAAGTGCAGGTGTATGGCAGAAAATTCCGCAAAACACGCACTGTGGTGGAATGCCAAGTATTAGGGTGGTGTTGATGAAGTTTTTGACTATGCCGTAAGGTATGATGGTGAAATACAGCGACTGAGATTAATCCGAACATTTCCTCGGAGCACTCCTTGTAGTACATCTTGTAAAAAAGCAAAGAGATGCAACATTTCTTCGCAAAGCCAGGGGATCTAGCCGATCAGATAGAATATGGTCGTCGACGATTCGAGTCGCTTTCCGTTGGATACGGTCAAATGGAAGGAGCACACTGGGGTGCCCCGGCCCAGAGATGAGAACAGTACTCTATGTACGGCCGAACCTGCGCCTTATAAAGTTACAAGCAGTGGGCTGGCATAAAGTACTGTCTTGCTCTACTGAGCACGCCAAGCTTTTTAGAGGCCAATTTAGCCTTCCCTTCCAAGTGACCGCGAAACTGAACGTTGCTCGATATGTCGACGCTAAGAATTCCGATAGGAATCCGAAGGGAATCTTTTTAGCGGTAAACGCACAAACTTGTGTCTTTTTAGGGTTGAACTGGACTAAATTTAGTCGGCCCCAATCCGAGATTTTGTCTAACAAAAGGCACAGTTCATCAGGCACAAGTTTGTTCCGGTACTCGTCGACGTGTGCCCGAGAAAAATTTGCACGGCCGGTGTATAAGGCATCACCAGTGTCGTCGTCTGTATAGCAGTGAAAGTTACTAACTTGTAACAAATCATTGTAATGCAGAAAGAACAGGGTTGGCAATAGCACACAGCCTTGTGGGACACCAGCGTTCACAGACTTAGAGTCTGTCTGGGGTCTGTAGTTGCACGGATCTGAGCCTTTCTTAGGAATAGGGTGTACCAAAGCTATCTTGCATGCCTTCGGGACGACGCCTAGAGAGTAGGAGTACCGAAAAAGATGCGTTAGAACCGGTGCCAACTCTGGAGCATACATCACATGGACAGCCTTGGCGAGGGACCAGAACGCATGACTTCCCGAAGGAAGACCATCGAGAAACTAGTCTTTGCCGCAACAATTACTCTTTATTACTCTCAATTATTTAAATAGAACATAGAAGATAAAACTCTTTAAAATTTGTGGAATATTGCCGGTAGAATTAAAAGTAAAAAGTGCAATTATTATCGAACAATATAATTCTAGTAAATTTAAACAGGAAAGGGAGCATACGTACCCAACACGTTTAGCTAAAACAACTAAACTAAGGATTCCTACAGTTAAAAATTACTATGGAAAACGTTTAAGGCGATGGTTAACCCCGTCATTCATAAATGAGCTTCCTCCGAATCTTTTTAAAAACAAATTAAGTAGAAATAACCTTAAGACAACCCTACGAAAACATTACCTGTCTTTATATTCATAACGTAATTCAGTGTTTTTTTTACATGACATCGTATGCATTGTGTTAGATTATAAGTACTAGATTAGATCTCTTAACAATTAAAAACAGCTTCCGTAGTTGTCTCATACGATGTCGAAAGGGAAAAGACGGGTTATTGAATCCTGCGATGAAAAAAAATATAATCATTTTGTACTAACTATGGTATATTCTTAAGTGCTTTAAGTATTTTTAATCATTTTTTTTGTTTTTTTTGTTGCGCTTATTTATTTGTATTTAGTTATCGAGTAGTACTACACGAACATTATCCAGGAGAGCTACTGCCGACAAACTGTGTTACAGTTACGCAGATTTAAAATGTAAACATTGTGTGTGCTTAGCTATGAAAATAAATAAATAAAATTAATTGTTTCACAGATAAACTTTGAATCGTCATATAGCTATAGAGAGCCCATTATAGTCATATAACGCATCTCTAATAGCATTAAGTACCTAAAACTATATAAATAAATCTCTATTGTAATAATTCTCTATTGTAATGAAAAAACAAGTTATACTTGTATCGACAACGATTAATAGAATGTACCTCGAAATGTATAAAAATATTTTAATGAGACATAAGTCCTAATAGGACGGGGAGGGGGGTGCGTGGGGTGGGGGTGGGGACTCCGCGAGGGATTTACGAAGCGATAACGATGGCAACGTAGATAGGCGCCACCCACGTCATTTTTTTTCCTGAGCAAAATGTTTTTTATGTCTAGAAACCAACTCTTTAAGAGTATTTTTGCCTTCAACATCGATTTATGCAAACTTGAATCGTCTGGCTCGGGTTTATTTACCATGACAACGTACACTTCAGTCGAACGAGATACCAACGCTGTCTTCGTTAAAAAATTCCATGGAAAATATCGCTTCAGTTCTAAAAATTGTACATACTAGCTACACGATTGTCTCAGACCTTACTTGTCTCACTTTAACTGTCTAAGATTTCTCAGGAGGGCCTTTAAATAATCCTATCTTCTTATTTTACAACATAATCGACCTCTTTGTCAAATTGCTCTTAAATCCTGTAGTACTTTAGACGTGACTATATGACAAATATTTGAATAGAGCTTTAAAAATGCTTTAAAAATATACGACAAATTTATCTCGTCTGTTAGTGAAACTATTAAAAGGTACATACCTTTTCTGATGTGAGCTGTTGGTGGGTTCAGAAAGTAGGTTTGCTTTTTTAAAATAAAATATTTTTTTTATTCACACTATTATTAATTTATATTTATTGAAATTATTAAAATTTATTTTTTTTTATTTAATTTAAATTTATTAAAATTAATTTTCTATTTTTTAGTTCGCTTTTCTATAAAAAGCGTGTTTTTTCGTTTTTTAAGCTATTATTTTTTTACTTTTTAGTTTTTTTTATCAAATTAGTGTATTGTCATCGATCCTCGATAAGTCAACAAAGTTTGAACGAAATCTCGCCGTTTGAAGTGGGTCAAAATCGCGCCCAAAGAATTCGGTAACAAACATGTTTACATACAAGTGAAGCTAATATAAAGCGTGTAAAAAATAAAATTTATTGCCCGTTTTTCGCTCACAACAGTAGAGTAGAGTTTGCAAATGGGATTCAGTAACATGGTCCAGCAGCTGTCCGTATCCTTGCAGCTGGTCTCTCAACATAACAGTAGTCTCGGGGTGCAGGAAGTCGTGACCGAAATAGTCTGGCCCGATAGTGCATAGCTGTGCATTAAGTAGGTGGATGGCTTGCGATGGTTTCGCATCAACCATAAGCTCTGGGGGTAACACATTTACATTATACACTTCGAACCCTAAGCTGCTCCAGCAGAAAAGATTTAATAAGTACATAAAAAATATATATCTTCACGCAATTTCCAATACAGGGGTAGACAGAGGTCGAGTCTAGACAATTAAGTCCCTTCGACCCACCTTCCACCGAAGATATTTTCGGGACAACGTGACAGATGGTGAGCCCGTCGCCGACTTTATGTTTAAGCCAACGATATTCGTACATAAGTTTTTGAAAAACATAAATTTAATAAGTAGAACAGTTAATTTACTTTTATATAAATAGACATAAATAAAATAGATAGGGGCAACATCACATACATTGCTCCGATCCCAATGTAAGATACTAAAGCATTTGTGGTATGGGAATCGGAGACAACGAAGGCACCACAAACACCCAGATCCGAGAAAATGTAGAAAAAGTGGTTTTTCTACATTGACCCGATCGGGAATTGAACCCCAGAGATGGCGACACCTAAAAACCGGTGTTTACGCCACTTGTCCACGGAGGTCGGAATCAACTTTTATATGTTATAATATTACAATTAAACTAGAACTCACCCCAGCGGGATCAAATGGCATATTTTTTTTAATACAAGGTGCTGCGGTCGTTCATTAGTAGAAGCGTTGACAGACGTTGTCCATTTAAAATGGCACGAACGGGGAAGCGTTCACCAAACGTTGTTTTCCGGTTTGTAAGTCTTTATTGTGAAACCATTATCCAATCTTTGAACCAAAATTTATAAGGATCGGTTTTGGCGTGAAAGCGTAATCAACAAACGCTCTTTCGCATTTATAATATTAACAAGGATGTGTAACACTTAAGTACCAAAATAAATGCGTCTGTAACATAATAGTGACAGAAACTAAACTATAACATACAGAACGATAAGCAGAATCTTGCTTATCGTTCTGTATGTTACAAATTGCCTAAGTGGCAGGCTCGTAACAATGGGTTTTTTCAAAAACTTATATACGAATAATGTCGTTGACTTGGACATAAAGACGGCGACGGGCTCACCACCTGTCACGTTGTCCCGAAAACATCTTCGGTGGAAGTTACGTCGAAGGGCGTGAAGATATTTTTTATTTATTTATTTATACATCAAAGCCACGTTCATAGTATAAGCTAATTTTTGTCGAAATATTACACTCCTGCTGGGAAAACTGCTATTGAATAATACTCATGTCATCTCGTTCACAGTCCTGCAATAAACTTTATTATTATTACACCTAAATATGCCTCCCATAGGTTTATAAAAGCGTCAGATGTCAATAACTCATGTCGGGTTGCTACAATAGAAATTCTAATAGAAATGTTATGATACGTAGACAACATGATAGATTTATAAATATCTTGAGTTGCGTGATTGTATCAAATAAACTTGTCAAAACTTTAATTAGTTTAGACGATAATAAATAACTACAAATATACGTGAAAGGAAAACTTTGTTGTTTAATTTCAACATATTTCCAGCCCGGAGGAAATGTGAGATTAGGTATAGTTAAAGTTTATATGCAGTGTGAGTATATAAACCTGGACTTAATATAAATGTTAAAGTACTGAGTACTGTTTTAAATGCAATAAACTAAATAAAATAAAACAATGTATTAGTAGTTGATAAAGTTAATGTATCAACATTGCATACTGAACGAATGTTCATAGGTAAGTCGAAAGTTATAAGGTTATATTATATTACTGAGGGTTCATACTGCAGGTGTCTTACACACAAAAGCTTGTTATCAAAGAATATATAGCACTACATGTTTTTTGTCAAGCAGCCCCATAGAGTAGAGATTGTCGGTGAATAATTTCAAAGTGTTGCTTGACATTTAATAACTAATTAAACTGTGGTTGAAATAAGACTCCAAATTGATAAATTGACTAATTAACTCCAAAAGTAAACTAACATTTATTAAAGATTAAGCTACATCCATTGATTGAAAGCGAGGAGTATCGCCAAAGCACTGTAATAATAAATATTTTTATCTGTCTTTATATTTTTTATCTTCAGGCATTTTACAATACTGCTTCTACAACAAAATCTCTGTAAATGTGTAAAACCTGCATATTAACAGGTTAAAGAAATTTGTTAAAGAAAGTCACGATAGCCGAGTTGTTGGGTGTTCGGAATTTCGAGTCAAGAGACCCGAGTTCGATCCCAGGTGGCAGTAACAATGAGTTTTCAAAAACTTATGTACGAATTTCATCGTTGGCTTGGACGTAAAGACGGCGACGGGCTCACCACCTGTCATGTTTTCCCGAAAATATCTTCGGTGGAAGGTGGGTCAAAGGGACTTAATTGTCTAGACTTGACCTCTGTCTACCCCTGTATTGGGATTTGCGTGAAGATATTTATTTATTTATTGATTTTTTTATTAAAGAAAGTATTTATGGGAAGGATAATTATAATTTATTTGGCTATATGTATGACAGTAACCCCTGGGAATGAGTTCACAAGAAAAGATCGTGAAATTGCCCCTAGCGGGATCTGAACCCGTAGCACATAGTCTCGAAGGTAGGGTCACTACCAACTAGGCAATCTTTCAGTTTGAGGGGCACTAAGGCGCATTAAATGACGCCACGTTTGTCAGAAACGATAAGAGATATTTACGAGCCACATCGCAAAATTAAACGAGACACGAGGGAACCGACGGACCATATTATAACCACTTGCTTATATGCCATAACTATTAACCTAATTATAATTAAAGTTATAATATTATTACGGCGTAAGACTGGTCGCCAGTCACTATTTCCTGAAAATGTTAAATTAATTACCTAATTACTTCTTGCCCTGATATTTGGTTAAATATATATTTGAAATTGTGAATATTCCTGGAGCTCATGAACTTACCCTCTTGGGCATATAGATAATCTATGTATATAGTCTATAACTTCTTCTATGGAGTATAGAGTCCACTGCTGAACATAGGCCTCCCCGAAACCTGTCCACAACGAACGATCCCCAGCCACCTGCATCCATCGACTTCCTGCAACATTTTATAAGTCGTCACTCCATCTCGTCGGGGTCGCCTACACTGCGTTTGCCTATAAGAGGTTGCCAGAACTCGAACCTCGAACCTTTTTTCCCCAACGGTTATCAGTTCGTCGAGCTATGTGGCCGGCCCATTTCCACTTCAGCGTGCTGATCTTTACGGCTATGTCAGTTACCTTAATTCTGCTGCGGACGTCTTTGTTGCGGATTCCATACGCGGAGAAACATCGTATAGTCTATATATTTGCCCACAGCAGGACATAGGCCTCTCTCGTAAGGAGGATTCGCAATAATCGCCATGCTTGGCAAGCGGATTGGCGAACGCTGTACCAGATACTTCGCAACTTAGACTCTGCTGACCGCTACCTGTCTGTTCAAGTTTCAAATTGTATTTTTTGAGATCTTTTATATCGGTCGCCATATATGTCATTAAGTTTGTTTCTCGTAGTCGCCTTTTAATACAACGCCATATTCTTACGCCGTTGCCACACGGTGAGCGATTATTATTATTATAAAGACTACAATTACATTATACAATTACATTGCATCATTCCGCATGCAAAAATAAAACGATTGTGTTATCTGGTCCGAAGAGAAGAAGTGAAAAAGAAGAAGAAGACCCTCGCAAGAAGATCCTCGCAAAGGTGTGTTCACTAATTCTACTGGATGCACCACCACAATTACGCGACACGTGTTTCTCAGCAAGGCACTATAAAGATTATTATTATATTAGTCACGATAGCCATGTGGTTGAGTTCGGAATTCAAGTCAGTAAACCCATTTTCGGGCCCCAGGTGACAGGCTCGTACCAATGGGTTTATCATTGGCTTGGACATTCAGACGGTGACGGGCTCACCACTTGTTACGTTTTCCCAAAAAACCCTTCGGCGGAAGGTGGGTCGAAAGGGCTTAATTGTCTATACCTCCATCTACCTCAGTATAGGGAATGGTGTGAATATATTTTATTATATACAATATACTTGTCAAGTAACATGAGCACTGACCGCTGGTTTCCGCGCTTTATCTAGCTCTAAATGGGCTCTGCTCCAACTGCCCGTCTATACGAGCTGCCAAAAAGATAAGTAAATACATTTCGAATACGCCATGAAAGGTTAGGAAAATTAACTGCCTTATTCAATGTACTAAAACATGTTATTACTTTTTTTAATAAATAAATAAGTATCTTCACGCATTTCCCCATACAGGGGTAGACAGAGGTCTAGTATAGACAATTAAGTCCCTTCGATCCACCTTGTACCGAAAATATTTTCGGGACAACGTGACAGGTGGTGAGCCCGTCGCCGTCTTTATTTGGACATAAAGACGGCGACGGGACAACGATATATTAATTTTTTTAGGCATTTTATTCCGAACAGGGGTAGACATGGGTCTAGACAATTAAGTCTATTCGATTTATTTTTCGCCGAAGCTTATTTGCTCCAATGTGACAGGCTGTGAGCATATCGCAACCTTAGTGTCCAAGCTAAATATACAACATACATACATGACATATATATTTACATGGATGACGTCATAGACTCGTTGACATTAGCATTGAAGGCTGGGTCACTTACAATTGGGCTATAAGCAAAATAAGATTAATAAACGGTATTTTATTTAGATTTAAAGTCACGATAGCCGAGTGGATGGGTGATCGAAATTCAAGTCAAGAGACCCGAATTCGATCTCTAAGTGACTTATATACGTTTTATATTTGTTGCATAGTACATAAAGACCGCGACATGCTAACCAACTGTCATGTTGCCCTAAAAATGTCTTCGGAGAAATGTGTGAAGGATGGAATTGGATTTAATTGTCTAGATCTCTGTCTATCCCAGTATTGGAAATGGCGTGATGATATTTTTTCTTTTATTTATTTTCTGCAGTATATTATGCCTGCATATTAAAAACCAATTTTAATACACTACCAACCTCATAGGACTCTAGAGACATTTTTTAAATTTTACTATTCAAAGTTACCGGGCCGCGTAATTACGTTTAAGTAAAATCAAGCAAATATAGATAATTAAATGATAAGAACGACCCTGAAAAGTTGTAAACGTCACTATTATATAAATAAAGATACATTACACATTTCCCTGAAGGGCAGACGAGCTTAAATTTAATTAGAAAAGCGATATGGTTGTCGGCACGCGTCGCGTTGCCAGACGCCGCGACGCATTCCGGTGGGGACGCGAATTATACGGTTTTCCAAGTTACAGGCCCGAGGTATGAGATTGTTGCTTTTACATTACAAACACGTAATGTACTCGCTGTGCGATAATGAAGTTAAATTCTACAAATCCCCTTTTTCCTCGTTGTATTCGTTATTGGCGATTAAAGGTGAAGCTCTGAAAATAGCAATGGCGATGCAAACAGATAGCGATGCAACATCTTGAAAACTCGAAATAAACCTGTGCTGGACGGGACCTCTGGTACAGGTTAATTAACACTTTTTTAATAACACCTCTGTGTTTAAGGTAAACAAAAGAGAAAAAGATAATAAATAAATAAATAATAGTGAAATAATCCTAATAATTATCGAAATGAAAAAAAAAATAATAATCATTGAATGATGAAAATTTGTATCATAACCATACGATTTCATTTCCAAGCCCACGATATAAATCGTACATATTTAAAAAAAAAGCATTGGTACGTGCCTTGGGAATCGAACTCGGGTCTCTTGATTCGAATTCCGATCAACCAACGGCTCGGCTATGGTGACAAACGGGTCTTATTACCTATACAATAGCTATTAAAGAAACCTTTGCTTAATTAACATTAATTAGGCCTGACAACGACAGTGATTTACAAAGGCCCTCAGAAGACATTATATAATTTGGAAGAAACATTTTACGACTGCTCTATGTATCAGTAAACAGTAAAAGTTATAAAAACATTTTTAACGAGGCACGGGCTGTGGCTTTGGAGGGCGGAGTGTGGCGCGACTCCGTGAGGACTCTAATGAACGTCATATTACGACTCGCCTTTTTCCTCTTACCTTTCATTCTGCCTCGCGTAGCGTAACCTACAATTAATAAAAGCCAATTTAATAACCATGTTAACTGAAGGGCTATTCAATTCTTAAAAGCCAATTATTCGTTAATTTTTAGATGTGGAATTGTATATAATTTGGAAATAAAATTAGCCTTCATTTTTAAATAGATGAAAGGAATATCTTCATTATTTGAAATGTTCACAATACCGGGGTAGAAGAACCTCCAGATAGTTAAATCCTTTCGACTCACCTTCTTCCGAAGACGTTTTTTGGGACAACATGACAGGAGGTGAACTTTTCGCCGAACATCATTACATACCACCTGGGGATGAAATTAGGATCTCTTGATTCGAATTCCGATCGCTCAACGACTATCGTGACTTTAAATAGATAAACAAAAAAATTAATAGATAAGGTCAACATCACATACATTACTCAGATCTCAAAGTAGTGAAAACACTTATTTTATGGAATCAGATATAACGGAATTGTCACAAATATACAGTTCGGAGAGAATATGGAAACAGTCGTTTTCTACATTAACCCATCCGGTAATCCCGACATCTGTCGGTAGCCAATTGCTTTTTTAGGGTTTTTCGCTTAATCGCCTCTTACGACACTCACGGAAAGAAAGGGGGTGGTGATATTTTTACACTGTAACCACACGGCACTAAACAGAGCAATTTGTAATTAACTAGTGATAAAATAAAATAAATAACTTAAGTAACAATTCAAACAATACAATCAAACAAACAAATCCTGGAATATAGAAGTTCAGTGAGAAGTGAAGAGTGTCGAATACACTGTTTTACAATGTGCCAATAAAGAAAAACCACGTTTTTCTACATCTTCACGGGTCAGGGTGTTTCATGAGCCTTCATGTTTCCGTTTCCATAACACAAATGATCCAGCTGTGTACTTTAGAATTAGAGCGATGTATGTAATGTTGTCCCTGTCTATGTATTTATTTATTTATTTATCACTATGTATTTAACATATGACTCAAATTTAGTAAATATAAATGTTACTTTGTTTCTATATGTGTCTTGGTAACCAGCATTGTAGATCCAGTAGATTCCATAAACGAGAGATATTGCCGTCGGTTCTTATCTGAATAGATCTTGTTTTGCGAACCGGTGTGCTTCAAATCAAAACATTTATTCATCTATGTAAATAAGTTATATAACATCTATTGATCGTCATTTTTTTATCTACCACCGTTTCGTAAAGATGTTCCTCTGGTGGAGAAGAAACAGGCGAAAGCGTCTCCATAGGTATCAACATCTTTTTTGAACAAAGTAATTTTTTGAACAAAGGAAATATAATATTGAACATAAAACAACAAGAAATATCATTTGAGCGATCAGCTTATTCCCTGGTTCAAAAATAGCTTTGAGAAAAATCTAAATTGAATAAAAAATGTTAATTTTACCTCTGCAGAATAAGACGCTGACAACAACTAGTCGTTCATTCTACTAAATTGCAAGAAATTTAAATTACTAAGCTTTCACCCACGCCGTGCTTTGGACTTTAAGTGAATAAAACATCTGTATCTGTATTTCTCTCTGAACACATCGTCCGACAACTGAACTCCTAAATTTAATTTATTTGTCCAGATTCAAGTTTTTTTACCTTTTATGCGCAGCTTTTATGCGCAGCTATCTCTGGATGAAATTCAGCAGTTCTTTTATGTCGATAAACACGTTCAATACGTTTCGTTGCTTTAACGTCATGTACAAGTTTAACGACATCGAAACAGAGACGTTTTGGGTATAGTTACATTTTTATTAGCCAAGGTTGACGCATTCCCAGTTCTGGAGAAGACAGAAGTCTAGAAAATTTTGTAATTTCGAGCCACATTTCGCTGAAGCTTTTTTCGAACGTGCAAGGTACTGAGCCTGCCGCCGCCTTACTATACAAGCCAAGGATATAAAAAAAAAGTTTCGTGGCGCGTTGGTACGAGCTCGTCATTACAAACAAACTATTAAATATATATATATAAAAAAATAAGGATATCGAAAAAATTTATCATCTGATGATATATGTAACAATATACCGCCTAACCGAGATTATGGCAAATCCTCCTTATCGTTAGCCACATGTTCAGGAGTGGACTTTTACAGGCATTCGTTGATATTTTTTCCTTGAAAATGTATCGATATCTCGGAATGTTGATTAATAAACGATAGACGATGAATTCATAGATATGTAATTTAAAAAAATGGAAAAGAATTTATGCATTGCGGCTTAACGATTTGTGCACCGAGGAAGTAGCAAATGATGGAGTTAGAGTTGAAGGGCCTCGTGGGCTAGGTGAACGAACTCGGCACGCGATCTTTTTCACCTGATACGATTAACGTCGATGTAGGTCATCGGAACGATGGCGCCCTGCACCCACCTACACCACTGCCACCCAAACAGCCGATCGAGCAGTCTTGCTGGGAAAAAAAACTCGTAATAACATACTACCGATGGAGTAAACTTCGTAGCGTCGAATTGTACCTCTAGTGTCCACAAATCCCTCGCGTATCGATCCCGTATCACGGCAGTAAAGAAACTAGGTGACCACACGTCACGCTTACGTTTTCCAATCTAAAGGAGAAAATTATCGATTTGACGGATGGGTAATGTCAACCGGTCCGACCTTTAACTAAATTGTGGCGGCCTCTGGGGATACGTGTCCGTCATATAAGCTGTTTCATATAACTATGCGGATTGTCGTATGAAGTATATAGGACAAATAGGACGATCTTTTGAAAAAAGAGTAAAAGAACATGTACAAGCCTGGCGGCTTGGTAAAAATTAATCAACATTCACACAACTTTTGATCGAAAATAAACACACTTTTGACTAAACGAATAACTTATAAGTATTACATATATGTACTAAGTGAAGGAAACTAGACTGTTTAGAAGCTCTAGAAATGAAAAAGTTGTAATTCAAACAATCAGATTGTTATTAGAGAAAATTGTAATGAGGATACAGATTTTTCTAACTCTCCTTTCTCCTTCTCCTTTTGCAATATTTTATATGTAATGAGTAATAATTGGTATTAATCAATTTGACATTTAGATAATTTTGTATTTCGGAGCAATTTAATTCATTATAATTAATTTTATAATACCTCAATTCTTGAGAAAATTTCTTTAGAGGAGAACTCTACCTACTTGTCATCATTCTACCTACTTGTTTTTATTATATTTCAATAAATAAATGTCTTCACGCAATTCCCAATACAGGGGTAGACAGAGGTCTAGTCTAGACAATTAAGTCCCTGTGACCCACCTTCCACCGAAGACATTTTCGGGACAACGTGACAGGTGGTGAACCCGTCGCCATCTTTATGTCCCAGCCAAGCCAATGATATAATTCGTACATAAGTTTTTGAAAAACTCATTGGTACGTGCCTGCCACCTGGAAATCGAATTCGGGCTTCTCGACTCGAAATTCCGACCACCCAGCCACTCGGCTATCGTGAAAGGTTTTCATACTTAATAATTCTTTATTTGTATAATTAACAATAAAAAAAGTATTATTTGTTATATCTATCTTTTCTATTCAGTATTTACGTTTCAAGTTTCTTAATTCATCTAGAGTAAAAACATTTTTCAATCAGCCAGGTCTTAAGCCGTGACTGATTTTTTTAATACCAAGCTTTGGTAAGAAATGGCCGTGGTGGTTTCAGCGTAAGAATGTGCCACTCCCGTTCTTCTTGTGGGTGTCGCAACAGGTGACTTAGGGAAAGCTTATATAATATATGTAGCTACCGACAGATGGCGGGATAGCTATCTTGAAAAAATACCAGACCATAATTATGGCAAAACCTCCTCCTCCCGGCATGTCTCAATTTATGAATCTCACGAGGTGGATTATTGTGAATACATTTTTCTGATACAATATTCATATTTAAGGAACATTCGCCTTCATATTAATAATTGTGCATTTAAGATTATGTCCGGAACTATGGAAATGCGTTCCAAATACGCTGGCGTCGGTACGTTATTGTACGGAACGCGGAAGTGGGTCAGGACGAGCGGCAATTTACCAAAGTTCATGTCAAACGTTACTCCCGCTCCGTAGTATCGCGGGCTCGTAACTAACTATGAGGGTAAAGGAGCAAATTGAGGTAATAATATCGGCAGGAGTTCCATGCGGCGAAATTAAATGTTATTACGAGACACGCCGCGCCTGCTGGCTGTTAGCCGTTCTGTTTCTTGTAACATCTGCTGAAATTATCGCAATACGGACTATTTAAGTTAAGAATGAAATAAATTTACTAAAGACGATACAGACGAAGCCTTTGTCGCATTTATTTGCGAATTCATGAGCTCCTGTTATTTTAAGCGGAATAATTTCACGCATATTAATGGCGGCACAGTTCAAATGACCACAACGCTATTGGCATGTTGTTTGAACTATTTCATGTATAATAGCACGAATGTTAACGAATTTATTACGCGAAATAACCCAATCCATCACGTTTAATAGCCCATCGTTAATCAATTTTTATGAAGATTCTATTTTTTATCTTTGATTGTAGTAAGAAAATTTAAAGATTTATCAGTCAATTAGTGGTATAGTGCATCTTTGTTGTAACTCCATTTCTATTCAACTATGTTAAGACAAAGTGTCGATTAGATTTACAGGAATATAGTATTTGATTGTCACGATGGGCGACGGGCTCACCACCTGTCACGTTGTTCTGAAAATATCTTCGGTGAAAGATGGGTCAAAGAGACTTAATTGTCTAGACTAGACCTCTGTCTACCCCTGTATTCGGAATTCCGTGAAGATATTTATTATAGCTGAGAGAGCTCGATTCAGAGTTGCTCTGCGGACTATGGAAAGGCCTATGATCGGTGTTTCTCTGCATGACCGTAAATCTACCGACCGTAACGAAGACATGCGAAAAGTGACAGGTGGTGAGCACCTCGCCATCTTTATGTCGAAGCTTAAAAACCATTGGTACGAGCCAATCACCTGTGGATCGGACTCGGATCTCTTGACTTTAATTCCAATCACCCAACCAATCGGCTATCGTGACTTTTTACTATAGCATAGTAAAATAGAAAACTCGTCAGGGGAAATTTCACGTAGAATTTAATATCGAGGACGGCAACGAAACTACTTATACGCCGTAGCACCTTCTGTTGTTACACCGGAAAATGGGAATTGTTCCCTGGAACGTGACGCAGCCGAGCGTCACTGTTTAGTCTGTCACCCAGATAATAACAAACACTCTTTGTTTCTCTCCTAAGACGTTTAAAAACTGTTGACACGCCAAAAAAGTTTTTATACGCCATGCTAGTTTTTATCAAATAAAATACAAAGTTTTGTACGTGTTCATTTTTATGAAATATGTTAAAAAAATATCTTCACGCCGTTCCCAATACAGGGGTAGACAATGGTATATTCTAAACAATTAAGTCCCTTCGACCGACCCTCCACAGAAGATATTTTGGGACAACGTGACAGGTGGTGAGCCCGTCGCCGACTTTATGTCCAAGCCAACGATGTGAATCGTACATAGGCTCTGAAAAAACCCGTTGGTACCAGCCTGCCACCTGGGGATCGAACTCGGGTCTCTCGACTCGAATTCCGATCACCCTACCACTCATGACTTTTTGGATGAAATATGTTGGTGCATGAATATCTGCAAGGAACCTCGGAGGATATAGAATTTTCGTAAATATCTAATGTTCGCCATTTTTTGGGTGATGAAAACAACAATTACGTTGAGACTTTTGATGATGTCTTTATAAGCGAAATAACAATTTGACAGTGAAATAAGCCGAAAAGTACAAGTGTGTGTTATTCAAATCATATTTCTAATCATTATAAAAAAATATATACCAAGAAATTTGACTTTCATTTTTAACATAATATCCTTGAAAATTGTTGTGATTTCCGTCATCACACCCGCTACAAACTTTGAAAATAATATCCATGTTAATACTTATCTTTGAGTCGCGATAGCCAGATAGTGGTTGGGTGGCCGGAATTTCGAGTCAATAGACCCGAGTTCGATCCCAATGTGGCAGGCTCTTACCAATGGGTTTTTCAAGAACTTACGTACGAATTATATCGTTGGCTGGGACATGAAGATGGCGACGGGCTCACCACCTGTCACGTTGTCCCGAAAATATCTTCGGTGGCAGGTGAGTCAAAGGGACTTAATTGTCTACAGTGGACCTCTATCTACCCCATGTATTGGGAGTTGCGTGAAGATATTTATATTATTTATTTTAATACATATCTTCGGTGAAAGGTGGCTCGAAGGAAAATTATTGTCTAGACTAAAACTCTATCTACCCTTGTATTGGGAATTGCCTAAAGATTTTTTTTATATTAATACTTTACGAATAATACAATAACCACCATCTAATTAGACATTTGATAGAAATTACGTAATTAGACACCTCGTGGCGATATTTTCAAAGGGTTCTTTGTTTGCTATCTTGAATTTGAAAATTTGGTCAAAATTTCTCAATAGACGTATTGATTTAAATTTAATTATATTAAAAATTACAGAGTTACGATAGCCTAGTGGTTTGGTGATAGGAATTCAAGTTAAAAGACTTAAATTCGATCACCCAACTTGTAATAATGGGCTTTTTCATAACTTGTGTACGATTTATATCGTTAAATTGGACATAAAGATGGCGACATGCTCAAAAGATATCTTCGGTGAAAGGTGGGTCGAAAGGACTTAATTGTCTAGACCTCTGTCTATTCTTGTATTAGGAGTGGCGTTAAAATATATTTTTTAAAAAAAGTACGCAATAATTAACATGGCCTACGATTTGTTTACGCTCTTTATTTTATTATAAGTTCAATTTTTTTAAATAAGTTGTTAATACTTAATACATATATACTCGTATTTTCAATTATTATTTGTATCTAAATTACTAAGTTGAGAAAGTTTATGATGCAATCAATTAAAAAAAAATATCTTCACGCAATTCCCAATACATAGGGTAGACAGAGGTCTAGCCTAGACATTTAAGTCCCTTTGACCCACCTTCCACCGAAGATATTTTCGGGACAAAGTGACAGGTGGTGAGCCCGTCGCCAACTTTATATCCTAGGCAACGATATGATTCGTACATAAGTTTTTGAAAAACCCATTGGTACGAGCCTGCCACCCGGGGACCGAACTCAAGTATCTTGACTCGAAATTCCGATCGCCCAACCACTCGGCTATCGTGACTTTTTATAATAAATAAATAAATAAATATCTTCACGCAATTCCCAATACAGGGGTAGACAGAGGTCTAGTCTAGACATTTAAGCCCCTTCGACCCACCTTCCACCGAAGATATTTTCGGGACAACGTGACAGGTGGTGAGCCCGTCGCGTGACTTTTTATGATGATGCAATCAAGTTCAGGAAATATTTAATTCACACTGCCACTATCAAAGTGTTTGGAGTCTAAAGAAACATTCCTCCTCGAAATAATCTTTAGATTATTTGTTTTGTTAATATAATTTGTTAATCCGTGGTGAATAATTTTTTTGGTGTTTTTCAATTGGCCTGAATTGTATTTGTACACTTTTCGGTTAATTTATAATAAATATTATTTTTTACACGCTTGGCAGGTCTTACCCCATGCCTCAACCACCACTACCTGTCACGTTATTCCAAATAGGGTTTGGTGAAAAGTGGGTCGAAAGGACTTTATTGTCTGGACTTCTACTCCAATATTAGCAATAGGCGTAAAGATAAAAAAATATCACATATTTTTCCAATCTGTTCGTGCGCCCGACACACTATCTAAATAAACGATATGATAATATTCTTTTATCTGGCTCATCGCGTCCATCGTATGCCGGGTAGTAAAGTGTAAAATAATCTCTTTAACGAGTGCTTTATGCGACGACTTAAATCCGAGCCAATCGATTTTTCATAGTGTCGTAAATACCTAAGAGCAACAGAATAGCTAAATAAACTGTAGCGCTTTCGAATAGTTTGCGATTCGGAATTCTTATGACTGGGAAAAGCTACTACCAAGAGCTACAGTATACGTAACTTCCACATTCCGCCGAATGTAAGTTAGTTTAATAAATTGAACAATTTTTATAACAGATTTTTTAAACGGCGTCAAAAAAAGGAAAAGGTTGAAAACCTTTTCTTTAAAGGTTTTCAACTCGGTTTTATGGTATTTTTTATTTTTTTTTATCTTCTTTCTTTAACTCCGTCGTATGTAAACCTACTTCAAAATTCTTTTTTCGTTTGAAAGTCCTGTGCTGTCCCATTTCACCACGCCAGGATCTGATGATAGAATTCCAAGAAACTCAAGGAAAAGCCTAAAATTTTACAATAATTCTGAGTATTTCACCTCTCTTGTGTCGTGTCGGGTGCTGAGCTGAAGATATAAGCAACAGCACTTCTTAGCGGTAAGGAATTCTTCAGTAATGTGCTTTAGCAGCTTACTTTGGGATCGGAGCAATGTAAGTGATGTTATCCCTGTCCATGTATGTATTTATTTATTTATCATTGATAGAAACAATACGGATCATTATTAATAATATACGGTTTGTTATCATATACTGCCCGTAAATACATTGGGACTGGATGATACGATACGATGCAGGCGTTTAATAGTTTTCAACTACTGATTAGAAGATGCGCATATCATGCTAATTGTCTGTGTCCTTATATATAGTAATTACAGGATAAATTGTACATGAAATTTCGATCAATATTTGCTCGTTTAAAGTAATAAATGATTGCACAGATTGAACTGCAAGCATACCTCGCATCATAGACCTTGCTGTTCATCTCTGGTTCGTTTTACTAAGGTCCGATATTTTTCGTCATGGTTATCCCGCCATCAGTCAATAATCATTGTTTTTTTCTAACTCTTAGTCGGCTCTTACGAGACCCACGGGAAGAAACGGAGCGGTAATATCCTTCTTATCCTAGCTGATACAACACAACTAAATCCATTAACCTCAGTCTTTCAACATTAAATATTAATGCATACTTATAATATCTAAACGTTGATTCTCTAGGACGCAGCGGCTGCAGTATATCTTGTGCAGATCATAAATGGCTGCTAAGAGTTATAGCATAGGGCTATTTATGTAACGTAAACGATTTAGTTACAGACTATATCATTTTATAATGCTCTACTTTAAAATATTTATATTACTGACTAGAATATTATTCAAGGACTCTACTATAGTGAATCCATTCATTAAAATATGATATTTTGTCAAAGTCACGATAGCCGAGTGGTTGGGTGGTCGGAATTTCGATTCAAGAGATCCAAGTTCGATCCCCAGGTGGTAGGTGTCGTACCAATGGGTTTTTTTTTAAAAACTTATGTACGAATTACATCGTTGGCTTGGACATAAAACGACATAAACGCCGACGGGCTCACCACCTGTCACATTGTCCCGAAAATATCTTCGATGGAAGGTGGGTCGAAGGGACTTAATTGTCTTGACTAGACCTTTATGGGGACCCTTGGGGTAGAGACCCCTGTATTGGGAATTGCGTGAAGATATTTATTTATTTATTTATTTATCTTCTGTCTAAAATTTGATAGTACTACAAATAGTTAATTGACTCAGGCGTTACTTTGCGGAAATTCATTGTAAAGTTGTTATTGAAAAAATTACTTGGCAACCCTCCGCATGCATTTCGCTTGATAATGCTTTGTTTTGAGGCGAAACACGTGTCGCGTTTTCGGTGGTGGTATATGTTACCGTTGGTTAGAGTGTAGTGGTGGTGGTGGTGCATATAGTGAAATTAGTGTATGCATCTGTGGGAGGGAGGGTGGTGCTCTTCTTCTCTTGGACCAGGTAACATATACCTTTTATATTTGCATGCGGAGGGTGGCGAAGTAATTTTTTCAATAACAACAGTACTACAAATGTTGATAGTTTTTAATGTGATATTTTTTCTGATGCATTTCAGAAATGCAATTGATGTCGGAAGCCGGGCTAGTGGCTTGTATATAGGCTAAAGTGATACGGCGTAAGCAGGCGGGCGCGACGCGAACAGTGCGGGGCGACGATTATCGATACCCCGTAATTTATTTATTTTTCCCAATAAAAAGTACTTTAAAAAACCACCAAGACATATCTTATTTAGCCTCCGTTTGATTATGCTAAAAATAAAATAAAATATCTTCACGCAATTCCCAATACAGGGGTAGACAGAGGTCAAGTCTAGACAATTAAGTCCCTTTGACCCACCTTCCACCGAAGATATTTTCGGGACAACGTGACAGGTGGTGAGCCTGTCGCCGTCTTTATGTCCAAGCCAACGATGAAATTCGTACATAAGTTTTAGAAAAACCCATTGGTACGAGCCGCCACCTGGGGATCGAACTCGGGTCTACTGACTCGAAATTCCGACCTCCCAACCACTCGGCTATCGCGACTTAGTTGATTATGCTGACGCTTATTATCTGAAATCCACTACTTAATTAGCTCGAGCGCTTACAAAATCTGTCACCCCGTTTCATTTACAGTCTAAAAATATTACCAAAATACCAACCAAATATTTCAACCAAGACCAAATATTTTGACCATTGACCAAATATTTCAATGTCGTAAGAATCTCACGAATAAAAAAAACTTATGTACGAATTACATCGTTGGCTTGGACATAAAGACGGCGACAGGCTCACCACCTGTTACATTGTCCCGAAAATATCTTCGATGGAAGGTGGGTCGAAGGGACTTAATTGTCTAGACTAGACCTCTGTCTACCCCTGTATTGGGAATTGCGTGAAGATATTTATTTATTTATTTATCATTGATAGAAACAATACGGATCATTATTAATAATATACGGTTTCTTATCATATACTGCCCGTAAATACATTGGGACTGGATGATACGATACGATGCAGGCGTTTAATAGTTTTCAACTACTGATTAGAAGATGCGCATATCATGCTAATTGTCTGTGTCCTTATATATAGTAATTACAGGATAAATTGTACATGAAATTTCGATCAATATTTGCTCGTTTAAAGTAATAAATGATTGCACAGATTGAACTGCAAGCATACCTCGCATCATAGACCTTGCTGTTCATCTCTGGTTCGTTTACTAAGGTCCGATATTTTTCGTCATGGTTATCCCGCCATCAGTCAATAATCATTGTTTTTTTCTAACTCTTAGTCGGCTCTTACGAGACCCACGGGAAGAAACGGAGCGGTAATATCCTTCTTATCCTAGCTGATACAACACAACTAAATCCATTAACCTCAGTCTTTCAACATTAAATATTAATGCATACTTATAATATCTAAACGTTGATTCTCTAGGACGCAGCGGCTGCAGTATATCTTGTGCAGATCATAAATGGCTGCTAAGAGTTATAGCATAGGGCTATTTATGTAACGTAAACGATTTAGTTACAGACTATATCATTTTATAATGCTCTACTTTAAAATATTTATATTACTGACTAGAATATTATTCAAGGACTCTACTATAGTGAATCCATTCATTAAAATATGATATTTTGTCAAAGTCACGATAGCCGAGTGGTTGGGTGGTCGGAATTTCGATTCAAGAGATCCAAGTTCGATCCCCAGGTGGTAGGTGTCGTACCAATGGGTTTTTTTTTAAAAACTTATGTACGAATTACATCGTTGGCTTGGACATAAAACGACATAAACGCCGACGGGCTCACCACCTGTCACATTGTCCCGAAAATATCTTCGATGGAAGGTGGGTCGAAGGGACTTAATTGTCTTGACTAGACCTTTATGGGGACCCTTGGGGTAGAGACCCCTGTATTGGGAATTGCGTGAAGATATTTATTTATTTATTTATTTATCTTCTGTCTAAAATTTGATAGTACTACAAATAGTTAATTGACTCAGGCGTTACTTTGCGGAAATTCATTGTAAAGTTGTTATTGAAAAAATTACTTGGCAACCCTCCGCATGCATTTCGCTTGATAATGCTTTGTTTTGAGGCGAAACACGTGTCGCGTTTTCGGTGGTGGTATATGTTACCGTTGGTTAGAGTGTAGTGGTGGTGGTGGTGCATATAGTGAAATTAGTGTATGCATCTGTGGGAGGGAGGGTGGTGCTCTTCTTCTCTTGGACCAGGTAACATATACCTTTTATATTTGCATGCGGAGGGTGGCGAAGTAATTTTTTCAATAACAACAGTACTACAAATGTTGATAGTTTTTAATGTGATATTTTTTCTGATGCATTTCAGAAATGCAATTGATGTCGGAAGCCGGGCTAGTGGCTTGTATATAGGCTAAAGTGATACGGCGTAAGCAGGCGGGCGCGACGCGAACAGTGCGGGGCGACGATTATCGATACCCCGTAATTTATTTATTTTTCCCAATAAAAAGTACTTTAAAAAACCACCAAGACATATCTTATTTAGCCTCCGTTTGATTATGCTAAAAATAAAATAAAATATCTTCACGCAATTCCCAATACAGGGGTAGACAGGGGTCAAGTCTAGACAATTAAGTCCCTTCGACCCACCTTCCACCGAAGATATTTTCGGGACAACCTGACAGGTGGTGAACCCGTCGCCGCCTTTATGTTCAACCCATCGATGTAATTCGTACATAGGTTTTAGAAAAACCCATTGGTACGAGCCCGCCACCTGGGGATCGAACTCGGGTCTACTGACTCGAAATTCCGACCACCCAACCACTCGGCTATCGCGACTTAGTTGATTATGCTGACGCTTATTATCTGAAATCCACTACTTAATTAGCTCGAGCGCTTACAAAATCTGTCTCCCCGTTTCATTTACAGTCTAAAAAAATGACCAAATATTTCAATGTCGTAAGAATCTCACGAATCAAAAAAAACTTATGTACGAATTACATCGTTGGCTTGGACATAAAGACGGCGACGGGCTCACCACCTGTCACGTTGTCCCGAAATATCTTCGGTGGAAGGTGAGTCAAAGGGTCTTAATTGTCTAGACTAGACCTCTGTCTACCCCTGTATCGGGAATTGCGTGAAGATATTTATTTATTTATTGTCTCCAATGAAGATTTCGTGAAGATAAAAATATTAAAATATTTCGAAATGTATTCTAAATTATATAACGTTATTCTTAGTCTTGATGATAGCTGGTGAAGGTTCCGAACAGTATGCAGATTTCTATACGTAATTCAGTCCCGACCTAAAGTAGTTATTCAAATAGAGCAGTGATCTTAAAATTAAATTATGTCAAAGCTTAGCGGAGTAAGGGTCAAGTGTCGATAAGATCGGCGTGCTGTGCGGCGTCTCTGGGCGGGCGGCGCGAGGGGCGGGCGGGCGAGGCAGGGCGGGCGGCTCAGTGCGCGGCGCGCGGCCGACACACGCGCCTGGCCGCGCCGCTTTACCCTTCCGCTTTCCACCGACTCGTGTCCGGCGATCAACTATTCTCAAGCGCGTCAAGTGTATTAGACTGCCTCTACTCTTTAAAATATTTATATTAAAATATGATTATTTATTTATTTATAAATAAATAAATAAATAATATAATATATATAATAGTTAATTGACTCAGGCGTTACTTTGCGGAAATTCATTGTAAAGTTGTTATTGAAAAAATTACTTGGCAACCCTCCGCATGCATTTCGCTTGATAATGCTTTGTTTTGAGGCGAAACACGTGTCGCGTTTTCGGTGGTGGTATATGTTACCGTTGGTTAGAGTGTAGTGGTGGTGGTGGTGCATATAGTGAAATTAGTGTATGCATCTGTGGGAGGGAGGGTGGTGCTCTTCTTCTCTTGGACCAGGTAACATATACCTTTTATATTTGCATGCGGAGGGTGGCGAAGTAATTTTTTCAATAACAACAGTACTACAAATGTTGATAGTTTTTAATGTGATATTTTTTCTGATGCATTTCAGAAATGCAATTGATGTCGGAAGCCGGGCTAGTGGCTTGTATATAGGCTAAAGTGATACGGCGTAAGCAGGCGGGCGCGACGCGAACAGTGCGGGGCGACGATTATCGATACCCCGTAATTTATTTATTTTTCCCAATAAAAAGTACTTTAAAAACCACCAAGACATATCTTATTTAGCCTCCGTTTGATTATGCTAAAAATAAAATAAAATATCTTCACGCAATTCCCAATACAGGGGTAGACAGGGGTCAAGTCTAGACAATTAAGTCCCTTCGACCCACCTTCCACCGAAGATATTTTCGGGACAACCTGACAGGTGGTGAACCCGTCGCCGCCTTTATGTTCAACCCATCGATGTAATTCGTACATAGGTTTTAGAAAAACCCATTGGTACGAGCCCGCCACCTGGGGATCGAACTCGGGTCTACTGACTCGAAATTCCGACCACCCAACCACTCGGCTATCGCGACTTAGTTGATTATGCTGACGCTTATTATCTGAAATCCACTACTTAATTAGCTCGAGCGCTTACAAAATCTGTCTCCCCGTTTCATTTACAGTCTAAAAAAATGACCAAATATTTCAATGTCGTAAGAATCTCACGAATCAAAAAAAACTTATGTACGAATTACATCGTTGGCTTGGACATAAAGACGGCGACGGGCTCACCACCTGTCACGTTGTCCCGAAATATCTTCGGTGGAAGGTGAGTCAAAGGGTCTTAATTGTCTAGACTAGACCTCTGTCTACCCCTGTATCGGGAATTGCGTGAAGATATTTAAATCTTGTAAGAATCTCGAGTGGCTCACAATTCGACTACGTAGGAACACTCATTTCTATGCCATCTTTATAATATTCTGCATAATCCATCAATCCATCTTAATAATATTGTCCATCCACCTTAGGTTTGAATTCTTATCCATTTCCCAGTTCAAAATTCGAATGTCAGTTTCTATTCCTAATTCGTGCACGCATTACACGTTAGACTGTAGAACACGCTAATTCTCTCAGAAAAAAGAAATGTTTAATAGCTGTCTATTTTACAACTTGTTAAATATTAAATTGATAATAAACTTGTTAATTAATATGTTAATGTATCAAGGTAAATATTTAAGTATCAATTTATAAAATATGAATGTACGCACTAAGTTTGCCCTTTCAGATTTATGTCGTATGGGAGGGACTACAAGAACATATTTCAGTGTAGGAATAAATGCTGCCCTTGTAGAATTATATTCTATTTTAGTTGCTTTTCTTATGTGTACAAAAATAAATAAAAAAAACATCTTCGACCATTTTATATAAATATAATAATTCGTCAAATAAAAACCACAAGCTAATTTAATATTTTTTATTCAAATATCATTACATTATATTTATATTAAAATATGGTTATTTATTTATTGTCTCCAATGAAGATTTCGTGAAGATATTAAAATATTTCGAAATGTATTCTAAATTATATAACGTTATTCTTAGTCTTGATGATAGCTGGTGAAGGTTCCGAACAGTATGCAGATTTCTATACGTAATTCAGTCCCGACCTAAAGTAGTTATTCAAGTAGAGCAGTGATCTTAAAATTAAATTATGTCAAAGCTTAGCGGAGTAAGGGTCAAGTGTCGATAAGATCGGCGTGCTGTGCGGCGTCTCTAGGCGGGCGGCGCGAGGGCGGGCGGGGCGAGGCAGGGCGGGCGGCTCAGTGCGCGGCGCGCGGCCGACACACGCGCCTGGCCGCGCCGCTTTACCCTTCCGCTTTCCACCGACTCGTGTCCGGCGATCAACTATTCTCAAGCGCGTCAAGTGTATTAGACTGTCTCTACTCTTATTTGTCTCGTCCTCCACGAGATATTATACAATTTACCGGTGTAATTTATTCGTAAATTTACATCAAATTGGTCTAAATTGTAATCAGGAAAGTGATTTCATTTTACGAATCAATACAAATGATCATTTCAAATAGTTATTGGAATCCGTTGAAACTATTTTCTTAGGACACGTCTGTTGCGCCGTCGGCCTCGGTCCGTCGCAACTGTAAATATTTGAATTGCAGGTGCTGCTCGTTGATTGCTTTTCCGACAGTGGAACGATCTGGACTCGACAGTTGTTGAATAAACAAAGTGTCGCCGGCGTGTGCCGCGACCGCTCGCGCCAGTTCCTGCACACCACTCGCTCACCGGCGGGCTCCATCAGATTCAGTTTAAAGTCCACTGCGGGACTTAAGCCTCTCCTATACTCTGTACTTATTTGAGATAATCACCACACTTGGCAAATCGGTTGTTTATTTCAGTACAAAGTACCTTGCAACTTACACTCTGGTGCCTGTTACTGATCGGCTGAATTTTTTTCTGTTAATCTTCATAAACCTATAAGAGTAGCCTGTGGTATCATTACCTATGTCTTATTTGCTTCTTATGACACTCTGAGAAATGGATGGTAAATTTTTACGAAGATACGAAACCAATTTTATCATTTCTCAATTAAGCGTTTAAAGCACTTAATTTGATGTTTAATTTTTATTTTACGTCTGTTCATCTTGTTATTTAGATAAATTACATATATCCTGTAGCTTGCAATTACTCCAAAGAGTACAAAGAATACTTTTAACGTATTTATGGCATAGTATACTGCTGATCATCCACTGCACAGTAGTCGTAAACGTAACAAGCTGACATAAAACAGCTTTATCCGTGCTTCACTTCCGGGCTTATCAAAGCGACCGTTTCGCCGTTTATCTTTAGCTGAGTGCGGATTTGTTCTAAAGAACATACACCGGAGGTTATTAGCGGGACGTACGAAACGTTATAGGGAAATTGAGATGTATTTTTACGAAGTGCGTATACAACGGCGCGTACGCAAGTTTACGATGTGATAAATAAAGCAATTTGAAAGTGGCACGTTTTCAGGAGGTGCGGGGCGAGAGGGCGGGGGAGAAGCAGTGCGAGAGGTCGGGCGAGAGGTCGTGCGAGCGGTCGGACGAGCGGTCAGACGAGTGGTCGGGCGAGGCGGCGGGCCGCGGCGCGCTGGAGGCGCTGCGCCGGCACTCGCGGCAGATCGCCGCGCGCCGCGCGCGCCGCGTGCAGGTGCTCGCTACCGCCAGATCTAGATTCGGATCGGATATCTATTTACATGCGTATTCAATGTGGTAGTCAGTGGTCTTTTTTCTTTTCGGCCCACATTTCACGGACCTTATTTTGGACAATGTGACAGGTGGCGACCTTGCAACTGTTCGAGTCACAATTACAAGTCGACTATATAAGTTTCGGAAACACTCACTGGAATCAGTCTTTCACCTAGGGATAAAACTAGAGTCTCTTGATTCGAATTCCAATCACCCAGTACCACTCGACTATTCTCACTGTCACGTTCAGAAATAATTTTAATATATGATTTATAATTAGTATTAATGTGTTGTAAGTGAGTACACTACTTGCCATTGCCTTAATGCCAAATGTTATGCCTCGCATATTATGTTGGTATCCAAACATGTTATTCATTATAAGTATTTGATTTTTCATTATGATATATTTTATTTATGATTTATGTATATTATGATATGTTTACGTATATTATGTACTATATAACTAAATGTTATATTTATGTACTTTTTTGAATAAATATTCCCGTGATTAAAATCAAAGACAAGAAATGTTTTTAAAATTTCAATTGACACGAGCGGGATTCGAACCTGCGACGCTCTTACCTCTGAGCCACCGTGTCTTACACGCATCAGTTGAATCTTCTCATCTTTATATATATATATATATATATATATATATATATATATATATATATATATATATATATATATATATATATATATATATATATATATATATATATATATATATATATATATATATATATATATATATATATATACAACATTTTAAGAAGCTAAAACACTTGAGGTATTGGAATCGGAAGGCACCACAAACACCCAGACCCGAGAAAATGTAAAAAAAAGTTTTTTGTACATAGACCCGTCTGGGAAACGAACCCGGGACCTCGAGATGGAAATTGTTTTCGGAATTTAATTAACTGCATATGTCTATGGGACTTAATTGTCTAGCCTAGACTTCCGTCTACCCTTGTATTGGGAATTGCATATGTCTTTTTACGTATCAAAACTATAGAAGTTTCGCAACACGTCTACAAGTTTAGTTTTAATATCTAAACATTGACGGAACTGGGTTATTTAACGATAAAAATTTTGCGCTCTTTACTGTAACAGCATATCTCGCCTAATTTTAATAATAGCTTTTTGATCTTTTGTTTTTTATTTTTATACATTAATTAATTATCAATAGCGAACAGTAATATACGCAATAATAAAAAATAATTGCAAATGCACTTACACTCATTAGTGTTGACTTAATAAAATATATTTGCACGTTATTACCTACCTAGTGCAATTGAATTTAACTGCAAAACAGCTTTCGGTAAATTCTCACTTCTCTTTAAAGGATCGACTATTTGCCCAGGCTCCACCCGAAAGCATTTATCTTGTAATTATGATTATTTAATCATTATGATAGTTGTATAATGACAAAGGTTTCCCTTCATGATTAGCTAATCATTATTGATAGTTGTATAATGACAAAGGTTTCCCTCGTGTTTATAACAATAATTACCTCTCGTTGGCACTCAAATGTTCTTTTGCATACAACACCGGAGCTCGCGGTGCGCACGCGGCAAAGCTGCGCACGTGCACGGTGTAACGGGCGGCCGCCCTACCGCCCGCCCAGCCCCCCGCCCGCTCACCGCAGCCTGTTTCAGTTCACGGAGCGAGCGCGCGACGGCGGCCGCGGCGATGGCTGCGACGGCGCCGGTGAGTGTGGAGCGACTCGCGCGCTGACCCGCGGCGCCCGCCCGCCGCTCACCCAGCTTTGTGTGCGCAGACAGCGGCTCCGACATGTCCGGCGAGCGCCGCCCCTCCACCTGCCGCGTCGAGCTGGGCGCGCTGCTGGCGCCCGAGCCGCGCCCGCCCGACAGCAAGGTCAAGGTGCGTCCACACATACCGCAGCCACACATTCCTCACGCCCATTCATAGTGCACCGTGATTCTAGCGCAGCGCGAGCGTAGAACAGATGTCCTTTAATGCACGTACTAAAATTACGCACTGGCTGATGGTTGTATTTGCGGCGCGCATTTCGCGCCCGACGCTCTCAAAACAAACTTCACGGTTCGAGTGCGTTGTTATGAGCAGCCGGAGGAGGAAACGTGTCCCGCAGGGCCGCGTGGGGCGCCGCGCCACATTTGCATAACGAGGCGCCGCTTCCCCACCTGACCTACTTCAGTTTTATCGTTGTACATCTCGAACGAACGGACAGACTCTTGTAACGAACCCTTATTATGCTAATGATAGAGACGCAGTTAGCAAACAGAATCGTGTAAGAACATGTAACAAATGGGTCCCGTACAATCGTAATCATGATTATTCGGAAATTATTTTGGAAGATGGAATCATACTTCTTATAACAGTTTATATATAGAGACCTTAATCGTGTTATAAATCAGATATATAAATACGATACGTGATTTAAAATCTTCCAGATAAAATGTTCCTCATCAGTCCTTGAGCCGCCCGATGAGAAAGACCGTTAATCACGAAACATTTTTGTTAAGCATATATCGTCGTAAATATTTACCGCGAAAGGTATTTCAGGGCATCAGTCCGCCGACGCCGTTCGAATCAATAAATGTGATAAAGATTTTTTTTCTGATCCAATTTGATTTATAATGATACAAGCAGAGATTACCTGTTTTTAAAAAAACACGAAAGTTACATTTTCATTCGTCTTCACTTTGCTGATTTCACAACCAAATTCTATAGCAACCATTACCAAAAATCTAAAATGTCTCAATTCGCGATCTCACGACCTACAGCGACACAGCATCCATGGGATGACAGAGGAGGAGAATGTGGTGCGTCCGCACCAGGAGATGGCTGTACTGTCGCTGGAGGAGAAAAAGTACCTGCTGGGCGTGGAGAGAGGCGATGTGGCGGGCACGAGGAGGGTGCTGCAGCGCGCCCGCGACACGGGCCACATCAACGTGGACTGCGTGGACCCGCTGGGGCGAAGCGCCCTGCTCATGGCCATCGACAACGAGAACCTCGAGATGGTGGAATTGCTGCTCGAGTTCGGGGTGGAGACACGCGACGCTCTGCTGCACGCCATCTCAGAGGAGTTCGTGGAAGCCGTCGAGGCTCTGTTAGATCATGAAGAACGTACCAGGAAGCCTGGAGAATTGCATGTGAGTTGTCTGTTTTTACTGCAATAGTATAATAAAACAATACATTCTGTAATACTTACATTCTTACATACATATAAGTTAAAAGGAATATGTACATCGTTGCATGACATTGTTGACGTTACAAAACAGAAGACGAATTTTCGCAATTTCATTTCAGAAATTTCATCAAAAAAAAAATACGAAACACCATATTTTCAAAATTAATTTACTACTAGAGTGTCCGGAGAGATGTTTTTAGCCTGGTCAACTACAATTTTATTGTTGTATGTGAAACAAAAAAATCAAAATTCGATAACAGTGCCACGTAGCGGGCCCAAAACCCTAAACCCTGTTTCTCAAATTGTAAAAAAAAATCACATATATATGGTTTATTTAAGTTGGTTGAGTTATCGAAGTTCATCGCGAACATACCGTGACACTCTGCATCTCTGTACTTGGTATCAATTCGTTTTGTTTCTTATTAAATTTAATAAAATTATACACAAATCGAGAATCGACGACACTCCAGGTAAACTATATACATACCAAACTTTATAACTATGTAACTATGAATAAAATAACATTTTGTACACAATACGAGTTTAGGTAATGAGGGATCTAAAACTAGCGTGTGACGTGTATTATCTAAAACTATGTAACAGAAGCAGATGTGTGCAATACAACATCACTTTGCTTTATTAATGAAGTTAATTTTAGTATTAATAATATTCTTAACGAAACTTATGTACGAATTACATTGTTTGCTTGGATATAAAGCCGGAGACGAGCTCACCTCCCGTCGCGTTATTCCAAAAATGTCGTCAGTGGAAGGTGGGTCGAAAGGACTGTATTGGGAATACCATAAAGATATTTACTTATCGTAGTAAATTTATTTTATTTATTATATTATATTGTAAACTGTGTAATGGTCAGAAAAAAGTTAGAAGCTCAACTCTCGCTCATTTCTGCCACCAAGCAGTTGTGCAGTTGTTGTCTCCCAGTTTAACGGGTATAGAAAGCCTGTGAAAGTTCATTTCCATGTTAGTCAGAGTAGATTTAGACAGAGTAAAGTGTAACAGTAGTCTTATTTACTTCGATTTAAGGTGTCCATAGGCTGCTATTTACTATTACATGAACAGTTATTATAGTATGGTGCCGGAGTAAGAGTATAAATGAATGGAGAAAAGGGGATGGCCCCATTACTCTCATTGGTTCCGTAAAAGGTGACTAAGATAGAAACTATGTTTAACATAAAAAATAATAAGCTACCGACAGATTGCGGTATAACCATTCGAAAACTTTTTCAACTAATGGCTTCAAAACTACTGGATGTTATAATATTAGATAAAATTCAATAAATAATAATAAATATTTCCTGCATGTTCACCCTTCACAGCAAAATCAAGTACTGGATATTTGACAGGTACAGAACGTATAATAATAGAATAACTTCTGCATATACATTTGCGGTTTGTAAAATAAATTGTTACAGTTTAATCGAGGAATGTGTTTGAGTGAGAATATCTTGCAAAATTAATGTGAAATTTTTAGAATCTCTTTTTATCTTTTGCCAAATTTTTGCCTTGTTTGAGGAACTTCGTTATGAAAATGTAATATATTTAGAGCTAGCAAATTTTGACAAGTGAAATTTATATTCTAGGAATTTTTATTTGAATGTTTGATGGATATGCAGGTCGAAACAGGACGAGATAATTTTACATTAAATTTAAAAAAGAAAATGTTAAAAAAAGGCCTTTGACTCTCAACTGCAGGAATGATTATATTGGTCACAACATACATGTATCATTAAAGCACTGACGCAGAGTTTAAATGTTTCTTTGACGACCTGTAATAAAGCTAAAATTTTTCTCAGTTTACAATTGAATATCTATGTGGATAATTTTTTTACGTAGGGCATTTTGTTAGAAATAACATTTTCAGTGCAGGATAGTTCAGTTTCCGTTAATGAATCAAAGCATCTTGACTCATTCTCGAGACGTGCGTTGAGCGAACGCGCGGCGGTTGCAGAGCTGGGAGGCGCTGCCGCCGGAGACGGCGACCTTCACGTCGGACATCACGCCGCTGATCCTGGCAGCTCACCGCGACAGCTACGAGATCATCAAGCTGCTGCTGGACCGTGGCGCCTCGCTGCCCGTGCCGCACGACGTCCGCTGCGGCTGCGACGAGTGCGTGCGCTCGCGCCGCGAGGACTCGCTGCGCCATTCGCGCTCGCGCATCAACGCATACCGCGCGCTCGCCTCCCCCTCCCTCATTGCCCTCTCCTCCAAAGACCCCATCCTCACCGCATTCGAGCTCTCGTGGGAGCTGCGTCGCCTCTCCGCGCTAGAGCACGAGTTTAAGACTGAGTACCAGGAACTGCGCGTGCAGTGTCAGGAGTTTGCCACAGCGCTCCTAGACCACACGCGTACTTCCAACGAGCTACAAATCCTGCTTAATCATGAAAAGGGATCGCCGCAAGCTCCTCTCGCTGAGCCTGGCGCGCCGGAACGTATGCGTTTATCGCGTCTCAAATTAGCCATCAAACTGCGCCAGAAAAAGGTACCGGACATACTTTGATAAACGAATTGAAATTCCTTCTTTTAGATAAGCAAATAAATTCTCTCTTCCAGTTCGTCGCGCATCCCAATGTGCAGCAACTTCTCGCGTCCATCTGGTATGAAAGCGTCCCTGGATTTAGGCGAAAGAACATGTTACTCCAGGCTGCGGAGATGATGCGCATCGGAGCCATGTTCCCGTTGTATTCTATTGCGTACATAGTGGCCCCGCATTCCGCTGCCGGTCGGACACTTCGCAAACCTTTTATAAAATTTCTATGTCATTCAGCAAGCTACTTCATGTTCCTCTGTAAGTCCTAAAGTGTTAGAAATATCACCATTTTCATAGTGACAGGTTGTATATTTTTATTTCATTGTGTACATTTTCTCTTTAGTTTTATTGATACTGGCATCTCAGAGGATTGAGACGGCTGCAGGTGGATTACTTTGGGGGACGACGCAGGAGGTTCCACTTTCCCGACGAGGATCGCTGCCGTCGTTAGTTGAATGGTTGATATTGGCTTGGGTCAGCGGTAAGTCATCTCACTATCTATATTCCTCACCAGTAAAACAGCTCAGCGTTAGTAACATAACATTTTCAACTTCACAAAAAATACTACAGAACTTTACTGTACCCACTAACCTCTGCCCCTGTAACTATGAGCAGACTAAGATTAACTGAAATCGAATAATTTCGAGTTGAAAGACCCGAGTTCGATCCTCAAATGGCAGGCTTGTACCAATGGGTTTTTTCAAAAACCTATGTACGATTCATATCGTTGGCTTGGACATAAAGACGGCTACGGGCTCACCACCTGTCACGTGGTCCGGAAAATATCTTCGGTGGAAGGTGGGTCGAAGGGACTTGATTGTCTAGACTCGACCTCTGTCTACCCCTGTATTGGGAATTGCGTGAAGATATTTTTATATTTTTTTTATTACATTTTAATGTATGAATTACATCTGTATAACACTTTAATTTTATGGAGTATTTGCCGAAGTCGCTGATCTGATGATTGATGCTTACTGACTATCGTACATACGCAAAACCAAAGGAATTGCTGTTCTTTGAGCGAAAAATCGAAAAAAATACAAAGTGATATTACCGTACGAATTTACCGGTACCCTTTTTCCTACAAGTTTTACATTTAAAAGACGACTGAGTGTTAAAATATTAATGGCTACCAACAGTCAACAGAACAATGATCTCGAAAAATACCTAATCATATTAGACAGACCGGTGACAATAACTGGCAATTTTTAACAGTACAATTAAAATTTGACCACAGGTTTGATTTGGAGTGAAGTCAAACAGCTTTGGGACATGGGTCTGAGGGAGTACGTACATGATATGTGGAACGTCATAGATTTTGTGACCAACTCGTTGTATGTAGCGACAGTTGCTTTGCGTATCGTCTCACATTTTCAGGTACATAATACACGTTCGTCATTGAATGAATCTCTAATACATGTTTGAAATTCATTCTATTTTGTTATGTATCAGGTGCGCCGTGAAATGGCAATGCAACTACAATGGAACCAACCACGTGAGAAATGGGACGCTTGGGACCCAATGTTGCTGTCGGAGGGTTTGTTTTCAGCTGCGAACATCTTCAGTAGTCTGAAGCTAGTTTATATATTTAGCGTCAACCCCCACCTTGGGCCTCTTCAAGTGTCCCTTAGTCGTATGGTGCTAGATATTTTAAAGTTTTTTGTGTTGGACATTCTTGTCATCTTTGCTTTTTCGTGTGGTAAGTGCATTGATTTTCTTTTTTAGTGCTATGAAACTAGTAGTTATTGCGTTTTCGTATAGTTTATGAGTTAATTCCCAGGCCTTAATCAATTGCTATGGTACTATGCTGAGATGGAAAAGAAGCTTTGCATAATAGGATCACAGCCGGCGGCAAATGGAACAATAGTGGACCACGATGCATGTCTTGTTTGGAGGCGATTTGCAAAGTAAGTTGGATCAAAATTGTGAGTTGAAGTGTTATTTTATAAATCTCTTCAAAGGGCATACTTTTTAACAAAAAAAAGGGATCCCTTCAAGGGATTGTCACCATATCAATCTTAAAAAAGCTATAAACTATTAAAACTTATTGGCGTTGGGGTGCGCATGAAACTTAATTATAAAAGTTGGCATGCAAAAGAAAAGAAAAGAAAAATATTTTATTTGTAACCATAATACAAAAATAACAAGTGAAAAAAAAATTAAAAACATATAATAAACAATACAAAGATTACAAAGCGGCCACAAAAAGGTGGCCGACTCAGCATGTTGCTATAGCCAAAAAGCCGTAGCGCTGATATTCTGCCGGCATCATTGCCAGAAAGTCCTACGGACGGCTGTCGAGCAGTAATATTTTATATTAAAAAAAAAGAAAATACAATAATTAATTAAATTAAAAAAAATTAAGAATAAATTGGTGGAGGATTGCGTGCGGCACATACTAAAACTAATCTATACTAATATCTTAAAGGAGGAATTTTTGTTTTTTCTTAATTGTAATTGGTGATATAAATATCACTGCCAATCCTATTTCAACAACTTTTTTTGTGTTAGAGTATTTATCAGGAAAAAACATAGACTATTTAACAAAATATATGAAAGAAACTGTTTAATTTAACCTATTTGCCATACTATAGACTTTAATTTTTCAGTTTGTTCGAGACAATGCAAACGTTGTTCTGGGCGGCGTTCGGGCTGGTGGACCTGGATTCATTTGAGCTGGACGGCATTAAAATTTTCACGCGCTTCTGGGGAATGTTGATGTTTGGAACATACGCTGTCATACAAGTTATTGTGCTATTGAATCTGTTGATCGCAATGATGAATCATTCCTACCAACTCATATCTGTAAGTACTTATTAAATTATTAATCGAAAAGGAGTACGATCGCCAGGTGGTAGGCTAACTACTGTCACGTTGTCCCAAAAGGCA
Source organism: Sericinus montela (assembly GCA_029286605.1). Classification (NCBI taxonomy): domain Eukaryota; kingdom Metazoa; phylum Arthropoda; class Insecta; order Lepidoptera; family Papilionidae; genus Sericinus; species Sericinus montela. The sequence continues at coordinate 447,343 of JAGSMR010000001.1, forward strand.
GAAAAACAAGTCTAGCTATAAGCCGTCTATCAGAAGCTTAAGGTTGTACTCGTATATCTCTATAGCATTATAATGTTTATTATGCAATTATATTGATTTTTAAAGCATATATATGCTGAACTTTTATGTGATAAAGTTACAGAGAAAAAAGTTTTTAAAATTTCAACTGGCAACTGAATTTATCAGTTGAAATTTTAAAAACTTTTTCTCTTTAATTTAATCGCTTTATAATGTTATTTATTATTCAATTCATCATATTTAATGTTATCTTAAAGCCGGTCATAATCTTTTTATTGCAGGAGCGAGCTGATGTAGAATGGAAATTCGCTCGTAGCAAATTATGGATTAGCTATTTCGAGGAAGGTGGGACTGCACCGCCTCCATTCAACGTAATCCCTTCGCCGAAGTCCGCGATATACGCCTGGAATTGGCTTCAACGTCGCCTCTGTGGCCACGCTCGTGCTAAAAGAGAACACATGCGTACCATTCGGGTTAGTGAATTCTTCTGTAGAATTTCAAGTTCGTACTACTTAGGGGGGGAGGGGGGGGGGCAAAAAAATCCTAGTGGATAGTAATATGTTCACAGCAAGGCTTTATTTCTGTTTTTATAATAAAAAGTTTCATTTGACACATATATTTTTTTTATTAGTAAGATGCTAAAGCACTCCAAGCAGGTATGAGAATCGGAAACAAAGAAGGCACCACAAACACGCTAACCCGACAAAATGCTAATTTTCTACAATGACTCGACCGGCAATCGAACCCTGGACCTCGAGATGGCGACACCTTGAAAACCGGTATTGATGCCACTCATCCACGGAGGTCATATGGCCATATACTCCGAAAAATAAGAAACTAAACCAATTTATATTCTATGATGTATGGAAAATCAATTATAAAACTTTTAATTATGACACACAACGAAAAAAATTTTTTCGTTGTGTGTCATAATTAAAAGTTTTATAATGCATATCTATATAAACATGTATATTTAAATAAATTATAATGTCATGGGTACGTAATCATTAATTTGGTTTTCAGAGGAAAGCGAAACAAGCCAATGAGCGCGATTTCCGATATCAGGTAGGACAGCTTCCAGTAATCTAACAAGGTTATAATTAATTTAACTCAATCTCAGTTTTGGTATTGTCTAAGGATCTAGTGAGAATCATGCATGTTTCGAGGGTAAAAATTCATATTATTCATACAAATGTTTGCTCCTAGCGGAAATAAACCCGCAGTCACTAGTTTTAAAGGTACTTACAGTACTTAGTGATTACAGACGTGACTATTAGCAATATCACTCAAAAAAAGAGATCAATTTGGGCTCATACGGAGGGCAGACTAATAACAGCCAACTAGTAAGCAATAGACTCATGTTGAATGTTTTATGTTTTTTTTTTAATGTTCTCAATATCTAAAAAAAAAAAAGAAATATATCAGAATTATGACACTTGGTAATCTATCCCTCTGGCTATTCCATTGGGGATGACACCTTAAGATAAATAATAAATATACTAATTCCACTGCTCTATATCTATATTTTCAAGAAAACCTTTATATTTCTGGAATAAAGATTATCATAGGATTTTTCTTTATTATTTTGAAACGCATCTAGCATGTCATCATTTAAATGCTCCTGCCACATAACCTTTCCTCATCAAGTAAGGCTGACTGGTAGAGAATGCCATTAAGTCTGTTACATTTTTTTTAAATAAGACGTTAACAATAAAGCATAAATAAATAAATGTGTCCCTTACAAGAACAAGAGCAAGTTTTATCGAACTTAAATAGCAAATTAAATAACAATAATGAATAAATAGATATCTTCACGGAATTTCCAATACAGGGGTAGACGATTAAGTCTAGTCTAAGTCTAGTCTAGACGATTAAGTTCGTTTGACCTACCTTCCACCGAAGATATTTTCGGGACAACGTGACAGGTGGTGAGCCCGTCGCCGCCTTTATGTCCAAGCCAACGATATAATTCGTACATAAATTTTTGAAAAACTCATTGGTACGAGTCTGCCACCTGGATTTCGAACTCGGGTCTCTCGACTCGTAATCCCGACCACCCAACCACTCGGCTATCGTGACACCTTGTTTATCGAACTTTGTCTGTTAATCTCTAATCTCTGTAATCTGTGTCTGATAATGCTGTGGTTGGTACACCAGGCGATCATGCGCAACCTGGTGCGCCGCTACGTGACTGTGCAGCAGCGTCGCGCGGAGTGCGGCGGCGTCACCGAGGACGACGTCAATGAGATCAAGCAGGACGTGAGCGCCTTCCGCTGCGAGCTCGTGGAGATCCTGCGCAACTCAGGAATGAACACGTCCACCGCCAACGCCGGGGCACCAGGTAACCACGGACGCATTTTTATTATACTAAAATTCGAACTATTTGATTCACAGCAACACAAATTTGGTTCTCAGTAAATGTCTAAGTATCGGAGATAGACAACCCTACGAGCGATGACTACGAATTATTGCGCTTTGTGCTCCGGACTTTCTCGTGACTTTAAATGAGCAAACTACCTATATTGTTAATTATTAGAGAAGAAAAGTGTAGGTCTTGGAGCTTAATTTTCCAATCGTCAAGAATATTGAAGATCAGCGTAACAAAGTTATATTTAATATTTTTAACTCTTAAATAGGTAAATAGGAAATTTATAACTCTTGGGGTCAAATATAAGAAATCTAACAACTTTTAATAGTAATCATGTTGGTTCGAAGCCCTAATGCTGCGACAAGACGGAAATCTATTCAGAGAGTACGGTAGAGGTACTTTCAGACCGTTAAGTAAGCAATAATACCTATGTTAGTGTTGAATGAAATAAAATTATATAATATATGAGTGATAAGAACTAGGGTATGTTTATAACATTATGAGCTGTACAAAATGGGGATTACGAAGAGATTAAGCAAAAATACAATTATTTATGTAAAAGCATCAGCAACATTTTTGGATAAAATCATCACGCAGGCGGCGGCGGCGGCAAGAAGAACCGACAGAAGGAGCGGCGCCTGATGAAGGGGTTCAACATCGCGCCGGGCGGGGCGCTGGCGCCGGTGGACGAGTTCCTGGCGTCGCTGCACCACGAGCACGGCGGCGCTCACGGCGCGCACGCCTCGCTGTCCGCGCTGCTGGGCGGCCGGCTGCGCGCCAGCCAGGCCAGCCTGTCCGACGGGCCCGCGCCGGCGCGCCGCAAGCCCACGCACAAGCGCCGCTGGGGCACAATCATCGAGGCGGCCCGAGCCGCGCGCGTCTCGCGCCTCATCGGCCGCTCGCGCTCCGAGGACTCCGTCTGCGACCACGCGAGGCCCTCACCCAGGTTGCATATCTACTGTCCAAGTTCTATGTAATTTTTTCTTTATTTTCTTTTTAATTTATTTAGGATAACAAACAATTACATAATAAAACTTACTAAGAAAAAAAAATATTACAAAGATGTAATATTTTTTTTTCTTAGTAAGTTTTATTATGTAATTGTTTGTTATCCTGGTTACATAATTAACTCTTTGTTATAAGAATAACAAAGAGTTAATTATGTAACCAGCACCGTTATCCACAGATTAAAGTAATATTGTGTCAAATTATCACTTAATTGTGATAATTGTTATTTTACATGGTAATAATATACATATCAATAGACATATTGAGTGCACTATATGCATACTATGTACTGTAAATTGTACGTACTACGAATTCTTAACTGTATTCTTAAGACTTATGATATGAGTACTAAACATTAAATAATCGATACCATAGAAACAAGAGACAGAAGATAACAAGATAGAGATAGCATATATGTGACTGTGTATATGTGTTCGTGTCCAGTAGCTTTGTCCAATGTATGCTGATATAAGAAGCAGAATGCTAAATGAAATTGTGTGACGAAGCGGAACCGGCATACTTCTGCGAACTTGTGAAACCATACAAGGTAGTCTTAAAAACGCGCTGGGAAAGATAAGCTAGTGCTGGCGCGTTTTCCCGAGTTTTGTAATATAACCAAAAGATTGGTGGGGCCATGGTTTTTCATTGGTGGGTAGGTGTGTCCAAGTACTATTCATGCATTTGAAGAGTGTAATGAAATTTTAAAACCCATCATTTCGACAACGTCAAATAGTCAACCGGAGTCCTCATTGCACTGTTGCCCCCAGTGGCAGCGAGCGGTCGGAGTCGGGCAGCGACTCTCAGCGCAGCCCGGAGCGCGCGCGCAGCGGGCCGCTGCACCCGCTGTCGGCGCTGGCGGCGCTGAAGCGCAAGCGCAAGAAGTTCTCGGACTCGCGGCGCGCGGCGGCGGAGGAGCGCGCCAGCGAGGCGCTGCAGCGCGCCAGCTCGGTGCCGGCGCGCGCGCCGCCGCCGCCCGCGCGCGCCGCGCCTCCGCCGCCGCCGCAGGGCAGCCGCGAGCCGCTGCTGCAGAGTCTCGACGACGACGCGCACAAGGTGAGCCGCGCCTGAATACAGACGCGTCTATCTTGGCCTCCACATTTACGTGGGTGACAAACCCCTAGTCCGCCACGAGGAAGCCATGGAGCTCAGGAAGACGGGGATCTGGACTTTGGCTCCGCTGCAGTGGGAAGGCATGGTGCGGTGGGAATGGGTTTTGCCGCTAGGCAATTAAGTCATTTTAACCCACTTTCCACCGAAGACATTTTTTGAGACAACGTGATAGGTGCTGAACCTGCCGTCTTTATGTCCAAGCCAACGATATAAATCGTACATAAGTTTTAAAAAAACCCATTGGTACGAACCTGCCACCTGGCATTCGAACTCGGGTCTCTTCACTCAAATTCCGATCAACAAACCAACTTGGCTATCGTGACTGATTCGAGATAATTTTAAAATTTATCAATTTACAATTTGGGAAAGCGCATACTGTGTCTCCGATGTTACACGCTCTTGTTACATGTATCACCCATAAGAAAGAGCTTTCGTTACATCGTATAAGTAACGGGTAAAAAGTAGAAAATATTTTTCATTACGAACTTTTCGGTTATTATTCACCATTTCTTGTTTAATTGCCTTATGCCTTATATAAGTACTTTATTTCGTCCAAAAATGGGCCCTTTGGTATTGACGAAAATGACCATACATGAACCATAAGACTGTCATAAAACACGTCGGTTACAGGACCCTTGCGGACAGTGTGGGTACGAAGCGAGCGCGGAGGGCGGGCCGGAGGAGAGCGTGGACGCGGAGGGTGTGGAAGGGGAGGGTGCGGCGGGCGCGGGATGCGGGCGCTGCGCGGCGCTGGCGCGGCTGGCCGGCGTGACGCCGCTGCACGGCCACGCGCCGCACCACTCCGCCGGCTGGCTTTAACCGCCATTCACGCACACGACAACTAAAATTCTGCTGCTCTGAGCCAACCAGCATACATATGATAGCGCCAGTTCAATCAAACATACTAAAAAAGTACCGGAATGCGTATCCAATGTAACTTTACGATAACAAATCATACACATGATGAAAAAGAAAACAGCAAAAACCGACGTGAATGTAAATATTATAAGAGCGACAGAGAGATACCATACAATCAGATTCAACTTGCGCTTTGCCAATGCGCACGCGTCGAACTTGAATGCGCATACTGCGACGCCATAAAAAAAGTCGGAGCATCAAAATTAAATGTGCGTAATTCCGTCTTCGGTCACGGTCTTGACGTTCCTAATTAGTCGACTGACGACTGCACCGCTGCTCTTCATACAGAGGCTTAAATCGATGCGTCTGCAGCCATTTTTCCAATGTGATGTTTGATAGTATCTAATAGGAAAATTTATAAATCTCACACCGATACTTAACGTTATCATAAATGATTCACCGCGTCATCATTTAACACACCACCTAGAAACATATCGCGACTAGCGCGAGTAAAATTAAGCATTTATACAATAATTGTATCTTAGGCGTTTGCACTTATCGCTAGGATGTAAGAAATCGTATAATTATATACATGAGGCATAACAAATACGGCGTAATTAGTTATACAGTAGACCATCCAATAAATAAAATGAAAATAAATGCATAATTCACTGAACACCAACTAGGTAATAGATGCAAAGGAAATAAAAAAACAACTTAAATTAGTGTCTAATCTATTTTATATACAACTTATAATATGTATACTAAACCTAATGAATATATAGATTAAATATACAATATAATAAAGTGTTCCAGAGAGTTTTCCAATAATAATTTATTTAACAGCGCATACAAAGTTAGATTCATATTTATTAGTGACTAAGTTCGAACAAGACGAAACAGGGATTTTTATGTAACCCATCCTATTTACCAATGTGTCGTCATTAATTCCTCTAAGTCCATTTACACGGTGTTAACGTCCAATATTTAAAAAAGAATAGATTCTTTTTAACGAATTTGTTGATTAACTAATGTCAATCAACGTTTATATAGAAATATTTAGAAAACAAATCACGTACCTAGTCAATTTATGTTAATCAATAATAGTACACTATTTTTAAAGCCTCTTCAAATGAAGCCCGTGTAAATGATTTATGAATATTTATTCAGATGTATATGATGTAAATGAGTACATTACAATTCTAATAGAACATATAATTGAAATTAGAAACCATTTGATCGTGTAAAGCAAAACGGTGCAAAGAAAATGATTGCATTTCTTTCAAGTCTTTTCTCTGAAACTTATTTCTCATCACATAGTAGCTACCTTTTGTTCTCTTGAGCCAGAGAATTGTTTTTTTTATATAAAAGGGAGGCAAACGAGCTCACTTGATGGTAAGTGACTACCGCCGCCCATGAACACCCGCAATACCAGAGGCATTATTGGGGGAGGGGGGTATGTGGGCCTCCGGTTACCTGCACTCACCAGACGAAACGCAGAAGCTTGTTAGACCTTTACTTCATGCGGTTATTCTGTGAGGTCGTGGTACTACCCCGGTCGAGCCACGCATCAGCTTTTGTTGTTGCATGCATGGGGCATGCAACAACAAAAGCTGATGCGTGGCTCTAACACTAGAAAAAGGCTAGAGATCTTTCTGATATGTTTATCTTCATAGTTTTCTATAGTAGGTTCTAACATTTATAGTTCGTAACACTACTGAACCGACATATTATTCTCAGACAAGTTTCCTTGTGCTTTTTTATTGACTAAAATTAATACTACCTTTTGCTTTCAAGTTGTGGATCCGATACAAAGGTTCAGCTCACTAAGGTAGATCGACTTTATAATCTTAAGCAAATCTCCATCCACTAAATCAAATCATTTATTAATCAATTCAAATATATACATTCGTTTATCAGTCAGTCTATCAGGTCTACTACAGTACACACACAATTATATATACTGAAATAACAAAAGTAATATGTATATTATTTAGACCGTATATGAGATTGAGCGAAAGCCGCGATCGTCAATTTGTGAGAGTAAAACAAGTTACAAAATAATTGAAAATATGAATAACCATGTTAGGTTAGTTTCGTTTTTATGTTTATTTTTGTACACATAACATGCCACTAGTAATTTCTATTATACTTTTATGCCCTAACTCCGTTTGTGCTTTTCAGGTTCAAATGGTTATTAAATCCATGTTTTCAAATTAATTTTAAGCACTGTCAACACCTAAAATAATAGATAATAAATAGAAAGCCTCAGTGAATAGCGATATCAGCTAGTTGTACTAAATAAACAAGAACAGATTTTAGCAGAATTGTTGCAGATGGGTTTTAGCTAGTAAAAATCCAAAACAATTATGTACTTATTGGTTATATGCTATGTTTACAACATAACCAAACTGAAATACAAAATAACAATTATAATTTGTAAGGCCTAAAAGTTTTTACAATACTTAAATTCGAGGATCAAAATAAACATTCAACAACGAATAAGTGTTATTTTTATCGATTCTATTGTTGGAGGTCCACTAGCCACCGCAGACGCGTGTAAGCATAATTGACATGAGCGTAGCTTCGGTATTATAATATAAGAATTCGCACAACGTGGCGCACTCGGACTGCATCAGGTCCATTCCGTAGTCTCAATTACTGTGCTTACATCTTGATGTGTTGCCACAAGTTAAATTATATTGTTATCACATGTGAAGATTTAATCAGCATCAGTACTTGATAAAGTCTTTGTTTATTGAGAACACAGCTGGGGGTAGCTTTTTAAGCGAGAACGTTAGACTTTGTTTAAATGTTGGTGTAAATTTTGGTAGCATTTTTAAAATTTTAAAAACGGAAAATATATACTTTCGTACTCGTATACCAACGTGTGTATGATTTTTGATACTTTTAAATGTAAATGGGTAAAATACTATAACCTAACCTAACCTAACCTAACCTGACTGTAAGTGATTACTGCACTCCATAGACTATATAAGAGGACCAAGATGGAACCTAAATCCAAATCAAGAGTACGAACCAGTAATATCTCGAAAAGTAAAGGGTTACCAATTGCGAGCACAACGAGACATCAAAACTATGAAATTTTTTTGTTCTCCAATTCTGTTCCATAGATCATAGGAATTTGCTGCCGACTCCCGCCAGCTGTGATCGTTCCGAGTGTTTATTTATTTAATAAATAAACAAACAGCGAAGTCCACGTTCACGCGTTCAGTTGTGCATCATGGCTCGCCGTATGATCTATTTATATTTTTAAGAGTTGTTGTTTATTTATACATTATATTTGTATATAACGGTGCGAAGTTTAATAAAATGATGCACTACACAACTTATGTGTTTTATTTAATTCCAACGACGTTCTTTGACTAGATGGAAGTCATTCAGATATTCATTATGCTAACATCGGCTCAGGAACATTGGGTAACATCGCCAAAAACAAATATGCTGTTATATCTACTTTTTAAACTTTATTAAAGATTTATGGCGAGATATTCTGTATCCAAATCGCCTTATTATAAATTAAAAGCCAGAAGCAAAAATAAAAAGAGTACATAACAATGTCGTGTACAAAGTACATGAGTGCAGTAGTATACTACAGTACTACTAGATGATAATGCAAGTGTTTACCGTATTCATTCGAGTGACGTGGTGAGCACTTTCTAAATATATATTTATAAGTGAACACTTCCATATGCAAATTCAATTCCTTTTTATATTCACTTTATTCCCATACAGTAGTAGGCAGAGGTCTAAAAAATTAAGTCCTTTCCACCCACTTTTTCCCGAAGCTTATGGAACAACGTGACAGGTGGTGAGCCTATCGCCGCTTTAATGTCAAAGCTATCAGTACAATACAATTACATAAATATATATTTACTTAGATAAACATTTATATATACATATAAACATCCATGGCACGAGTACAAACATTCATATTTATAACAGAAATTTTTGCCCTTGGCGGAAATCAAACCCGAAACCCTTAGCTCCTAAGGCAATCACTAACAACTGGCGTACTGTTGGGTCGTCAAATTAAATCCAATATTTTTATTAAACTTTGTCTTTTGGCTTTCCTCTTGACAGCCCTCACAAACCAATATAGGTTATATTCTCTTTTTAGTGTTACAAAAGTCAATTACAAAAAGTAGGTCTTCTCCACAAATTGCCGCAATAAATACTTGTTCACTGCAACTAAGGAGTCGTTCTATACTGGGTTTTGCTAATCGATGTTGCCACATGGCGCACCCTTTTTTCCCCAAAGATGTCTATTCGGTCGGCTAGATGACCGGTCTATAGCCACACTTTAGCATGTCGATTCTCAAGGCTCTCATCATATTTATATCAGGATATAAATAGGAACTTGGTTTATTTAAAAGAAACAACAATACAGTCGTAACAATTATAACATATTTAATATTTCTATAACTGACTACGGTACTTTGCTACGCAGCATATCTTTGATATTGAAAGTAAATAATTGTAAGTCGTGTCATTAATTTTACAAGCCTTATACAAAAAAAAATATTTTAATTTACTGAATTCTAGCAGTAAAAATAGTATTATTGCTCATTATCGATATTTTACAGCTGATAGCAATGTATTTCGTATATATTTAAGTATATATATGAAAATATATACCTAAACACTAAAACAGCGTTATGTTTTCAACAAATCAGAATAAACACACCACATAAAAAACCTGCTGATGAATAAATAGTTTTTTTATATGTAAAGATCATGTATAACAATGGATTTGATATGCCTTTGCCTTTCTT